>OU898285.1:55957262-56357756 GCA_918026665.1 Diabrotica balteata | reverse complement strand
TGCACGATGGAAAGTTCTGGCAATCTACTTGTAAACCAACCATCAAAATTATATTTTACAGCTCTTAATTAACCTACAAAAAAATTTCCAAACAATAAACAAGCAATTCTACTTCACTCACTGCCAAAACTCTAATATCGAAGTTTACCTTAATGCAGTAACTTCTAAAGTGGATCCCAGAAAAATACATTCTATTTCTAAAATTATAAATGATCGTGATTGTATCTTCTTTCCCAGTGAACAGACAGTCGAAGAGTTTTTAGCAAACCGACAATGGAATTGTAGTAATTAATCAAGAACGTATTCAAGCCCGAAGACTAATAACTGCAAATGAACGATTGATTATTTCCAACGTAATGTCCAAGTATTCCACACAGCGTTATAGAAGATCAACTGAAAAACTTAAGTATACATCTAATAACTCCAATTGACTTTCTCAGGATAGGGACAAATCCAGCGTTTAAGCATATCTTGAGTGTCCGACGATACAATTTTATAGCGCCAACTAACTTAGACAAATTACTTGATTCTATGTTTAATTAACTATGAGGATAATAACTATCGAATTTTCTTTTCCATCGAAAAGCAATCTTGCTACTTTATGCAAGCAGCAAGGACATTTTGCATCGCAGTGTCTCAACAAAAATAATCAGACTCTTTCAAAGAACAACCAAAATAATGTTCATCTAAACTCTTTACAGGAAGTACAACAATCAGATCTTCTTCAGCTACTAAGACTGAAACTACAGTACAACAACCAGCTCCTTTGTCGATAAATTCTTCTACAAAATCCTCTCTTACTGAGGCTGAAACGTCTAGAAAAATCATCACCTCTCAATCAAATCAGCATACTCCGATAAGCTGCGACCTACCTAATGAACTCAAATGGATACCTTTGATCATCCTCATCCCAAAACGCTAAACGAATACTACCTGAAATAATATCCCCTCAATAAGAGATAACGAAAATGCCACGAAGCAAAAAACCAGACACTCAACAAGAAAACAACAGAAACCTAGTAGAAGATCTTACCAAATGCACTAGTCAATTCTTCAAAGAAAACTCCAATAATGGATACTTGATATAATTATACAATACACACGAAAAACTTATTGACTTCTTTGAAAATGCGCATGGCTCTTCAGATGCTCTCAGTGTCGCCAGAACTTACTCGGAGGATATCGAAGGATTGATAGACTTTTTAAAGAAAATACATCCTATGATAAGTTCAAGATATCTTAAATCCCGTTCATTTTGTAGTCGGTTTGTTGGACCATTTTCCGTGCCAGTGTATATTTCAAATTTATAACAAAAACCTGAAACCCCAGAAAACACAAAGGGCTTATATCCCCATTTGTGTAATTTGAGCTTATAGACAGCATTTCTTCCATGGGTATTGTTACAAACTTTGATGATAAGGAATTTATAACAGGTCGTAATGTGTGTAATTTGTCACCGTCTGCATCAATCTGATTGTCATTAAAATATAGATTAGAGCGTATTTTTTCAAATGACTTTTGACTTATAGCATTTTGGACCATTCCTAATCCAATAGTATCATTCCAATACATTCTTATATTAGATATTGAAACTGCAGAAGTTATTATACAAACACCCAAATATTTGTTCGTCATTCTTTGTTATTTCAAAAGGTTTAGTTGGATTTTTCTGAATGCTGTATTTAGTACTTTCTTCAATGATTTTTGTATGAGATCGTCATCGAAGAAATATTAAAAAAAAATTGGTATGGTGTCTGTAAATCTAAAATTACACTTGGTAGAGTTGTATTCCCTATAAATGTTGATGGTACGTTTCCAATCTTTTTCTTTCTTCGTAACAACTTACATATCATCACTTCAGATTAAGAAAAACCATTAGTAGAAGTCTTGATGGATTTGATAGCAGCTTCTTCCACTTCATCTCCACTGTCATCTGAGTTATCCACGTTACAGTATCCGTTTGATTGATTATGTTCGACATCAGATACCATAATTTTCATTTCATTGGTGCCTCGCTGATTTAAATATTTATCCAACAGATCCGCAGAAATAGGTACAGATATATTTGTAGATTGTCCAGTTTCATCTTCATCGTCACGAGAATCATCTTATTCATCTTTACTGCCACTGGTTATGTTCACTAGTAAATCAAATAGACCGTCGTTGTCCAATTCATCCAACCGAATTGTTTTATGTCGATATTTATATAAAAGAGACATCTGCAATAAAAAAATGATAATATCAATGAAACTATCATTTTTGCGAACGTATTATGGAATGTTACAATTCTTATATTTTTATGTGCAATTATGTATCCGAAAGCGCAATGATTCAAATATGAATCGACTGTTATTCCAATTACAAATTAAGTAAATATATTCTTCAATTATTATACCAACTAACATTATTTTATTAAAGTTCGAATTTATATAACTATATTTATTTATAAGTTTACAGTTCGGTACTCTCTTATCAACTAAACTAACCATAACATCGTTACATATATATACCAAAGTTACTATGTTCTAGAACATTCCCACCTCTAATTCTAATTCAGTCAAATACGTGACGGATTGTTCTCTTGCGTTCGAGAGATCTATGGATGGTTCTCGATGCCTGAGATGCAACCGTTACACGGGCCACGCTGAATGCATGTTCGTAACAATATGATTAATAAAACAAATACAAAATTATTTATCAAAAATTCTACACGATTACGGTTTTTAAAGTGTCGACTGTATATAGTTAAGAAGTTACATTTTTAGCTATGTAGGGTGTTTCATTAATAATTGAAAATGTATTGTGGATTCCTCAGCTTCAAATATTAAGATTTAACAGAAATAACTTATATAAAATGTAGTTCCTTACTGAGTTACAGGGTGTGTTTTATTTAAAAATTAAAAAAGTATTTGTACTTTATAATATTACTTGACAAACCCTTGTCATACTTAGCAGGAAGTGTAGGTACTGTACAACCTACTAAATTATGTGAAATATACTTTTCGTACTACCAGAGGCGTACGGCAGGGGAAAGTGAAAGGTTGACCCTTCCCAAATGCTACGACACTGGCAGAATCGCTATTTTAGCGCAATTTTTCGATTCTCCAATACTTTTCATGTAAATAATATACTCTCTATTCTGAACCATAAAGTCATTATTATTTGAGATATTTGAAGTTATATGAAGTGACGAGGCACAAATATTTTGATAATTGTCTTAATTATGTCGGTGTTTTCCGACATACCTATCCCTAAAAACACATGCAAGTTTTCAAAGAAAGTAAAAAACATCCGTTGCTTTCATTGACCTAACATACGATACTGTCTGGAGACAAGGCCTAATCTGCAAACTAATCCGTGCCATCCTGTGTCAAAAGGTTACTAAACTGATTGATAGCATGCTCACCGACAGACCTTTTTAAGTCACAATGTGCAATTTTAAAAGTGTCCAAATAAAGCTCAGCAATGGACTACCACAGGGATCTGTTTTGGCACCCTTACTGTTTAATTAATACATCGCGGACCTACCTGGGACAATTTCGCAGAAATTTGGCTACGTTGACGACTGGGCCATTGGAGCAAGACATAATAACATGGATATTACAGAAACAATACTAACGGATGACGTTGCCATTATGGGAGAGTACTTTCGCAAATGGAGGCTCATACAACGAAAACTGAAATGTGCTGTTTCCATCTGAATAATGTCCAAGCCAACAAAAAACTCTCCGTTCACTTTGCTCAGACTGCTTACTCATAACTCAACACCAAAATATCTTGAAGTGACTCTGGACAGAACATTAAGTTTTAAAGAACACCTACAAAGAATGGCAGCAAAACTGAAAACGCGAAATAATCGAGTCCAAAAACTATGTGGCACCACATTGGGGTCCTCAACTTTCGTACTCAGATCATCCGCTCTTGGACTTGTATACTCGGCGGCTGAATATGCTTCCCCAGTAAGGCTCAATAGCAAACACACGAAGATTATTGACATCCAATTAAACCAGACAATGCAAATGATCTCAGGTACAATTAAACCCACACCGAACTATTGGCTTTCCATTATAAGTCACATTCCACCGCCGAAACTGCGAAGAAGTCATTATCTTTTCAGAGAATACCGAAAAATCGAGGTTAACCATTAACTTCCCATCCACCATGATAAGCTTGATATCGAAATAAACAGACCGCGCCAGATATCCTCTATTGCTAAGAGCCAACTCCTTACCAACGCTTGAAGAAGACAATGGTATAGCGACTCACCACAGGAAGCACACCAAATGGCCTGTATCCATCACAAACCACCAGGCTTTGAACTGACCCGAAATGCATGGACAATGCTAAACAGAATAAGAACAAGCAGAGGTAGATGTACTGACAGCTTATATAGATGGTGAAAAGCCCTTACACCTAAGTGTGATTGTGGTGCACAACAACAGACCATCCGTCACCCCATCCGATTCCCTGGAATTTTCGATGAGTTCCTGAATGCGACCGAAAATGTTTTACATTAGATTAATAATACATTAGATGTTCGTTTGTAATACTTCATGTAAAGATTTATATTGATTTTTAATTATGTGTTAATTAATAAATAAATAAGTATGGTTATAAATAAAGCGTATATTATTTACATAGAAAATATTGGAGAATAGAAAAATTGTGCTAAAATAGCAATTCCGCCTATGAAGTAGAATTTGGGAGCAGTCAATCATTCACTTTCCCCTGTCGTACGCCTCTGGTAGTCAGAAACGTTTATTTAATATAATGTAGTAGGGTGTAGAGTATCTTTACATCTGCCAAGTATGACAAATATCAATATTTTAAGTACTAAGTAAAACTAATTTTTAAATTGTTAAATAACACCCTGTAACTCAGGATGGAGCAACATTTTATTTTAGTTATTTGAGTTAAATTTTGATCTTAATAATCTACAGTTTAATATTTCCAATTATTAATGAAACACCCTGTACGAGTAGTTAAAAAAATCCCACGCTGAAAAAAATATAATATTTACTTTTCAATATTCTACAGTTGAATTAATAATTTACAAAAAAAATGTTCACATCTGCACGTCAAATTATCTATTTGATATTAACCATCGCATTGTTAGAACTGATCATCGTCACTCTCACTATACAAAAAATGAAAATGAATGGATGACTTGATGATTCGTCAACCGTCAAACCTCAAACTGTTCATTACGATTTATAATCTCTCGTTATACGTTACAAAAAAAAAATAGTGAGTATTTTTTCAACCTCTTCTTATACCACATAATTACTTATTCGCACCATATAGTAAAAAATACCTAACCTGTTTTACATACATATACGACCAACTGTATGTTTTGTTTGTAAAGAAAGGTTCAACCTGCTTTGGATTTAGTAACAACACCTGAAGGATACTTTTTACCTGCTGCATCCTGATTTAAATTTCACCCCAGAGCACTCGGATTGATTGCGAATGCATTTATTTTTTGTAAACTTTTTTCGAAAAGAAAAAATCTACACCAGCGTTAATAGCTCCGAGTTTATTAGTTATCCCGATTGAGCATTGTTATGGTAACAGTTACTAGTACAAAAATTTGTAAGATAATATATCAGGTGATTACCACCTGACATTTAAATGAGGATTTTCATAATTTATTGAAATTAGCAGTTGGTTATAACTGAGACAAAAAATATTTTGGAGGTATACTATGCAAATATGTACCTTGTTTAATCTGTTACCGGTACAAAAGTTACTAAAAAATAAATGCCTTTCAGTTCTTTTATTCCTAACAGTTAAATTACGTTACAGATAAACAGTTAAAAATAATACCTTTAGCTCTTTGATTTCTAACATATAAACGTCTTTTACTTCTCATTATTTGTATTTGTTATTTAATATTATGGAACCATTTTCTTCTTTTTCCTTCTCAAAACTTCTTAAACCATATCATGAACTTACGCTTTCCCAATTTTACTAAAAAATTGTAAAGAAAATCACAACACTCTTTTGCTCTTCTTTAATTTATGTAATTAAGCTTTTAAGAGCGTATTCGCAAAATTTCGTCCAATGCTTTTTAAATGCATTAATTTTTTTCGAATCCTGGAAAAACTAGTAGACTTCGGCAAATATGCATATTGCATATTTTGCATATTGTGCATATTTTATGCAAATATTTCATACTTTGGCATATTTGTATAAAAGTTTGCATAAAGTGCATAAAAGTTCAGATTTTTATACTGTATTGAAAATTTTTAAACATACCAATTTATTTCAATTCTTGTATAAAATTTTGTAGTCATTTTAATCAAGAAATGATCTAAGTACGTAATCTATATTCTTTAATATTCTTAGAAAGTCTTCAATAATTATCAATGTTCTTCGAAAGTCTCGGTCACTGAGGCATTCAGTTATTGGATAATCGCTAAGGGTTCGCTTATTTGCATTTTATGATCTAATCCCCAAATCTATCTACAATTTATTGTATCTTAACAGCAGGTAAACGGCTAATAGTTTTGTTCCTAATTTAGGGATTTTCCAAAATCTCCCAGTTTATTGAATTAGGTACCTAAACATTTCTAATTTGATGCTCAGATTTGTAAATCATTTTTGTTTTGATATTCAAAGCGTAAACACTCGTTGTGCGTAACAAAAACGAAGATTGTGATTTTATAATGCCTAAAACAACCAGTGCTTCAACTTGGATTAAACCTTATAAAGAGCTGTCTATGGATATGGGAAAAATCTACTGTTCAGTCTGTGGCAAAATTGTAAGTATCTAATATTTTCTATTAAATATCTAATATTTCATACATACAGGGTGTTTCCAAATGACACTTACAACGTTTGACTGTAGATACTTCTCGAAAAATTGAACAAAACGATATAGTTAATGAGGGGTCAAACTTATTTACTTTTCGAGATACAGGGTGTTAAAATTAAAAAAAATTAAATTCTTTTAGTTAATAACAACAATAACTTTAAAACCAATAAACGTATTTACTTGAAATTTAGTACTCGTACGTTGTTTTTAAATGAAAAATAGCTTCCTTTAGTGAGAAAAAAGTATATGATATACAAGTTATATGATGTACTAATGGTTAGTAACAAAAACTAATTTGTGGATTAATACTGTATTTAAAACACTTAGCGAGTGTTTTTTTTCCAAACCAGTTATTTGATTAACCAAAAACACCTTGTATATTTTTATATTTTAAAGGTTGGGTTAAAATAAAGGTTTTTATTTTTATTTATAGATACCATGTGAGAAGAAATTTCAGATAGACCAACATGTGAGAACTGCTTCACACATTGCAAAAAAAGTAAAAATAGGAGGAAAACATCAAACTTCAATGGCTAAATGTTTCCAATCTACTTCAAAAAAATTAGATGAGCAAGAAACTTTTAATGAAGACTTGTGTCGCGCATTAGTGTCTGCAAACATACCGCTTTCAAAATTAGCAAATGTAAATTTTAGTTCGTTTCTAAAAAAATATTGCAAACTTAATGTTCCAAGTGATCGGTCTCTAAGAAGAAATAATGTGAACGGGCTATACTCGTCGGTGTTAATTAATATTAAGGAAGAAATTGCAGATAATTATTTTTACATATCTGTAGACGAAACCACTGATTCCTCAGGAAAGTATATTGCTCATTTATTGATTGGTGTTCTTAAAGAAGATACCTTACCAAAATCTCATCTTATTTCATGCCAGCAACTTGAGAAAACAAATGCTTTAACAATTTCGCGTTTTATACAAGAAACATTAGCAACTTTTTTTCTTCCGACAACTATTCCTTCTAATAAATTACTGCTTATTTTATCGGATGCTGCTCCTTATATGGTGAAAGCAGGACAAAATTTAAAAATATTTTTCCCAGATTTAATACATGTTACTTGTGTAGCGCATGGATTAAACAGAGTTGCAGAGGAAATACGAAAAAAGTTTCCTCTTGTAAATACCATGATATCCAGTGTCAAAAAAGTATTTCTTAAATCTCCTATAAGAATTCAACTTTATAAAGAAATGCTACCTAACATTCCTCTTCCACCACAACCTATTTTAACGCGATGGGCAACATGGTTAGAAGCAGCTAATTTTTATGCAGATCATTTTGTTAAAATAAAGAACATAATTGATACGTTAACAGATGGAAGTTCCCAATCTCTTTTGGATTCTAAACAAACTTTTCAGAGTAACTTGCTTCAACAACAACTTTCATTTATAAAATCAAATTTTAGTTTTGTTCAAAAAACAATTACTCAGTTAGAATCACCAAAACTGTCATTGTTCGAAAGTACAGCATTAATAAAAGAATTTGCGTCATGTTGTCGGAACGTTAGAGGTAATATTGGAAAAGATATTTTAAAAAAATTTGAAGCTACTATGGAAAAAAATAAAGGTTACCATATTCTTTCTGAAGTCGTTAGTGTTCTAGCTGGAAATATTTCGGAAACAATTAATTTAGAACCAAATGTTTTGGTTAGTTTGAAAAATGCTCCCGTTACATCAGTTGATGTTGAGCGAAGTTTTTTCCATATATAAATATATGTACTCAGACAGAAGCCACAAGTTTTTGTTAGAAAATTTTGAACACCACTTGGTCATTTATTGTTACCATAATTCTAAATAAGTTTATTCATACTTAAAAATGATGTAGTTACTTAAAATAAATGTAAATCTTAATGAATAGTAGGAAATAATTAGTTATGTACACTTTTTTTTTAAATAAAATTGTTACTATTTTACGATTTTTTTATTTATATATATATATATATATATATATATATATATATATATACATTCGGTTTTATAACGTCTTACGACGTTGTCCGACTCCCAACCGCCACTGTATTCGGTCTTGAGTTAGGTCTTCGTCCAGATTTCGAGCGCTAATCGCTTTCCTAACTCCCAGGTTCCAGCTCTGTGGTGGTCTTCCTCGTTTCCTCTTCTCTGGGGGTTGCCACATCATCGTTTTTTTAGGCAATTTTTCGTCCCCCATTCGGCTCACATGTCCATACCATATGAGCTGTTTTCTCTCAATATCCTCAACTATAGTGCCCTCTATACCCATTTGTTGTTTTATCACTTCATTCCGTATTCTGTCGGCTCTTGATATTCTCATCGATCTTCTGATGGCATCCATTTCCGTGGCTTCGACCTTTTTCTTATATTTCTCGGTTATTCTCCATGTCTCAGCTCCATAAAGTAGGCTAGTTTTAACCATTGTCTCATAGATGTTCCATTTTCTTTTCTTTGATATTTCTTTACTCCATAGAACTCCGTTCAAACATGCTATAGCTCTTCGTGCTTGTACAATTCGATGTTCTATTTCTCGTTCTTTTTTTTATTTATTTATTTGTATGCATATTTTGTAAAATATTTGCAAGTTTTCGGGTAAACACGTGCATATTTATGCGCATATTTTCTACATTTTTATTTGCATATTTGCCGAAGTCTACTAATAAGTATTTATTTTAAATTTAAACGCAGAATGAAAAATTACTTTATTGCCGAGGGACAAAAGTCCATCAGAACTTCTATAATGTTTATTTTAATAAGTTACAGGGATGAAAAAGAAGAGAAAGTTTTTTTTGTTTATTCTAAGGGATTTTCAGCCCTCGATAATAATATAATCGTTCATTCTGCGTTTAAATTTTTTTAAAATATTTATTAGTTTTCTCATAAATATTGCACCTACGCTCTTATTATTTTGTTAAGCCACTGTCATACTTAACGTTTTATTTAGCTTTTGACAGTGACATTAAGTCTTGTCATAATTAATTTTTATTAGTGCCATAAGACACGTCATTTTAAATATTAGTTAAAAGCTTGAAATGTTATTTTCTAATAATGTTTGTTTCTTAATCAGCATATTTCCATTAGTAAAACTCAATTGCGTTTCTTTGCAAAAAGAAGCAACTTTATTATTATTTGTACAATATTTAATTAAAATTACATTACCTGCAAAAAGAAACAACATTTTAAAGCTTTTAACTAATATTTAAAATGACGTCTCTTACGGCAGTAATAAAAATTAATAATGACAAGACTCAATGTCACTGTCAAAAGCTAAATGAGACCAAGTATTTTGATATTGGCGGGACAAACTATAACAACCTTAATACCATTAATTAAAGTAAAGGAGACAGAAATTTTTAAATGATAATTAATTTTTAACTAATTATAAAAACAAACATTATTAAAAAACATTTGGTGCAAGAAAAGTATGGCTCACGTTAGATGAACATACTTTAAAAGGTTATATGGATGAAGATGGAAATATATAATTCAAAGATTTTTTACTGGAGCAGCAAAGAGAACAGATTGAAGAATCTCGAATGTCCACAACTGCGGTTTCAATGGACATTTTAGAACAAACCTTAGTGAGAGTAACTATATATAATGAGAAACTAAAATCTGAAATCTATAGTAAAAAACAAATATCAGAAAAATTCGTAATAGAAAAATTCACAGCTAAAAATGTAAATGTTTTAGAATAGATGGAAATATTGAAAATGAATGTGCTAGATTAAAAAATCGATCAAAACGCCGATGAAATCGAAATTCTAAGATTATTTTTTATCAGAAAAATTCGTAATAGAAAAATTCACAGCTAAAAATGTAAATGTTTTAGAATAGATGGAAATATTTGAAAATGAATGTGCTAGATTAAAAATCGATCAAAACGCCGATGAAATCGAAATTCTAAAATTATTTTTAGAAGGATCATGTATCGAAGTGCTGAAGTGCTAATAAATCAGGGAAAAGTTTAGCAGATGAACAGGGTTTTCGTAGTGGAAGATCGTGTACAGATGCAATATTCGTTATAAAGCAAATGACTGAGAAATCACTAGAGTATAATAGACCAGCATTTCTGTGACTGATTGACCTAAAGAAAACGTTTGACAGAGTAATACTCAAAGGTGTAATCCATCTTCTGTACAATAGAGAAGTTCCCCTAAATATTATAAAACTATCGAAAACATCTACCAAAACAGTAAAATGGAAGTCAGAATAGATGGACAACTTATAGAACCTATAAAAATGGGCAGCGGAATAAGGCAAGGGGATTCACTGAGCCCCATGCTCTTCCATTTAATCATGGATAAAATCATCAAAAGCGTTAACACAGGAAGAGGATACAGAATGGGAAACAAAGAAATAAAAATACTCTATTACGCAGAAGACGCTATATTGATAGCCCAAGATGAAGATATTCTACAAAGACTGGTCTACAGATTTAATATAAGAGTAAAAGAATTTAATATGACAATATATATATATATATCCCGTTTATAGCGTAATCCGCCTTTGGGTTCCCGTTCGCCAAGCCTGTCTATTCTGCCAGTCTTCTTCAAATAGATTTCTTGCTGACATGGCTTTTGAAATTCCTTGCATCCATGTTGTTGGTGGTCGTCCTCGTTTTCTTTTCTCTGGTGGTACCCATTCTAATATTTTTTTTGGTAGTCTT
This sequence comes from Diabrotica balteata, assembly GCA_918026665.1. Lineage (NCBI taxonomy): Eukaryota > Metazoa > Arthropoda > Insecta > Coleoptera > Chrysomelidae > Diabrotica > Diabrotica balteata. The sequence goes on along the minus strand of OU898285.1, from coordinate 56,346,287 downwards.
TCTTCCCCCATAACATGTCCGTACCATGTCAGTTGTTGTTTTTCGATGTCTTCTATAATTGATCTTTGTACATTCATTTGATTTCTTATGTCCTCATTTCTCACATGTTCTAATCGAGACTTTCCCGCTGCTCTCCTCCAAAAATCCATTTCAACTGCCAAGAGGTTACCTTTAAGTTTTTGTGATAACTGCCATACTTCTGAGCCATACACGATTACTGGTTTCAATATTGTGTTATATATTCTTTTTTTCGTTTCCGGTCTTATATTTTTCTGCCATAGTACTGAATTCAATGCACCTATAACTCGTTTCCCTTTGGTTATTCTGTCTTTTATGGCTTCATCAGTTCTTTCTGTCTTTGTTAGTTTTACCCCCAAATATATACATTGATCGCATTTCTTAATTTTCCCGTCTTCTAAGTCGAGGTCATCTGCAGTATTTTCTCCTCCTATGCAAAGATATTGCGTTTTTTGTAAATTTATTTCGAGGCCCCATTTTTTGTACTCTTCCATTAGTTTTCTAGCCATATACTCTAGGTAATATGACAATCTGATTTTAAAAAAGTAAAACAATAGTAGTCAGCAAAGAACGAACCAGATGTAAAATAGAAATCGATGGCATCAGTAATGAATCCATCTAGCTATGGAGACCTGGATAAAGAAATGAGATATCACGTACATAAAGCAAATAGACTAACAGGATGCCTTAATAATACTATATGGCGAAACAGACACATTAACATTAAGATGAAGTCAAGGATTTATAAAGCCAGTGTAAGACCAATAATGTCATATGCCTCAGAAACAAGACCCGACACAGCTACAACGCAAAGGCTACTGGAAATGGCAGAGATGAGAGTACTGAGAAGAACAGGAAATACGCTGAGAGATCGAAAGATACGTCAAGACATTAGAAGAAAATGGAACACAAAATAGAAAAAAAGAATGGAATAACCACAAAAGTAGAATATAGGAGACCCATGTCGTCAACATAGCAAGAGATAAGTCACCAGTTGCACAAGATTGGAGTGACAACCTTCGATAGAGGTATTAATCCGCCAATGAATAAGCAGAATTGCTTATAAAGAGGAAAAAGAAGAAAAAAAGATATGCAGACAAAGGGTGGACTTCAGTGAGGTATGCAATTGAGTTTCGATACATAAATGGTTCCTTATTAGAATTTGCTCTTAAAAAAGAGAGACTTCTCCTACAAATAAACAAGATACAAAATTTATTATTGATTTGATAGCTATCGGACTTTCAAATTATATAGCTGAAATAATTGATAGATACTTTCTAGAAGAAACTGAAGATCTCTTAAACGATATAAGAGGTCTAGAACAATTTGATAAGAACAAAGACACCAGAGAAAAAAAATCAATTTAGAAAAAAAAAAAAGAAAAAAATAGAAGAAAATCTTGTAAGATTTGAGAAATAGAAGGAAAAGGTATACGTTTCCATACCGAATCAAGTTGCTGGTTCAGATATAAAAGTGAAACTGCGAAAAGTTAAAAAGTAAGAAATGTCAACACCTCGCCACTGGAGATTCATGACAAATGGAAAAAACGCGCCACGTTTACTTATTTAACAACTTTATAAAATCTGAGTTTATTTGCGGAAAAATACAAAAAATTGCGTAAGAAAGTTTTTGTATTTTTTACCTTTAAAACGCATCTTAAGTTTTGTCGATAGGACACTTGAATCAAAAGATATTAAGTTTTTACCGTCGAGCTGAAACAAATTTTATTGAACATTGATTGCTGACATCAAAAATCGACGGTAGCTTCAATTGTGGTTTGTGAGAGAACGGTTCATTTTACACAAAAAGTGCTAATAAACATTTTTCTTTAAAATAACCTTGGCTATATTTTTTAGGGGAAAGCCCGGAGGTAAAAGTGACAAACATTTTTGCATCTTGTTTGTGGACCCAAAAATTAATATTCTCTGCGAAATTCAGCTTGTTCGTATGATTTTTAGAGGTTGAGTGGCATTTTCGTCTCTTGCGACTGGACTAATAATAAAAAATCAAGTTATTTTTATATGACACGTTATAAATCGATAGAATATAATGATAATTACTATTTAAATGGGAATAAGCCACAATTAAAGGTTAAAATAGGTTTATTGACGTTTCAATTTCCACTTAGGAAATCGTTATATGGCCTCATTGATCAGAGTTATTGGACACATTCCTAAAGGATATAAACGATAAAGAAGAGCCAATAACATTTACCATGGAGAAGCAATATAATAACACACGACCTTTCCTGGATGTTTTAATCTCTAAGAACGATACTGGATATGAGACTCAGGTGTATAGAAAACTAACACACACCAACAGATATTTAAATTTCAAATCAAATCACAATCTTCTTCTTTGGGTGCCGTCTTCAATGAAGGTTGGCGATAACCTCAGCAAAATCATTTCTGTCCCTGGCTTTTCTTATTAAAGATTGAGAATCCAAACCAGTCCACTCACTAATGTTCTTCAACCAGGACGCCTGCCGTCTACCAGGACCACGTTTTCCTTCTACCTTCCCCTCTATAAGAAGCTGCAGTAGCTGGTATTTCTCATTTCTGTATATGTGTCCCAAATATGAGGTTTTCCGTGTTTTCATTATTTTTAAGAGTTCTCTGTCGGTACCCATCTTGTGTAGGACCTGCTCGTTGCTCATATGCGCTGTCCAGGGACTTTCAGCATCCTTCGAAATAACCACATTTCAAAACTTTCCAAACGCCTGAGTGAGTTGATTTTAAAGGTCCAGGCCTCCATTCCATATAGTAAGGTGCTGTAAACGTAACATTTCAGCATTCGGTATCGGATTTTGAGATTGAGTGTTTGGGACGTAAACATTTGTTTCATTTTTAAAAAGACATTTCTTGCTTGTTCAATTCGCGATTTTATCAAATCGCAAATCAAATCACAATCACAATATTATTATTAAAAAGGGAATCATTAAATCCTTATACGATAGAGCCAAAATTACTTGTTCTAACGAAAATTCGTTCTTGGAGGAGAAACATTTGTTAACATCTGTTTTATTAAAAAATGATAACCCTTTATCGTTTATAAATAAGGAATTTTCAACAATCGATCGAATAGAACAGAACAACTTAGAACGAGATCCAACAGCATACACAAGGAATAATACGAGGAAAATAACAATACCATACATAAAAAGATTATCAGAAAAACTTAAAAGAATAGGAAATAAATTTAAAATTTCAACAACATTCAAAACAACAAACACGTTGAGATCTATTTTGTCCAAAACCAAACCTAACAATGAACAAGAAAGGACAAAGAATTGCATTTATAAAATACCTTGTGAATGCATCAGTTTTATTTAGGTGAAACATCAAGGCCATTAAATGTTAGAATCAGTGAACGTCAGTCTTATATTAAAAATAGAGGATTTGATACATCTCTAAATATGTAAACACGCATGGGATAATGAACATAGCGTTCAATGGAATGATTCAAATATAGTCCTAAAATAAACCGATGGTAAAAAGAAAAGAATCAAAGAAGCGGCTCTAATTATGCTAAATGAAACCAATTATGTCGCAAATTCCTCGGCAGCATGTAGTAGGATCTGGTTACCCATGTTGAAAGAGGAAGTTATTAAAAAGAAAATACCAGTATTAGTAAGTCAGTAAACATATAGGGGATACATAATTTATGTTTTTTAAATAGCAAACATTAAAATCAGAATTTGGTGTTTATTGAAAGTAAACTAAATGCATGACCAAATACTTACCATGTCGGATAGAAGGTTTTTACGAGATCGTTGAGGTTTTTTTTCCTGTTTTTTTTTTATAATTTACTATGGAATCACTAATAGGAGAATTTTACTGTCATTATGCCATGTGTTTGTCTTTTTAAAGACGAATTACATGCTATGATTTTTTCTGACGGATATTCTTAAGTTAAAGTTGATTTCATGTAATCGAATGAACTATTATATAAGTAAAGTCGTCCCAGGAGCGCAACTCAACAATATTGGCAATATAATTTTAAAGTCGTCTACTTTAAAATGTATAAAGTATGTCTGAATTGTCAATATAAATGAGTCAGATAAAATTAAATTGTTAGAAGAATTTTTCACTAAGTAACAAAAAAACAAAATTTTTACTAATGTTTGTATTTTGAGAACGATTTCTGAAGTGGAAAGAAAGCCGAAAGCTTTCTTTGGTAGAATCTTAGATTGTAATATGGGAATAGTTAAAGCTGTTTTCCATAATTCGGGAAATTCATATTTAGCAAATATACGATTATATATTCTTAATAATATTTCTACAGTTTCCTCAGGTAGGTGTTTCACAGAAGAAGCTGGGATGTCACCGGAGCCAGAGGATATGTCCTTTAAAAAATCTAAGTACATTTGTATGTTCATTATTATTAACTATGATAACAGGGACACTTTCTGTTTGTTCTTTGTATGTTAAACATTATTTTAGTGTTTTTATGCATTTTACTTCAATTTATATAAAAATCTGCAAACAGTTATTAGTGGCATAAAATATTACGCAAATCATGCACTAAGTCTGGTTATCACTGAAGTTTATATTATGTCTTTATTTTTAATTTTATTTATCTTTTAACTAATTTTAAGTTTTTAATTTAGAAATGAGCTCGTAAATTAATAACATATGATAAGTGCAGTCAATTTGTTGTTATTTATTTATTGCTACAAATCTATTAGAACAACGAAAATAAAATATTAATTCCTATATATTTTAATTTTAAAAGACTACTATATTATATATAAATATATATAGATATATTGCTATGATATTTTATTTGATTGTATTATGAGCAATGAGTATTTTAAAATAATTATATATATAATATATATATATATATATATATATATATATATATATATATATATATATATAAATATATATATATATATATATATAAGAAATACTGGATATTAGTGACTGTCGATATAAACAAACAACTCAGTTTATTAGGGTTGCAGTCAGAATATTGGCCGGGATGTTAAAAAAACACTCTTTTGACTTTTTGTCGAGCTTTCGGAATGGTTTTATTCCTTTTTCAAGACACTGTAAAAGACAATTATGTACATATTTAAAAAATATCACAATTCTTCAGTGTAACTTACTAGTCGTTGAGATTATATATAATATATATATATATATATATATATATATATATATATATATATATATATATATATAGATAGAGAGAGAGAGAGAGAGAGAGTTTTGTCGCGGTTCTCAAAGAACTAGTTTGCATGTTCTTTTAAAATTCTTTTTATTACAATTATCAGGAAGCAAACATATATATCTAATTCAGACAATATTTAAATATAAATTTAAAACAACCTATCTTTAAACTGAAGTTCTTATTACAATAATTAAATTATACTAACAATTTTGGTACCTTTCTGTCACTGAATGCCTAAATGAAATTGTTTTCCAAAATAAAGGTTTTAATCGCCACTCAATGTCTCAGTCATCAGCCTCTGGTTATCCTTCTTTATATCAAATTGCTCTCCAAAATAGACCACAGTGTTTTAATTGTCAACTTCCACCATTTCAAATTATTTTTCTTAGTAAAATTTATACTTGAGTAAAATATTATCTCTTTTTTATTGTGATTGACTTTTTATTATTAATAATGTATATATTATTGTTTGTTTGATTCCTTTTCTATGAAAATTTAACAAAAACTTGACTTTTTTCAAAAATTAATTGTGACAGTTTGACAGTCTCAATAATTAATCCTTTTACGCTCAAGTGACAGCGTATTTATAGATATTTTAATGTTCACGCATATTCTCGAACGAAAAAAGTTAGATTTTATCTATATTGTTATATTTAGACTTTTTGACGTCTTATTTTTAAACTTCTAGAAAGTTCTTTTTTTTTCTATTGAGAAGTTTATGGAAATTTAGGCTTTTCAGATCAGAATGAAAACTTATATATAAATTAAACATCTTAAATTAGTCAATAACATTATTTTATTCCATAATTATTATTTCAAATTTCCACTTTCTCAATTTCTCCTGGATTCACTGTCCCATATCACGTTAATTCACAAAATGTCCCAATATAACAAATTTACTCATCTTAATCTATTTATAATATCATAACTATCAAAATAACCAAATACATTGCAAAAAAAACTTTTTAAACAAACTATTATGCTAATTTCTTAAGGATAAGGATGCCCTCATATAAATACATTTTATAATATTCTCTAGTAGTTAGTAGGTTTCTAAACATTTCCATTACCTTCATTTCTCAAATATTTAATATTATCTCAATATATATATATATATATATATATATATATATATATATATATATATATATATATATATATATATATATATATATATATATAGTAGTAGTTTTATTTTAAAACCTCACTTCCAAAACCGTCCCTTGACAATTTCAGGTTTTCTTAACTCGAACAGTTACGAATTAGCGCATTTACTGTGATGGGAAAGAAATGACATTAGAAATAGTAGAAACTAGTTAAGGAATTCAAGGTTATGTGAATATCACTGTCATCTAGATCAACATTTATAAGAATTCTTCAAGTAAAAGCACATTGTTCACTCGACGACAAATTAACGAAACAGGATCTATTGTTGAATTTTTACGATTGAATCATTCGCTTATAATAAGATAATAATAAGAAACTATTCAAAAATTCACGTTGAATGCGATACTCGAATGAGTTGAACATATAGAGCAGACAAAAAAATAAATGTGAAACATTTACAAAATAGACAGATGTACTGAGAGATTAGTAACCGATTTTATTCATTTAAATCTTACTATAATGACTCAAATTTAGACAGTGTCTTAATTTCAGACATATTTCTGTTTATTTGGTTAAAACAAGAAATTTAGTATGTTCAGATACATGTTAAGACATATATTGTTTTAATTTAACATTGATTTTTTTATTTCAAAATTCATTTCCTATCTTACCGACTATACCAAGTGTATCTGGCAATACATAACCTAAAAGTTGGACGGTTATTGTAAATTGTGTTTTGTCCATCCTAAAGGAATTTCTAATAAGGTAATCAGATTGTAGCTATTATTTTCTTTAGCATAAGATATTACTAATAAGGAAAATTAGAATAAACTTTGTTACAATTCTTTAGTATAATTTCAGAATGTATAAATTTTAATGGCGTCGGAATAAGGTACAATTATCACAATTATTCCTAAATCAATCACTGGGTGTCGGAATTGCGTAAATAAGTTATGAAATGTATAGCTAAGATAATGTAAGACGTGCCTTGGATGCGATAAAAGATGACACATCTTGTTTAACCGCAGCGAAGCAATAACGTCCCGAGAACTACACTTATTGGGAAGATCTGGGAAATTTGACCAGAAGGTTGTCACAGCAGAGCCTTCTGTACTAGCCATGCATAAAGAAAATCTATTGGTTCAACGGATAAGTAATATGAGTCGAATGGGTTTTTCTGCCACCAAGTATAAATTGCTGGATAGTGTTTGTCTTCTGCTAAAAAATTTAAAGCGCCACAACAATTTTACAGATGGAAGACCAGGTCTTCACTGGTATGAATGATTTACCAAAAGGTATCCTGAAATTAGTGAACGAATAGCTCAAAACTTATGCACCGTATTTAAAACAAAATCAGAAACAAAAATCAGTAAGCAAATTAAAGAATACTTTATTTCATCTAATATTAATATAACTGATTCAAAAAAATATATATCACGGATGAATCTGCTTTTTTTTATTTATAATTAAGGCGTATCAACCATTTTTGGATACATAATATATACAGATTCTGACATACATAGATTTTTACATACATAAATCTGAGTTAGACTAAGTACATTGGTTAATAAAAGATTACACTTTACATTACATTGTACAAGCACATGATGTTTAAATTAGGTTGTATATTCCTATTGATTTTAGAAAACTTAACACAGACGAATAGACACAGTTTTCTTTTAGACATCCGCGTAGCGTTGTCGGTAGGTTACACTTTGTCCTCTCATTTGAATATACAGGGCATTTGATTTAGCAATGTTGGACACTTAAACTGTTAAAACACTTATGGCACATTGGATGAACACTTCCAGTAATATGATATTCATGTGTTAAGGGTGTAGGTCCTAATCCCAGTCTGGTTATTATAGTTTGGTCTTTCCTGTTGCTACCCATTTTTTGTTGAGATTGATTTCATTCTTGAAGCCATCGTTCTTTCAATGTCGAGTTAATTCAGTGATGAAAATTTTTCTTATAGGTAGGTTATATCAAGTCTTCGTTGTTAACTGAAGATTTGGCGGCAGCATCTACTCTTTCATTACCATGTATACCTATATGTGACGGAATTCACATAAATTTTACAATCGCATTCTTTTGCTAAAATTGGAACAAATGGTTCTTAATCAATCGCAACAAAGGATGAGTGGGGTAAATGGTGCCTAAGCTACTCATGGAACTTAAGGAATCTGTTATTATGAGGCACCTGTCTAAGTTGGCGTTCAGTGCATATTCTAATGCTTTGTAGATTGCGAATAGTTCTCCTGTATAGACTGTGCTACAATTTGAGATTTTGTATGAAGCAGTGTAGTCATTGTGTATGAGGGCACATCCCACTCTTTTTCTATTTTGGAGGCATCAGTATAAATATGTTGATAATTATGGTACTCATCAATCTTACTGTAAAATTGTTTAACCATAGAGGAAGCATTAAGTTGATTACTAGTCTTTGTTAAACTCAAGTCTAGGAAGGGTTTTCTGACCTTCCAAGGAGAAGCGGTTAAAAGGGTGGTTTGGTATATTTTAAGGAAAACAAGATTATTGCTGGTCATGTCTGTATCTATTAAGTCTTTCATAAAAAGGGGGGTTTAGATCTTTTTTTATTAAGATATGTTGTGTGGAAACACGAGAAGCAAAGACATTGTTTCTGACGGGATTTTCACTATTTGCTGAAACGTTTGCAGCATATGCTAGGCTAAGATATTGTCTTTTCAATTCCAGAGGCATTTCTCCTATTAAACATAGTAAGTTATCTGTAGGTGTGGTACAAAAAGCTCCTAAGGCTATTCAGACAGCAGCATATTGGATTGTTTGCAACTCTTTTAAAAGTGATTGACTGGTAGACCCATACACTATTGAACCGTAACTTAAGAGCCGATATTTTCCTATTATACTGGTTAACTTCAGGTCAGGAATCTCTGCTTTTTTCTATCGCCAAAAGGTCGGAAGCTATTTGTCCAGGAAGAATGTAAGTCACTGAACGATAGATCCGGTGATGACAAAGAATATTCTTGTTACGAGTAACGCTTTTGGTTAACTAGCTCCGCTCATAATAATATAAGCGTATGAAAGAATACCCAAATATATAGTATCACAAGTGCCAAGGTTGGGGATTGATAAGTCGACCAGCAGATGGATGACCTCAGAATCTTTTTTCGAATATGTAACACAGATTTTTTACCCATGGCTTTTATCTGAAAATATTCAGTTTCCAGTAATGTTATACTTGGATGGACATAGTCACACGTGTTCTTACCTCTGACAGATTTTTGTAGAGAAAAACAAATAATACTGATAAGTTTGTTACCAAATTCCACACATATTCTACAAACTCTGGATGTGGGATTGTTTAAATCTTTTAAAATCAGATGAAAAACTGAAGTACAAAATTCTAAGGCGGACCCTTGGGAATACCTAAGACAGTCAAGTAACAGATTAAGTTAAATATAAAATGCTGGTTAATCATAGGATTAGGTGCATTTTTCGTCTAATAAATAAAAAAAAACGTTTAAAATGCAATACTAAACTCTTGTTCATCTATGATTTAATGACGAACATCAAATACATATCACTATTTCTTCATCCTAGATAATACATCTCTATAAATAAGTGTTAAAATACGCATGTTATGAGCATGCAAATATAATAAACTATGCAAAACTATTTGCATTAATCTTGAGCACAATGGCCTCTTCACACTTTTATTATTTAAAATTCAGATGGAATACTTAATTCAGCTCTCAAGTCGCTATTGTTTATACTATGCATGTTGCATCATACCTTCTTAAACTGATTTACTATTGTATGTACACAGCATTAATCCTCCTGTTTTATTAATAACTACTATTTTGCAAGGTTGATTAATGTTATGACTAATAAACACTGAACTTAAAACTTTTATGATTGAATTAAAAAAAAATACTTTTTTATATAGTTATACCAAAGAAGGCATTTTGTTGTTAATGACAACAACGAAAAGTTGACACTTATTGAGAGTACCAATCTTATCGCTTTGGCGCGTTGAAATCTGGAAAGCTGCGTTGTCAATAGCAACAGCTGACAACCATTGTATAAATATTTAAATTGACAGATTTATGAGTTTGCACAAATTACTGTCATATTCTTTTCTTCAAAATTAGGAAGGTAACTTTTACTTCCTATTTCTTCTCTTTAAACCCATTTTACAATGCTATATTAATTAATAAATTATTAAATTTTTCAATTTAAATAGGTGTGCTTTGAAGGACACACAAAGCCATCGGTCACGTCTACGAAAGTGGTCATTAAGTCATGTTAGGGGCGCTTGTGGGACCTTAAAACCCTAACACTAGACCTTACTTAGACTTTACAGGAACTTGCTTACTTATTTAATACAGTATAGGTTGCCGATTTTCATACTGTAATAAAACTCCGAGTAACGTCCACAAGCATTTGATTCAATAAACAGAGCGAAATTACTTACAGCTATGAGAGAAATGAGAATACACAACAAATTAAGACGATTAATAAAAATGACAATAAGCAAAACCGTAGTAACTGTAAAAACACAAGAAGGAGACACAGAAGAATTTGTTATAAATAAAGGTGTACGTCAAGGAGATTCATTATCTGCAACTCTGTTTAATCTTGCCCTGGAATATATAGTCAGAAAAATCAACAAAGGTACACTTAGAACGAGAGAGGGACAAATAATAGCATATGCCGACGATATTGTGATAATAACAAAGAACAGAAAAAAAATGGAAAGTATGTTAAAAGAATTGGTAGCAGAAGGGAAAGTAATGGGATTAGTAATAAATCAAGAAAAAACAAAAAATAATGAGATTTGACAAAAAATATGAAAACAAAAAGGTTAGACTGGGAGAATATATATTTGAAGAAGTAGAAAAGTTTAAGTATTTGGGAATATTATTAGCAAACAATGGAGAAAGGGAAACAGAAATTAAAGAAAGGATAATTACAGCAAATAAGACATACTATGCAAATAAAAAGCTTCTAAAAAATAAATTACTGAGCAAAAAATCGAAAATGAAAATATATAAAACAATAATTCGACCGACTATGATGTATGCTGCCGAAACCCTTAGCATGACAAAAAAACAAGAGGAAGACCTTAGAATACTAGAAAGAAAATACTAAGAGCAATATTAGGACCAATAAACATTAATGAAAACCAATATAGACAAAGAACGAATCATGAACTACTAAACGAAATTAAAGAGGATATAGTTTGTAAAATAAAACAGCAAAGGGCAAAATGGCTAGGACATATATGGCTATTAGGACCATCTACAACAATATTCTCAATATTGGAGTGGACACCAGCTGGTAAACGAAGACGTGGAAGACCAAGATCTACATGGCTATAAGAAGTAACAAACGATCTCAACAGGGCGGGCGTACGACAATGGAGAGAAAAAACCAGAGATAGGAAACAGTGGAGAAAAATAACAAGAAAAATTAAATAAAGAAAATGAGGACTGATCTACCTCGTAAAATAGATCTAGAGAGCTTAAGCGGCGTAACCCCGTACGAGGTGTTTAGCCACTATATAATGTCCACTGTTTCCAATGAAAGAGTCGGGGGTCCTAGAAATAAAACTCAGATTCTGCCAACAAATCCTACAGGACTTACATAAGACCATTCATCGTCGCACAATATAAGGCGTGCGTCTATGCATCGCTAAATGATCGCCAAATTAACACCGTTATGGCCACCGCAAGGAAAATCCTTAGATATTGCATGAGGAAGCGCAGACACTATCTGTTAACACTAATACACCAAGTAGTAAACATAACAATGATTAAAAATAGAATCCTCAGCAAGAGATATGTCCTGGTTCAAACAACAGAGACAGCACTCAAAACTCCTTGCCAGCGCGGAGGGCAAATATTAACCAGGACTTTCCACAGAAAAGTTTCATTTTTTCCAGCAAAACTTCTACGCAGCCCTGAAAACAAAATTCCTGATCATTATTTCGACGTCATAGCAGAAATTGCCCTAAAATATCGCAGTTATCAACTTCAAGCCAAAAAATCTGATTAAGAGCCGTTCTTAGTATGGCTGGTAGCACTTGAAATACCGCTCCTTGGCTTATCTGGCTAGCCAAAAATTCCTCTAGTACGCTCCTAAACCCAACGCCATCTTCTGAACCCCAGCTCTTTAGCGCTCAACCACCTAAAATAAATACACAAATCAATTTTGACGTTTATCACACCCCCTTAGCTTCGAAAAAAAGGAGCAACCCTCCTTGAAGATGCTCAAAACCTAAACAAGGTAAAAACATGGTCTAACTAACAAATCCTACTCTTACATCCCTGAAGACTTTTAGCCGTACAATAAGTGTGTGTTATGTAGCAGACGAGATGGGGTGAAAAACTATTCTGGCGCCTAAAAAGTCTTATAGGTTTAGGGATTATAGCAATGAGCTTATGACTCATTATCCGTTAAAACTTTTTTAGTGCAAAAAATCCCGATACTAAGCCTCAAAAAAGAACTGAACATCATATAAAACGACCCTGGCAACGAATAAGAAAAATAAGTTTAGGATGTTGGAATATGCGGAGTATAAGTAACAAACCAAACAATAAGACTAGTGGAACTTAACAAGTAGAACCACATTCACTGCAGCAAAATCGATGCAAGGAACTAAGGAAAAATGACTAATGGCTTGACGCTGACCATTGTTTGACGAATATATTTGACTAGACGAACTAGAGAAAGAAAAAGGGTATTTGAAAACAAAAGACGATTAGCTGATAAACTGTGTTGACAAAAAAGAAAAAACACATAAACAAACAATTAATGGACATGGAAAAAAACTCTAGAGAAAAACACAAAATTCATGTAAATTTATGTTCTGCGTTTTTGCTTCTTCTTTTTTTCTTCTTTTTATTATTCTTCCTTTTTTTCTTATTCTTTTTCTTTTACTTCTTTTTCTTCGTATTTCAGTTTAGGCCTTAAGCCCTGTTAATTCCTCCATCTTTTAGGGGATCTGCCTTGTGGTCTTTTACCTTCTGGTTTTCGATCTCTTACTCTTTGGGTAAGCCTCTCTTTTTCTGTTCTGTTAATGCGTTGGTTCCATTCTCGTTTTGTCCTTAAGATTTTTTTTGTAATTGTTATTTCTGCTGTTATTTCTATAGTATAGGTTAACATCGGTCTTACACAAGTCTTATATTTGCGTGTTTTCCCTTCTATCCTCAGGTTCTTATTTCCTCATATGACGTCTCGTGTTCCTTCGGAGATTTTTCCATAATACGATATTTGTGTTCCCAGATAGTTAAATTTCATTACTTATTCTGTTATTTCTAGTACAATTGTGAGTTTGCATCTCACTGGCTCCCTAACAATAACGAGGAACTTTGTTTTTACTGCTGATATTTTCAGGTTAAATGTTTCTGCGTTAGTTTCCAAAGCGTGTACCATTCGTTGTAAGTCATCTTCATTATTTGATATTAGTACTGCGTCATCTACGAACATTTATTGCTCTTCCTCCATATTTTAGTAGTTCATTCGTAACCTTATCCGGATCTGGGGCTTTTCGGTTTTTTAATCTTCCTATATTCTTTATCACTTCTTCTTTTGTTTTTATTACCAGCTCGTCTTCTGCCTCTCCATCTTCTTTATCAATTTCTCTAGTTTTGTTCGTAAAGCTGTTCTATATACTTTTTCCATCATTACCCTTATTATTAATATTTTTATAATCAATACCTTTTTTCCTTCTCTTCACCATATTCTACACTTTTAGTTGTGCACTGCATAAATCACGTTCAATTTCTTTTGTGAATTTAGACCAATATTCCCTTTTTAGATTTCTTATTTGCAAGTGGACATTATTCCGTGTGGTTGCATAGTGCTGGTAATTTGTGGGTGTCTTATTACTTTAATAAAGGATATACGCTCTGTGTTTCATAGGCTAAAGTTTTAATTTCGTTGGTGAACCATGGTTTGATATTCATTTCACATTTTGGTTGGTTGGTACATTTTTATTGTTTTCCATCTTTGATCTAGTCCATTTTCTTATAGAATCTCTAGAATATGCCGTTTCCTTCAACTTCTTCATTCAATCGCTTTTGATATAGCCACCAGTTCTTTCGTCTTCTCAGGTCTCGATATTTATTTTTTTTATATATATTTTGGAGATAATTTTTTCTCGCCGTTGTTGTCGTTATTTGGTTTCCTCTTGGTTCCGAGACTTGTTGATCGGTTCTTTCAGCACGAATTCTTTTTTAGAATAGGTAGATTTCTAACCTTGCCTAGCAGCCCTCCACTTTTATCCGGGCTTGACACCGGCTGGATAACACTAAGCTACTCGATTCACCCGATAGTCATCCCAGGCAGTGTCGTAAATTTATCAAACAAAAACCTTTGACCAAAAGTTCTTGCAACGATGTTGTAGACCACACAAAACATGAACTATTGAAATAGACAAAAAATGAAGATACTTAGATAACAAAACCATTAAAGATAGAAGAGGTATAAACGGTAATCAAACTGCAGAAAAAGAACAAGGTCCCTAACAGATAGCAAACTGGATAAAAGGGTATACGAAACAAAAAAAATAGAAGCAGAAAAAAAGCAAGTCCAAGGAAAAGATAGTCCCAACAAATACTGAGAACAGACAGGAAAAGAAGTAAAAACCATGAGAGAATTTAAAAAATTGACCAAGGACCGGAAGGAGTGGAAAAATAGAAATATATTTAATATAACTTATTACCAACACCCCTTTGGAGGCCTAATCTAAAAAAAGAAGAAGAATAAGTTTCTTTATTACGTTCATCTTGAAGAATAAGTTTCTTCAAGTTTTTAATGAGACATTTTTATAAACAAGGAGTGAAACAATACGCCGATACTTTTTTTATATCGACAAACATATCTCTTCTAAATAACATAAACAATAAACATACAAACACACATAATTGCATTGATAAAAACTTGTTGATCAGTAGCTGATCTACCATATTAAGTTCTAGTACCTAATTATCAATGAGGTACTTTGGTTTCACAAATTGGTTTGCAAAATTATACTGTGCATACTGTTATTATGTCAATACAGTAATAAATCTGTGCGGAAGAAAACCAAAACCCATTCCTTGTAACAGTAAAAAAGAAACTTTTATAATTTCGAAACAGAATTATTCTTGATGACATACGGTTGTTTAAGAACGGGAGAAGCAAACTGGTCAGGGACGCATTCGTCTTTTGTGACAGATTTCATATTTCATTTATTTATAATACAAACAAATCAAAACAACAATAAATGTAATTTTTATTACAGAGCAGCTAATATGAAATATAGGAATAAAGAAACAATTTTTATAAACTTTTTTTTCTACTCGATATTTCGAATAGGGTAATGGATCCAAATATGAGATCGTTTTCTTAAACCTCTTGGTAATCGTAAAGTTTATGGATTCAAGATTTCTAAATTAGATAAATGACTGATAATTAACGCTATTATAGGGCAACATGTTTAAAACTAATTTTAAACTAACATGTTTTGACCAACAAATAAAGTTTAATAAATATGTCACAATTCACATCTTAAAAAAAGGTGTCTTAATATGAGATTATGTGGTATCCTAATAAAAGATGACAATACAGGCTATAAATTATGTTAACGCTTTGTTCTGGAAATAACCTGTATTAATATAAGAGCAAATACCCTGTAAACATTAAAATACATTAGCAACAAATTAATTACACACTAAAACTTTGATTACTATTACATTTTAGCTATTTTTAGCAAAAATTACCTTTTTTTGGGTTTTAACAGAAATTGGTAGCATTGTTTGCACAGGAAATTGTCATCATCTTCTGTATTGTCTCCATTGCTACCCACTTTATCAGAGGAATACAAACATCCACAAAAGAAAACATTCTACATCAATATCGTCCATGAAGCTATCGCTAGTTTCACTAGCGTAGTTTCACAACATAATGTTTTCCTTTGATTTAGTTTGATCTAGGTTTCACTCAGGGTAGATTTTTTTCCTGTTAAAACTCCGTTACCCATCCCTTTACCTGAAACGTTTTTCTCTGTCTTTATTTTCCTATGTCTTGGGGTATTTTTCTTGTTTTTGTCGGTCATAAGATTTCAGATTGTATTAAATTCCATTGTTGTTTACAACTGTTTCCTGGCTACAGATGCTGATTTTTTGGCAATACTCCGAATTAGGTTTTCTTTGCAGGGTATAGATGTGATTAAATCTGCTTTGCGAGTTCTATCTAGCTTAGAAGGGTCCTCGGTGGGTAGTCGTGGAAGTGGAATTATGTCCTCTGGGCTGACGATGGGCCTCCTACTAAAAGTAGATTTGCAGAGTCCAGGATGTGAATAAAGAAGTCCTGGTCACTAAAAATATGTTTGTTAAGTGGGTATAAACCTGTCTTTTTAAAACTGTTGACAGCGTTGTCCTTGTGACAGTTCTGTTGTAGGCGATGCCGAACAACCATGCGATCTTTAAGTTTGTCATAAATTTGCCAGGGTTTGAATGAAGACAATCTTTAATAGTGTTTGTGTAAAATGGTTTTAATGGAAACAAAAATCCAACATTCAACTGCATTTTGTGGCTTGAATAAGAAGACAGGCAGACGATGCTCACATTGTTGTTTCATATCCGGTTTATAAGGTCCACGTTTCTTGTATGGCTGTAATGTCCGTCGAGGACAAGGAGGAATGGATAATCTTTTAAGGGCTTTGTATACTTTATAAAGTTTTTAAACCACATGGTGAATATATCAGTCTGAATTCATTATGATGCCTGTTAAGCAGGAATGGAACCAGCGGATGTTCCGTTCATTAACTTATCCTTGGAATTTTCATCCATTCAGACGACTATATATCTCGGTATATATTTCGGTATCTGTTAAATTGGCAACTTTTTTTTATCCTTCACCAATAAAAGTTTTGCTTGTGCTGCACAATTGTGATTCCAGTTTTGTCCAAATTGAACAGCCTGATCGGATTACTGTTTATCTTTAAAAGTTCAGTCCCGTAAATCTGAAAAAATAATTTCACATTTTCCGGGCTGAATCCCCTAATCCGGGCAACAGACGTTCCTTGAGGTTTTCTAGAGAAAAGTTGCGGATGGCGCTTTTAAAAAACCTTTAGCCACTTTTTACTAGCTGACTCTTTTATTGTTGAAAACGGATGCTTTAGAAAATTTCTCATAGTCAGTTGAAACGCTATTCGTGTAATATGTTTTTTAGTAAGCCTTAAAACATAGAGTACATTCATAAGCGGTATTCTTAACATAATGTTCCAATGTGCCCTTACGAACATTTTTTAATGCTGCCGCATGTTACGTATAAATGCATAAAGAGTTAATGGTGGCTTTATTCAAAATAACATAGAAGAGTACCATAGACCATTAGTAGTATTGCGAGCGACGTTATTTTTTGCACAAAAGTTGATCAACAAGATCAACGCCTACCTTTGTCATGTTATAGAACGACACTATCGCCGGTTTCTCGTTGTCGTGTGTTGAGTTATCTATTGCATCGTCACAATGCATATTCAGTAATAAAAACATTACTGCTCTTAAGAGCTTAGTACAATATGATACTATTGTACAATCATTGTGAAAACCAAAAATGGAAATCAATAGTTTTCTTTCTTTTCTTGCTAACAGTTCTTTTGGTACTTTTTCTCTATTTTTGCGAATTTTTTCAACATTATTAGCTTTTTTTCTTTCACTTTAATAATAAAGAGAAGCTTTTGAACCAATTATTACAGGTAATATTTTTATTTGTATTTTATATGGGTTCTGTAAAGCGTAAAACAATGTCTTCTGCCGAATTGCTTACTCGGTAAGGTCCGTCAGGCTGTTTTCCAACATATCTTTTCAGATTGACTGTATGGCTATCAACTAAGCCTAATATTTCAAACCATGCTTAGCAGGTTTCCTAGGAATGTACTGGCGAAATGAACACCTACCTCTAAATGCCAGTAATTGATCGTCTTCTGTTATATAGTCGCCAGCAGTGTAATATTTTTGTCAGTTATTCTTAATATAGTCGTAACGTCTGATGGGAACTAATTTGTCAATTTCTTTCCTCTGATTTCTATCATATATATTATCGAAACGAATACATCGCAACCAAAATCTAGATCGCTTCCCGCTTATCGATAAATAACACGATTCTAGGCCATTTTCGGTTGAATTATCCTACAAGACCCTGAGATTTTTTTAGAAAACGACAACGAACTTGTTAGAAGAAGCAGTCCAATGAAAGCTTTTATTTTAACAGTGTGGGTATGTAGGAATCTCTTCCACGAGAAAAAATTTCTCTTACTTTATCTATAAATGTATTCATACAAAATTCGCTCAAAAATATCTAGTTCATTGCGTATTTCACCAGCCCTGTGTTTTGGTCCAGATAGATGCCTAATGATATTGCATGCTCTAGATCTAGTATTGAATGGTTTCAGCGGATGTTTTCTTGATCTTATTATACTGTTTTCAGCAACAAAACAACGTTTATCTATATGCTCACTCATCGTGAACAGAACTTCGTGAACAAAACTTTGTGAACAGAACTTCGTGAACAGAACTTCCTGCCCAGAATGTGTGTCACTCATATTTTTTATGATCTTTCTCGCCATGGTCGCTATTCATCACCATTGACAACTATTACATCCATCGTCGGATGTAAGTCTTTCTTAGATGTATCCATTTATTTCTTTTTGTTGATTTTTGCATCACTTCGTGACCAGCCATGTGCTTGATGTTCTCAGTCCATGTGGTTTGAGGTCTGCCTCTAGTTCTCTTGTTTGCTCTTGGTCATAATTTAATAATTTACTTCGTTCGACGGTTGTGTTCCATTCAACCTATGTGTCCTGCCCAGTTTCATTTTAATATAGCAATCTTTTGGATGAC
This sequence comes from Diabrotica balteata, assembly GCA_918026665.1. Lineage (NCBI taxonomy): Eukaryota > Metazoa > Arthropoda > Insecta > Coleoptera > Chrysomelidae > Diabrotica > Diabrotica balteata. The sequence goes on along the minus strand of OU898285.1, from coordinate 56,327,112 downwards.
ATCTGTAATCTTTGTTCGTCTTCTTTCTTCATTAGACTTGCGATCGCTAAGTTTATTGTTAAACATTCTCCGTTCCATAGCTCTCTGCGTCAATTGGAGGTTGTGGAGTATGCTGTTGTTAAAAGCCCATATTTCAGTTCCATATGTCAGTACCAGTAGCACATACTAATCGAAAGTTTTTGCTTTGAAAATATTTGATAAGTTACATTAAAATACTGTTTGTAATCTTCCGAATGCTGCCCACGCCAAGGAACATCTTCTATTTAAGTCAGCTTTTAAGTTAAGCTTTGTTAATTTGATTGTTTTTCTACGTATATACATGGCTCAACCTTTTCTATATTATTATTGTCCAGAGTTATATCCTTAGTTATATCTAGAGATTCGTTTGTTAGATATTCAGTTTTAGCTAGATTTATTTTTAGTCTTTTTGTTTTGATTTTGTATTTAGGTCTAACAGCATTTCCTGCAATTCCTCTTTGTCTTTTCCTATTAACGCAACATTATCGGAAAATCTCAGGTGATTCAGGTTTCCGCCGTCTATCGTCACTCCTTTATTTCCTCATTCTAAAGTTTGGAACATGTCTTCTAGAGCTAAAGTAAATAAAATCCACAAGGAAAACAATTCCTGTAGCTGGCTGTATACCACGTATCACAAAAAAAGAGGTTAGTCTTCGTAAATGGGTATATTTATTTAAAAACCCTTAAAAGGGCTACATCAAAAAAACAAACGTTTTCGGACTAAACAGTCCATCATCAGGTTTAAATTTTAAAATTGCTAGGTTAGGTTACATATAGTTGAAAAAGATTATACATCATGTTGTAAAAAAACTGTGATGTTCAGTATTAAATTAAATATGACTTCAGGTAACATACATGGTTAAAGTGCGTTACCAGCTTGTTCTCCGTGTGAAGAGGTTTACTCTACGGCTCTGGAACTCACTTCAACCATATATGTTACCTGAAGTCATATTTAATTTAATACTGAACATCACAGTTTTTTTACAACATGATGTATAATCTTTTACAACTATATGTAATTTAAAGGGTTTTTACCCAGGTATTTTGGTGGATCAGGCATTTTAACCTAGCGATTTTAAAATTTAAACCTGATAATGGACTGTTTAGTCCGAAAACGTTTGTTTTTTTGATGTAGCCCTTTTAAGGGTTTTTAAATAAATATACCCATTTACGAAGACTAACCTCTTTTTTTTTCTAAACTTAATAGCTTGGGTAAAATAGAATCTCCTTGTCTAACCCCTCTCTGGCATTTTATTTTTTCTGTTTTTTTCCTATATTTTAACTTGCGATGTTGCAGAATCATATATATATATATATATATATATATATATATATATATATATATATATATATATACGAAGAATGATCACAGCTGTCCAATTACTTGGAGGAAAAAAAACACTGGAGGAAAAAAAACAAAAATGCACTTGTATTGTTTGAGTTTTCAAGTCACCATATAACACATACAACTTATTCCCCTTTTTTTTGCTATAAAAAATCTTCAAAAAAGTTTTTCAACATGGAACTTTCAAATATCACTTTTGCCTGCAACCTCACACAAGTAAGTGTTCACTACATCTTATGTAAAATACACAATTTCACTATTTTGTAACATATTGTAGCATTCGTCTGAAGATGTTAAAGAAATTTAACGAAATATAACGAAATCGTTGAAAAGAGCACACTTTGGCTTTCATTATTCAGCTGCTAACCCAATAAACCTTACCAGTATATATATATATATATATATATATATATATATATATATATATATATATATATATATATATATATATTTGTTACTTAAGGCGTTAAGGTTGTCCCAAATTGAAAAGTGGTTGGTATTCCCATCTGGTAAATCATTATCACTATTTTTGCTTTTTTTGCAACACTGTAACACAAAAATAAAATATTATAAAAAATATAATACTATAATAAAATATATATAAATAATATAATAAAATTATATTATAATAAAATATTATACAACCAAACTTTGAATAAAAATTATGAGTAATATATAAATATTTCAAAAAATTAAAATTAAAATATATATACCTGATCTCAACCTGGTCAACGAATAAAGTTTATCCAGCAACAATAACTAATCAAGGAATGATTTCAAACAACTAAGACGATGAGTTTAGTTGTTCATCCTTAATACGAAGGTATATCCGCAGTGACGCCAGTTGAGTACAATGAGCGTAAGTAAATATAGACGTAGTTGACCCCTGTTACCTACACGACTAACGAAGGGTTAACAAGGTTTTGGTCCACATTATGGAAAGAAACAAAAATATTCAAATATATGTTTCAAAAAGACATTACGAAAAAAACCCCACAAATAAATAATAGAACATGACAAAAGTACACGAATTACACTTTGAATTATGTACCCATCTTCTCCATATTGTTCAAATTTAGCTTCCCACTATTGGATGCTTGTAAACCTAAAGTTAGTTCAGAAATCGATGCGTACTTTAAGGCTAAAGATAAACCAGTCTACAAACAAAGGAAGTAAATGTTAGAGAAGCATTGCAATTAATGTATCATCATAGATATATTCTCCATCTATATTGATGCCCATATCTTGCCATTGATATGGGAAGATATAGATGGAGAAAGATTAAATCATCTAAGGTTTGCAGATGATGTTGTATTAATCGCAGATAACTTACATGATACAGTTTCTATGATGCATTCGCTTAAAAGTCTGTCTGAAAGAGCAGGATTAAAGATAAACTTTGAGAAAACTAAAATTATAACAAATCTCGTAATGAGTGGAAATATAACTATTGACAATAATACCATACAACAAACAGACACTTACAAATATCTGGGACACGAAATCAAAATAAGCAGAGACAATCAAACACATGAAATACAGAGGCGAATAGGTCTAACATGGGCAGCATTTGGCAAATTAAGCCATATTCTAAAAAGTTCAATTCCCATGTGTCTCAAGCGAAAGGTTTATAACCAATGTGTTTTACCTGTACAAACTTATGGAGCAGAGACTTTAACACTCAAGCAAAAATCTGCGAATAAGCTTAGAGTTACACAACGAGCCATGGAACGTGCAATGCTGAACGTGAGCCTTCGAGACCACATAACAAACCAACAAATCAAGCGAAGATCAGGAGTTCAAGACGTCATCGAAAGAACCACGACGCTTAAGTGGAACTGGGCAGGGCACTTAGCCAGAACACAAGATGGACGGTGGACAAGACGTATTATGGAATGGAGGCCCAGAAATTATAAAAGAAGCCGAGGACGAGCACCGACTAGATGAACCGATGACATTAAACATGTAGCGGGAAACTGGCTACAAGCGGCCCAGTGTAGAGAACACTGGAAAGAACTGAGGGAGGCCTATGTCCAGTAGTGGACGCGATTGGCTGATTGATGATAGATATATTGATGAAAAGTTCGAGTTGTTGTTTTATTAGACCCGGAACTATTGGAAATATGTACAAAATCAACTGATATTCTTGTATACCATAAGACAGTAATATTCTAAGAAACTGATACGCTTCTTATAGCTGTAACAAATCGTTTCTTACATTTTTTATAAGAAATTTATAATGTCTTCTTTGCTTTCTATCCATTTCTATTATAATCTGATTTCAGGTGAGGATTTTTATTATTTTTGTTTCCAAATATTATTTGTTTTTTTTCTATCATTGTTCTACTTTTATCAGTAATGATATTATAGTTAAGTTACAAATTTTTTGGTTTCGGTCCTGTAACCAGTAGGCGATCTTCTACATGGAAAGGTAGTTATTAAAAGTTAAGATCGCCCACTGTTTTTAAAGAACTCATTTCGTAGCTGCTACTTGAATTACCCAAAGATCTGGTTTTCGACTGCGTATACCTTTAGTTTATTCAGAATAGCCTACTGTGTTACACCAGTGCCGTGCGAAACGATTGTTACTTATATTACACATCGACTGCATGGGCGATACTCCCCAACCAATAAATCGATTTTTCACGTTGAAAATTATGGGAAAAAGGAAACGATATTAGTCTTAAATGTGTAAAAACTAAAATTTCTGTAATGTTTATATAGTACTTGTTACAATACATTTAGTTAACTATTACTAGGGGCAATTTTTCTCTAAAAAACTATTGCTTCTTAATAACATAGTATTTTGCTATGCTTTATATGTTTCATCCGTCAATATAATCGTAACTGTTGATTCTCTTCTGTAGATTTTTACTGTAGGTACAATAATTCTTTTTCTTTGTAATTTTTTTAAATGTCATCTTTTTCGTCTTTTGACGAAGTCCATGTTAATTATTAACCTAAATCTTTGACCGATTGAGCATAGTAACCAATATGGCAGTATTGAGCCGAACAAATTGAGCGATTTCCTGTTGTGTTGGGTCTAATCTCTTACATTGTGCAACGAGTACTGAGAATAAGTGAACATCAATCTTATATCAAAAATAGAGAATCTGATAGATCTCTATGTAAACGCACAAAAATCAAAGAAGCTGCTCTGACTATGTTAAATAAAAACAATGAGATAGTGCTTCTGGTGTGGTCATGTGAAAAGAATGGACGACGACAGGCTGCCAAACCAAATTTTAAAATGGACGCCAAGGGAAAGAAGGAAGAGAGAAAGGCCAAAACAATCCTGGCTGGGCGGTATTCCCTGCTGGAAGGCAATGTCGGAAAGAAACCTTCACCCTGGCGAATGGAATGACCGACGTAGCTGGAAACTGGGAACCGGAAGGCGGAGAACGCTATAAAAAACCGGGATAATAATAAAAATAAAAACAACGAGATACCGCCTATGATAGAGAAATATCCAAAGATGGATTTTTGGGGCTGTTGAGATAGAATTCCTTCGCTTAAAAAGACGATTCTGACTTTTCGGAAAGTAGTGTTCACTCAATCTTCTTCCTACCTTCATTAGGCAATTTGAGTCATCGATGTGTGTATAGCTTCTGAGTTTTTTTGTTCTTAAAATGTATGCACACCATGGCTATTAGTTGCTGAATTAACAATTCCATAGTAATCATTATTACTGTTTATGAAAATAGAGGTTGTTCACTAGATTTTTCACGACAGTGAAAGACACGAAATCAGTGGATCGGCTCATTATTGGTGTAATATTACTCTGAGGAGCCGACAGAAGAAGACTTCCAAGCCACATCTCGTATTTCTATTACAAATTACACATTACAAACTAGAACTAGGACCTGACACACTGCAACCTTTACAGATATATGGAACTGTCTTTTATTACTTAAAGCTCCTCATCCAGCCCTGCTCTTTTAATGAACTCCCACTGTCTTCACAGAGGTCCTTTCTTAAAACCTGTTGCTTTTGGATTTTCCTCTTAGATACCACAGCCTTGTGCAGAGCGGTTTCCTTTTCTTCCGTACAGAACCGCTCTTTAGTCAAGCCCGTACGACTCAAATGGTTATTACGCCTACTCTTGAGGTTCTTTCGATTGTGTGACAGTAAGTCTGGTGTGCATTTGGCTCAATATCCTTTAATAGACTCTTTAGCTTGTCTTTGTTCTGATGCATTTCTCCACTATCCCAAAGACTTTTTTTGCACTCATTTATAAATGGCTACAATTTTTGTGTGCTCGTAATACGAAATCAGAGCTCCGGAACAATTAATGAAGCAAAAACTTCATTTCTGGCCAGATTATTAAATTTCTCATTGCCTAAGTAGCCTTTGTGCACTGGAACCCAACTCATATCTTCAGACTTACTACTCATAGGCCAGTAAAGAAAAAAAGGTTCTGAAAAGAAGGTTCTGAAAGATCTGTGAGAGATAGTTGATAATAAATCTTTGAAAACATACACCTTATTTTGCTTCGTTTTTTTAACAATAATAAAAAGTGAAGAAATAGTGTTTTGTCTATAAAATTTTTCTATACATTTTAGAGAAAATAGTTTAAATAGAAATTTTAGATTCTAAAAATTATTCTTCTAGAAGTGATTGAATACGAGAGTTTCTAAATATTAATATATAAATAATTAACTAAGTTCATTGAAAAGAACCCTTATTTTTGCAGTAATTTATAAATTTTTATACGTAACATAACTTTATATTTTTTCAATAATGACATGTAAGATAACTTCTTAAAATTATGGCAATTAATAGGTTATTGAAGTGTACTAAATCTTAGTTAGGTCGACCTAATTGTCGGTTGTATGCAATAGTGACACAACACAAAAACTTGTCATTTTTCAATAAAGGGGTTTAAAGTTTGTGTGCCAATAATTTGATCTTATTTGTTTTACTACATGGATTGGGATTTTTGAAAAAAAAAAAAATAAATTTTGATTTGGGAGAGCGTTAGGTAGCCTTTAATGAATTGTAACACAGACTTTTAAATTTAATCCTTATTTTGAGTTATGTCACTATTGCATATCAACATTTTGTCTTTCAAGACTAATTAAGGCAAAGACAAGACTGGCATTTTTTTGTTATTTCATTAACTGAAATAAAGGTTCAATAAAGAATACTACAAGTTACTTGAATGAGAAAGTGTTTTTATTTACAACTACAAAAAGAACGAAAAAAAGTATATATTAAATAAATAGGAAAAGTTATGATTAACAATGCTTTAAAGGTCGGTAGAAATCAGCTGAATTGGTGGAATACTCTTGTCTTCACAAAGCTAGTAAAGTCTTTTTTCTTCTATTCATTTCATGGCAGGCTGTCTTTTCTGATTGCCCTTTGGATCTGACATTTTTAAAACAATAAATTTATTTCTTTTATTTAATTCTCACTGATATAGTTTAAAAATATCTAAACTGTCTGCTGTTGTGGCACAACTCAAAAGTGCCTGTATTGCATAGTAACTTGATATCGACAGAGTTAGAGTTCCACTGCACAATTAAAAAGAGCCAGTACTGGAAACAAAAATTTATCTCAGCCGACAACATGCCATAGCGACACTAGTGACGTCCAGCGGACATTTTTGCTATTATTATTGTGCCAGTTTGCAGGTCATAAATAAGGCTTTTTAACCCTCTGTCGATAAAATATATATAATTATAAAGAACTATACTATTTTTACCTCCTGCAAAAATCTAAAAATCCCGGAAAAATTAATTAGTTATTTTTGTTTTCTCAAAAAAAGTTGAATTTTAGTATTATTTCGTAAAAAATACCTAAATTTTTTTAAATAATATATATTATTTATATAAATATATAATATTTATTATTAATTTTTCTTGCAATGTGTAAAAAGATTCGTTTCAAATGTTATTTTAAAATAATTTATTCAAATAAATTTATTTTATTATTTCAAACTTGTTTGAAGCAATAATTTAAAATTAATATGATATATTTGTATAACTAATATACATTAATTATTAAAATTTAAATATTTCTTACGAAATAATAATAACGATAGCGTAAAACGGGGTTACTTTGCACCATAGTTTTTAGTTTCATTTTCTTAGAATGGATATAACATTACTCGAAAGAAGATCTGAACTTTTTACTATAAATATCTATTCAACATGTCGTAATATACCTCTTATTATAGCTGTTTTTTAGTTATATTGCATAATTAAGACATTATCCTAATTTTATTAGTAGTGCAAAGTATACCCTAGAAGAGGCATACTTTGCAGCACTTGATATTTTAATAATATTTGGCTACGAAATGCTTGCTGGTGCATAGTAATCTTATCTGATTTTAAACTTTGCAACATTTAAATGCAAAAAATGTTGATCGGCACAGTTTTTTTAATATAAAGGTACCTACATTTATAAAAGAAGCCTAACAGGAATGAACATTGCTACATTTTAAATGAACAAACTTTATTGTAAGTACAATAGTGAAAGTATAAAGTTTGAATCTACTCCCACCACAATTTGTCGCATTCTGGAACATTGTAAAATCCTCGCCTGGAAATTTTCTTGTTGACAATTACATTGTCCCACGAATACCATATTTCGTCGCGTCTTTCTGGCCATTTCCAAAATTTTAACGAGTGTTGTTTAAAATCCTTTATAAAAGGTATATAAAAATGCCTCAAACGGGCTATCACAAACACATTGCAAAACGTTTTCGGATTAGACAATCCATCATCAGTGCAAACGGTTGTACATGCTAGTAGCCACCAAAATATATGGGTACAAACCCTTTAAATGTTATAAATTTGAAGTTGTTTTACATTATTAGTATTTCTAATTTGTGATGGTTAAGTTACCGTTGGATAGGTAACATGGCGGCGTATGACTCTACATGAGTAAAATGGTCCTGAGACGAAGTGTCTTCGAGGACCTGTTGATAACAACAGGTCCTGTTGATACCTGTTGATACCTGTTGGTATCAACAGGTCCTCGTAGACACTTCGTCTCAGGACCATTTTACTCATGTAGAGTCATACGCCGCCATGTTACCTATCCAACGGTAAGTTAACCATCACAAATTAGAAATACTAATAATGTAAAACAACTTCAAATTTATAACATTTAAAGGGTTTTTACCCATATATTTTGGTGGCTACTAGCATGTACAACCGTTTGCACTGATGATGGATTGTCTAATCCGAAAACGTTTTGCAATGTGTTTGTGATAGCCCGTTTGAGGCATTTTTTATATACCTTTTATAAAGGATTTTAAACAAAATTTTTTTGTGATATATGGTATACAGCCAGCTACAGGAACTTAGTTTCCTCGTGGAATTTTAACGAGTTTGACATGGCGTTGATCATCGTTCCTTCTATCATTTCTATTTGGTTCATTTTCTATTGCTGTTATGACTATAGGGTAAACATGATCTTCATAGACAAATAAAACGTACTCACCAATATTTTTTTTAACATTTCCTAATGCAGAGTTTTTAACTTTTTCGGCAATATTTGTTCCAAGAAAACCTGAGGCGAATTTTCCATTAAATTCGCTTTCTTCTTCCATCTCTTGCAGTTCATTTGTTTTATGATCCCTGCCTAGTGGAAAGTGGTCGTCCAAAGCAATATCGTTCTCTGAATCATCTACGACTTCTGGCTCAACAGCTTGATGAAGTATGGAAGTAGATACTTTAGTTAGATCTTTTCAACTAATTTCAGAATGGGCAATACTGTGCCCTGCTGGAACATTTATTTTCTTTTTCAACCCACCTGTCTTAAACTAGCTGGCTCCCTTTCTTTTATCTTCTAAATATCGAATCTGTGAATGTGAATCGAATATGAAAGTGTTTTCGATATCTAACGAACTTGATTTATTATTATGTGTTATGTGACTATCAGATATCACACTAGATTGCTGAGTTGTTGCTAACCGCTCCAAGAGCGGTGTTATATCACAAGGAACGATACCACATTTCCTAAATTCCGTCTTTAATGTCTCATTGCTATTCTTTTGTACTTTTTCGATTACTGATCGTAAAACGTTGGAAAATGCTGTTTCTCGAGTACATTTGATCTACTCCCTACATGAGTTTCCTTATATTCAGATAAAATTTCCCTCTAGGCCTTTTTAATTAGGGCAAATAATGCAACATCTAGCGGTTGTGTAACGTGGGTGCTATTCGGAGGCAAACATATAAAATAAATGTCGTGTTTTCGATACAAATCCAGGACTTCAATATTAATATGAGATGACAAAATATCTCCTAAAACGACCTTCTTTCCCTAATTTTTTTAAGCCTGGGCAATAGAATAGTGTTAAACCAATTTGCCAATGTCTGCGATTCGAACCAACCAGATGCAGTATTTGCATAACGCGTACCAGAGGGGCCATTTTCAGTCCAGGTGTCCCACAAATGCTTGATTTTGTACACCACATAAGGAGGTAGTAGCTCGCCAGCTGCATTTCCATACATCATACGAGAAATGCTACTTTTTGAAGAGTTACAAATTCGTTCAGGATATTTAACCTCACGTCTAGTGAATCCTTTTTGTTGTCCGCGATCATCTGTTAAATCTCGTTATATATAAAAATAGCATGTGCCTCCACACCAGTTAATATTCGTTTTAAATTTTGTATGTATTCAGCTATTTGATCTGCATTGAGTGCTGCTCTACTTCTTTTTATGTTTGAGGCTATCCTTGCAGTAAGCTCCTTATGACGATTTGAAAATGATTTGACCCAATCCATACCAGGAGTATTATCCTTAAAGCGAGTTATTTTTTTTCCTTGGTGATTTAAATGAGTCTTGATTATTTGTCGTAATTCCATTCCAGTAACAGGAAATCCAGCATCACTACGGCTATCAATGCATCGTACGAATCACCTTTCCTCTTGATAAGAGAATATTGATTGGTTCCCAGGTTTTCCAGCGTGTACTCCTTTTAATTTGTAAAAAATATTTCTCCTGAGAATGTTAAAGGATTCAGCGGCAACTCTTGTGCTCATGCCATCTTTTATTGCTGACAGACATGCTTTCAAACCTTCTTCTGAGTAGTCTGCATATTTGCGAGATCACAGTTTCCTTTTATAACGTCTGGGCATTTCCTAAAAACCATTTTCCTATTACCTTTTTACTCTTGGCGATACTTTGCACCACTTGCAAATTGGTGGTGCAAAGTGTACCCAATTTCACGTGTTAAGTGCACATGTAAATAATGTTCTTTTGTTATTGATATCCTGTTTTAAAACCGTTTTTGAAACAACTAAAAATCGCAATCGATTGTGGTACATGCCATTAGACGTGTACTTACCAATTAGTATCCGCTGGGACTGTCTGCACAGTATGATTTTGCAAAGTTAGAAAATAATAGATTTTCCAGGTTAATATTCTAACTGTTGCTGATAGATAACTGGCGACCGCAGAAACAATCGCACGCATCTTACTCACGTATTGTGATGTTGCATAAATATGTGCTCTAGAGGTAGTACAAATATATAAACAAAATTGGGCGTAGGTTTACAAAAAATATACTTTTACACGTTTGGTGTAAAGTTACCCTGATCCGTGCATTGTAACCCCGTTTTACGGTATCTTTTTGTGGAAAAAATTAACTTATTTATTTTTCCCGGATTTTCCGAGTATTCCGGAAGATGAAAGTAGACCAGTTCTTATTATTTTCGAGAGCTACTCCAGTTAATTTTTTGCGCGGAATAGAAAGCGAGATATTGCCAATTTTTCCTCCCCTCTGTATTACGAATACGATCACTATAACGGGTTACAACTTTATACACCTTTTCTGTATATGTCATAAGTGTTTTTAATTTTTATTAATCGCTTCTTTTTCTATGTTTAACCATAAATAGATAATTGAGCGCCAATGGATTATTTTTTTAACTACTAATGTTTTACTGATAAGGTTGCGCAAATTAATAATTTTAATACGTCTGTCGTATATCTATAATTAAATAATACGCGTATCGTAATAAGGATATATAAACTTTACAAAGAAAAACTTGTATATTTAATGGTATGCTATAATTTGATAAAAGAAATGTATAATTTTATCGTCGCTACGACGTGTTCAAAATGTTAATTTTGTTTTGATGTTCTAGAAAACGTGTAATATAGTTGCTGGCTTTACTAATTGTCATTATTAATTCATTTATTGAGTAATAAATTGTTAATTGGAGTAAATTATAATGGAGAATTTAATTAGCTACATTCGTACCGGGCAGGTGCGCGAGAGGCATCCTTCGCGAGATCCATGACCGGTAAAACTATCTCAGGTTTGTTAATTTCAATTTGAATCAGCCGATCATATTTAGGAAATAGCCACGAGTTTTTCATAAATATATACTTTAAACCAGGGGTGCTCAAACTTAAACTGCTGGCGATCTACCTCAATATTTTTAGACTACTTACGATCGACTCTGAGAGACTGAAAGTGTGTGTGATGCAGGGTTGTCGTACATACACGATACACCCTACCTACCTAGGTAGGGCGTACCGTAGCATATATAGATATTATTAGCTTTCTGCACAATATAGTACATTTTTTAGTCAAGGTTTGGGTTAGGTTTAGTTAGGTTCTTCTCTACAATATCAATGAAAAAACTCATAGTTATTCAAAATTGAGTTTATTTGTTGTTACAAAACAAAAGAGTTACATATGGTGTTAAACTTAACTAAGGAGTGGCGTTGGATGTTGAAGCGTGGCACTGCATGTCCTCAGCATACTTTTCATAAGATGGTACGTAACCACTGAGTGCTAATCGCAAGCATGATGTCATTTGATCGTCAGTTAGTCGATTGCGATATTTTGACTTAATTATCTTCATTTCAGAAAATGCAGACTCGCACAAGTAAGTTGACCCAAAAAATGCCGTCAGTTGAAGGGCGATTTGCCTTACAATCGGATATTGATCTTCAGATATAAAACGCCAGAAATTTGTATCAGATACTGTAGCTTTGAGATGTATATCTGACATAATCTGCACCAACTCATTTTCAACAGAACATGAGTTCATATTAAACTGACTTGCTATTTCAGTAGCTAATTCCTCAATGTTTTTACATGAAAAAGGCATAAATGATGCTATATTTTCCAATTTGTCGCATTTCGAATGGTCCCAAAATATTTGATAATTCAGCCTCATACGTATCATAATTCAACTGAGGAATCCTTGCTTTCAAAGACGGAAAATGTTTCAGATCCTTTCTTTTCAGTTGATCTATCATAAGTTGCAATTTACTTTTGAATGCGTTTACTGCGCTAATCATCTCAATAATAGTTTTTCCTTTACCTTGAAGCTCCAAGTTAACTGTGTTTAAGTCAAAAATGCCAAATCATTTAGCCATTTTTCGTTTTTCAAAATCTGAGTGTCATCACCTCTTTTGTCTAGAGAAGCTGTTATTTCGGGCAATAATTCTTGAAACCTTTCTAGGAATTTTCCGCGACTCAACCACCTGACGTCCGTGTGAAGAACTAAATCAGTGTGTTGCTACTCCCTAACTGCAACTGAAAGAGCCGCCGTTGCAAGCTACGTGCACGGATAGCATTCACAATTTTTGTTGCAATGCCCATAATTTCCTCCGTGTTTAAAACTTTTGAAAACAAAATTTGTTGATGTATAATGCAATGGAATGAAAAAAATGAAGGGAATTCTTCATTAGCTCGATACAATGCCACAAAACCGTTTTTGTTTCCAGTCATTGCTGGTGCTCCATCGGTTGTAATGCACATTAATTTATATATTGGTAGCTCGTTGTTTTTTACAAAATTTAAGAAAACGTCATATATATCTTCGCCACGGGTCTTCCCCTTCAGAGGAATGATTGTCAAAAATTCTTCCTTAGCCAACATGTCATTGAATACCATCCGAATAACAATACACAGCTGGGCAGTGTCTGTCATATCGATGGATTCGTCGAACTGTAAAGAAAAGTATGTACATTCCATGATATCATGTTTTAGTTTATTTGCGATGTCTTGACTCATGACTTCAATACGCCTTGTGACAGTCGGACGAGATAACTGAAGTTCTCTAATAGCGGACATGATTTTTGTTTTATTTTTTAAAATCTCCAAATAAAGTTTCACCCGCTTCAATAAATGCTTCCTTCACCACCGATCCATCTTCAAATGGTTTCTTGTGCTTCGCCAAAATATGAGATATTTTAAATGACGCGATCGTAGCAGCTTTTGATTGTTTGGCTGGTCTTGTGAACTTGGATTGTTCTTTTTTCAAACAAGATATCAAATCACTTACTTTTCGTTTTCTTAATTCACTCTGTGGCGGAAAATCCTTTTCATAGTTTTTATGAACCGTTTTATGATGCCTCTCTAAGTTACCACGCTTAGGTATTGCAACTGACGCACGACAAATAACACAAATGCACTTATCCTTCACCATAGAAAAGAAAAATTCTTCCTCCCGATCCTTATTAAAATGATACGTTTTAGATTTCTTCACTGCACTAATTTTCCACTATTTAATAATAAACTTTGTATCGACGTAGGATCGCTATCAAGTTACAATTCAGAATAATTCCAATTCCTGCAGACGCAACATTTATATCGGCGTGATCGAAAGTCTCGAATGTTTCCGTCAAACGCGCCACCCGAAACTAGACTGTACTGTCTCTCGTCTAGAAACAACACGGCTTTTCTTTGACAAGTGCCGCGCGTTTCTTTGATGAAGCCACCTTTTGCCGCAAGCAGTGTTATTTTATTACGTAATACATTTTTGTAGTTGATAGAATATCATCCCAAATTTGATTAATAATTATAATAAATATTGAATTAATAAAATAATTAGTTAATATATGTAAATATAAAATATTCTGTGTGGAGAGTATTTTGTTGTCCCCACTGAATTGCAATGATGCTTAGTCAAGCATTCTATGTTCTGTCTCAGTAGTTTAGTTACCTACCTACTTATTAAAATTTTTTTTCTTCTCGAGATCTACCCAAAAAGCACTCGCGATCGACCGTTTGAGCACCTCTGCTTTAAACTCAAACAATGGGAACTGTTGGTTCGACAAGAAATGTTGTAATTTCCACTCGCGTATTACTGCTCATAAACTCAAATATAATAAATACAACTGATAACTGAAGCTACAAGGTTTAGAGCCAAGAGTAATTCTTTAATTGTAGACCACTTGTAGACCGCTGTAATCATATGCCACTTTTATTTTATTCATTTTTGTCCCAGATAGACTGGCCATTTTTTTTTTAATCACTCAGATCTGAATTTATCTCTCAGCCACATGCTTAATTCGACATAAGCTAAAGCTTTGGCGAACATAAACTCCGGGTTTACTTGATAATTTACTCGCTCACTATAATTTTGCTAACCGAGTAAAACAATATTTGCTATAGTTAAGAACATAATTCGAAGAATATATCATTGCAAGTGGTAATAGTAAAAAAGTTTATCGGTACATTCGCAGATCGTTATCTTTTAAAGTCACCATGCCATTACTTCATAAAAATGACAGGTGTTTATGTTTTTCGAATAACAAATTTTCGGAATGTTTATCTTTATGTTTTTTTTAGGTTTATACAGATAAACTCAGCGATACCAGTCCTCAAATAACGTGTCCACGTTTCCCTAAAACTCTTGACAATATGTCTTTCACACCGGATGCAATTAAACATCATTTATGGAATCTATGTAATAGTTGGATTAGATAAACCTAATCACCTTTTTTCTTAAAAAATGTGCAAAATATGTAGCCGTTCTCTCCCCTCCTACTGGAATTTGGCTTTGGTCACTCCTATATTCGAGAAAGAATATACACTTGATTGCGATAATTATCGTCCAATCAGCCTAGCTCCTATTATCGGCAAGGTCATGAAATCCATTATTTCGGCAGCTATGTCTGAGTTTCTCCTTCAAGAAAATGTCATCTCACCAACAGCATGGCTTTATCAAAGGTCGTTCAACAATCATAAACTTAAGTCATTATGTAAACGATTGGTCATCATCTTTAAACAATCCGCATCCCGTTAATGTAGTATACTTAGACATCTCCACAGCTTTCAACCGTGTTCCCAAATATCGATTACTAGCTAAATTGGATCACTATCGTATCTGCGTAAAGTTAAACATTTGGATTGAAAATTCTATATCCGACAGATACTTCAGGTTCGTGTTGAGGAAGACTACTCAGTAGATAAGACAGTCAAGAGCGGACTCCCACAAGTATCAGTACTGGGACCGCTACTTTTTTGTATTGTACTAGTGATCTTCCGCTTATTATATCCAGAAAGTTTTCCATTTACGCTGATGATACCAAATTATATATGAATCCAATTATTAACCAACATGTTCTTCAATACGATCTTGACGCAATATTCACATATATGGTCCTCAGGATGATTAGTTCAACCTTAACAAGATTTTAACCGTATCAATCCGCCATAGAGGCTATATCAAAGTACTCCAATGGTGGGGTACTTTGATACAATAGCTACTATTTTTTTTAAAGTGTTGCACTTCCTTTGTTATACTATTTATTAAAAATTAACGGTATTCTACAGCACCAAAAATGACCAAGTATCATTTTTATATTGAAGTAATATGTAAAATAACGTGCGGAGATGCGCATGTAAGCGGAGCATGGGAGTGCAATCAGACATAATCGACTATATAGAGGAGAAGAGACTATCCTGGTACGGCCACGTCCGAAGAGCGGACAGAGGACGCTGGATAAACAAAATTACAGAATGGAGCCCGATCAGAAGAAGAAAGAGAGGAAGACTCCGAAGGTCATTCAGAGACGAAATCGATGAGGCTATGGAGAAAAGAACCCTGCGAGATGGAGGCTGGAATGACAGGGAAAATTGGAGAAAACGGTTGAGTGAAGGAAGACACTGAAAACTATGGAAATCCTTAGTAGTGGTAGTATATGTAATAGGTATAATGGTTTATGCACCCTTTTTTGATCTACAAAAAAATGTGTATCAATCTCTCACACTTCCTCCAATGAATTTTCATTTATACACAAGAGATTTCATAAGATTGAATGTCTATCCTCTCCGAAACAAGCAGCTCTTATTCTGCAACGAAGAAAAATGTATAGCAAACCAATCAGAACAGAATGTAGCAGACTTTGGTTGCCCATACTAAAAGAATAAGTCAGCAAGAAGAACATACCAACAATAGTGGATTAAATAAAGTCGCAGCATCATCTAAAATTAGACACAATACATATTCAACACACAATACACGAACATATAATCTACGTTAAATACACTTAACTAATATAATAAACACTAATAAACAGTCAGAATTTAATATTGATAAAAAAATAAAGATTAAAATGTATAATTAAGTATCTTTTACAATACTTGAATGATTTTTTGTTTTGCTTGATTGCCTCCGTACAATTTTTATTCCCTCAAGATAGTTGGAGTTTATTTTTCAGTTGTCTGGTTTTTGATACAGCTATTTTCTCGCAGATAATTTTTAAAATTTTCGTATAACTGTTAATATTACGGTATATTTCGTGATACATAATTTTGTAATTTATCTATCATACATTTACAAATCGAGTATAGGTGATTTTTAATATTTTAAATATTTAGATACACCTTAAAATTTTAAGTTACAATTTTATGAGAACAAAAACACTTAAAATAGAGAATAATAGAGATATTTATTTACCTATTTGCAATAGGATGGGTAAAGCTGATGTTTGGCATTATTCAAAAATAGTTTACCTTGTTGGGTTCTGATTCGCCTCCATTAGTCGAATGAAAAAAATTTTTAGCAATCCGTTTTTATAAAATATATAGAATATTAGTAAATTTCATCATCCAATAAATTGATAAAAGCCTCTATTATGTTTTAGTACAAAGTGGCGATTGAATATAATTCACAAAAATCAATTTCCAGAGTATGGTATTTAAATGTTGTTTTAAAATTTTATTTACGTTTAAAAACAACGCTCAAAAATTATAAAATAAGAGATTAAAGAATTTATAGGCTGTGTTTATTAAATTATTGGGAATGTCATTCGGAAATTTATTAAAAGGGCGGTATTAATCATTTTGCTGTAAAATCCGCTACCTCTTTTGTTCGAATCGAAAACAGAATCTATTTTTCATAATAGGTGTGTTACACATTCGATCAACGCTGATAATAAACGCTTTACAACAATCGGTTTAAACAAAACTTTAGCACAAAGCGCGTATTTAGAAATCAGCTATGAAATGCAATTTTGGGGTGCATGCAAAAATACTTGATGTGGTGCATTTGTTTGTTTTATAATAGAAACAGTAGCGTAGACCAACTTTGTTACAAAATTGGATAAATATAAACTAGAACTATATTATTGGGTATATTTTTTTATTGCCCAAATTGTGTACATGACTTTTAGTTTTATTTTTATAGCATTAGCGAAATCGGGGGATTATATAACCCAAATTGCGGCGGTGAAGCGAATATATGACGCTGTTATATTATGATATAAAGCAGACGGAATAATGATTACATTTTTGAGTGGAGTATTACTGATAATAATAAATTATTGATATATCCAGAACACAGCAAACAAATATGGTGAGTATTTTTGTACATCAGTTAAACACACATTATTAAAACATTTCAATAACTATACCTTTAACGATTTCCGAACTATGACAATTAACAACACATTATTTTTTTCTAAAGTCTCACCATTTGACATTGAGAATGCTATATCTTCCTTAAACTATACCAGCTCAGTAGGTTAGGTTAGGTTCATATACATCTCCTGTTCTGTCTCACATCATCAACCTATCTGTCAAGGATGGCAAGTTTCCAAGTAACCTTAAAACGGGAGTCTTCTTCTTCTTCTTTGTCAACTATTTTCCATACACTCCTGAATGTAGGTCTCTCCTAATTGGTTCCATCTTTCTCTATCTTGCGCCAATCTAATCCACTGTTTGCCTACCACTGCTCGTTTGTCATCTACCCATCTTTTTTGAGGTCTTTCCATGCTTCTTGTTGTCGTTCTTGGTCTCCATTCTAGAATTCTCCATGTCCACCTGTTGTCATTATATCGGGCTACGTGACCTGCCCAGCGCCATTTCATTTTTGTAATTTCTTCCACAATATCCCTAATCTTTGTTCTACGTCTTATCTCGGTGTAATCTTGTCTCTTAGTGATATTCCAAGCATGATTCGTTCTATTGCTCTTTGCGTTGTTTCTAATTTTTTAGCAGATTTTTTGGTAAGGGCTACTGTCTCCAACTGGTACAAACTGTGTTATACACCTTTTTCTTTAAGTTTATAGGAATAGAGGTGTTTTTCAAGATGTGTGCTAGTTTGCTGAAAGCGCCCCATGCCAGTTGTGTTCTTCTTTTAATTTCAGCATCTTGATTTGGTTTTCCTAGTTTGATAACATGACCTAGATCTACATAATGTTCAACATTTTCTATGGTATGATTTTGTATTGTTATATTTTATTGTTATTGTTATTTTATTTGTATTTGTATTGTTATATTATAACAAACATTCTGAGTCTCGTCTCGACTCAGTATGTTTGTTTTGCTGTAGTTTATTTTTAAGCCTACCGCTCCTGAAACTGCATTTAATTGTTGTAACATATCATTTAGTTTTTGGATATTATCGGCTATTAAAACTATGTCATCTTCGAATCTCAAGTGGTATAAGTATGATCCGTCGACGTTGATATCCTTACTGTTCCATTCCAGTTTCTTAAAAATATCTTCTTGAGCAAGGGTAAATAGTTTGGGAGAGATGGTGTCTCCTTGTCTTACTCCCGTTGTAGTCTTATGGGATTAGTTATTGTGCTTTCGTCCAGCTTTATCTGCATGGTGGCATTTTCATATATGTTTTTAATTATGTTAGTGTATCTTGAATATATGCGAGTATTTTCTATAGATTTAAGCACTGCCCATAATTCGATGGAATCGAATGCTTTATGGAAATCGACGAACGCCATATGAATTGGAACATTATATTCGGTGCATTTTTCTATCAGTGTTTTTACGGTGTGCAAGTGGCCTATGGTATTAAAATGTTTTCTGAATCCAGCCTGCTCGATAGGTTGATAGAAATCGAACCTATGTGTTAGGTGGTTGGTTATGGTTTTAGTTAGTAATTTATACAGATGTGATAGCAAGGATATTGGTCGGTAATTCTCGATGTTTGCTTTGTCTCCTTTCTTGAATAGTAAAATGACCTCGGAGTTATACCATTCTTGAGGAATCTTTCCTTCATCAATTACTTTATTAAATATTTAATTTAATTAAATATTTAATACCTGTTCCATTTTTCTGCCACCAATTTTCAACATTTCAACTGTAATCTTATTCTCTCCCGGACATTTATTCGTTTTTAGTTGATTTAGGGCCATTCTTATTTCATAGTCGGTTATGTCCGGTATTTCTTCTGAGCCGGTGTTAATTACATAAAACCCGAATACAAATGGCAAGACAAGCTTTTGTGAAATTCAGACCGCTCCTATGTAATCAACACCTAAACTTCGAAATACGCTACAGAATGGTCAAGTGCTACATATGGTCCATCTTGCTTTATGGCATGGAAACGTGGACTTTGGAAAAAACATCTATCAACAAACTTGAAGAATTTGAAATGTGGTCATTGAGAAGAATGATGCGCATACCTTGGGTGGATAGAGTTCGAAACGATGACGTCCTTAATAGAGCCGGCGTGGAAAGAGAACTCTTTGAATTAATTAAAAAACGCAAGATTGGTTACCTTGGGCACATATTGAGAGGAACAAAATATGAAATACCACAGTTAATCCTACAAGGGAAGATCGAAGGTAGGAGAGGAGCCGGCCGCAAACAATTGGCCTGGTTAAGGAATATTAAAGAATGGACAGGAATAGAGAATACAGGTGAGCTGTGTCACGCCGCCAAGAACAGAATTCTAGTAATGAGATAGTCGCCTACGCACTTTGGTGTATGGCATGTTAAGAAGAAGGTGTTAATTATTGTTCGTTTAGTATGTCGTTGTTGTGGTTGTGTATTTACCGAGTATAATTTAGTGTAGAATTTTTCAATGGCCTCGTTTATTTAGTTTCTGTCTCTGACGGTGACGTTTTTTTCATTTTTTATTTCTATGATTTTTGTTGTGCCGCTTGAGTTTTTTGCATTAGTACTTTCATGTTGCAGTTATCTTGTATTATATTTTTTATTAGATTGTTGTTATAGTTTCTATGATCGTTCCTGATTTCTTTCTTCACGTTTTTGTTTAAACTTTTGAAGCTGTCCAAAGTTCGATCTGTTCTGTTTCGTCTTTCTTGGAGTAGTTTAATTGTATTAGGTTGGAGTTTAGATGTTTTTGGCTGATTTCGTGTTTGCGCATATTTGCTTATCCAATGTTGTTACAGTTACTTTTATTTTATTGGCTAGTCCGTTTATATCCATTTGTTTCAGTGTCTCTATTGATTTTAGTCTTATGCTTGGCCATTTTTGGTATTCCGTTTGTTTTTTAAACAGGCCATCGGTGGTTGGGTATCGTTCTCGTTTAATAAGTTTGTTTCGTTCTACTCTCGTCTGTATTTTAATGTTCGCTCTAACCAATCTAACCAATCTATGGTCACTCCCGGTATAGAATTTGTTTAGTACTGTCAGGTACTACGGGAGTAGTTGGTCCAATTTTTAAAAAGGAGATCCATGTTTGGTTGATTATTACAGGCCAATCACCGTAACAAGTGTACTCTCTAAGATTATCGAAAAGTGTATTTACAGTAAAATGTTAAATTTTCTGAATAAATATGATTTCTTAAATAAATGCCAGCATGGGTTTCTTCCTAATAAATCTACAGAGTGTGCTTTTATTTCATTATTTAATTATATCCACGGTGCTTTGGATCGAAAACGGTATGTGGGTGTACTCTTTAGTTGACTTAACTAAAGCTTTTGACTCTTTTATTGACATTGAAATTATACTGCATAAATTAGAAGCCCTTGGTTTTCGGGGTCATTTCTTGAACTGGTTAAGGTCATTCTTACAACATCGTAAATTCCTAATAAAAGTCGATAATAAGAAGTCATCTGTTTTTAATCTTGATCAAGGTGCATCGCAAGGCTCCGTATTGGGACCCTTAATATTTCTTTTATATGTCAATGATTTGATAAATTTTTTAACTGCAAACCATACAGTTCGTTATGCAGGTGATTCAAAAATTGTAGTTGACGAGTCAACTGAAGTCGAACTCATATCAAAAATGAACTTAGTAGCACAGGAATTTACAACCTGGTGTAAAAGGAACTCTTTAATGGTAAATGCAAAGAAAACTATTTGTATGCAGTTCTACTCGCGCTGTAAGCCATCCCATGGTTATAAAATCACAGTTAGTTCTAAGCGTCCGGACCCCTGTATGGTTTTTAAAAATGAAAGATGAAGAGAAGCGTAGATAAGAAGAGAAAGCGGAAAATGAGAAGCGTTGGCTAGAAGAAAAATCTGAAAATGAGAAGCGGAGGCAAGAAGAGAAAGCGGAAAATGAGAAGCGTTGACAGATTAAGAAATGCTAATTTAAAGTTAAATTATAAGAAATGTTCACTATTTCAAAGAGAGGCATACTATTTAGAACATATCGTTTCAGTAGAAGGAATTAAAACTGATCCAGAGAAGATTTCAGTTATTAAAGATTGGCCTAAACCAGGAAATAAAAAGGAAATTAGAAGTTTTCTTGAACTCTATTCATATTACCGAAAATTTATTAAAGATTTCGGCCGCATAGTTAAGCCCCTTTATCGACTAACCGAAAACAACTTGAATTTGACTGGACACCGGATTGTCAAGAATTGATTGTATTACCACAAGAACAGGAAGGCGAAGAAAAAGTTGTTGCATATTTTAGTAAAACAATGGAAAAGGGTGAAAAGAATTATTGTGTTACCAACAAAGAGCTCTAGCTGTTATAAAAACCTATAACATTTTCATACTTTTCTTTGTAACAGAAATTTTATACTTAGAACTGACCATAGCGCTTTACAGTGGCTAATGAATTTTAAGAAGCCAGAGGGACAAGTGGCTCGGTGGATAGAGAGAATCGCAACAGTATAACTTCGACGTAGTACATGGAAAAGGGCGTCTCCATAACAATGCCGATATTCTTTCTAGGCGACCCTGTTTGAAACGACAATGCCAGTACTGTAAAAGACTTGAAGATAAAGAGAACATAACCGAAGAACTAAGTCTCCAGGTAACCACAATTATACACGAAGAAGATCAGACTTCCTGGAAAACCTTAAAAAGAGTCAAAAGAAAGATTTAAAAGTAATACGAGAATGGCTTAAACATGGAGTAAGACCTATTTGGCAGGAAATAATAACAAAATACAATGGAACTATAAAAGCGTACTGGGCTCAATGGGAATCTCTGTATCTTTACAATGGTCTATTATATCGGAAGTGGGAAAGTCCCGATGGAGTACGTATAGTTCAACAAGTGGTACTGCAGAAATCACACATTAAATGTGTGTTCCAAGAACTTCATAGCAGCCTTTCTGGAGGACATTTTATAGTTAAAAGAACATTGGCCAGAGTTCGAGACAGATTTTACTGAATAAATTGTCGCCGAGATGTACAAAATTGGTGTAGGAAATGCGATTTATGTAATGGTAAAAAAGGAACTAGAACAAAAAGTCGTGGTAAAATGGCACAATATCTTTGCAGTGGATATTCTTGGTCCACTTGCGATAACAGAGAGAGGGAACAAGTACTTAATGGTCGCAATGGATTATTTTTCCTGGCCTGAAATTGTACCCCTTCGTAATCAAGAAGCGACTACAGTAGCAGAAGCATTTATAACACACGTCGTATCAGGACATGGAGTTCCTTTAGTGTCACATTCTGATTAAGGACGAAATTTTTAATCAGAATTATGGCAAGAATTAATGAAAATCTTGGGTATTAAGAGAACTCGCACTACGCCTCCCCATCCTCAATCAGACGGAATGGTCAAAAGACATAATAGATCTTTCAATATCCTTGTCAATACCTTTCAATGATCACCGGAAGAGAAATAAAGCTTGTTCAAGATCTTATTTTCGGAAAATTGGAAAGAAAAATTAAAAAAAGTCTACGAATTTGCTCATAAAAGTTTGAAGCTTCAAAGTGATAAAGAAAATGCCAGACTCGACATGCATGCTACTGGTACAACTTTCGCAAGAGGTGACCCAGTATGGTTATACAATCCCACACGTTAGAAAGGACTTTGTCCGAAACTTCAACGAAACTGGGAAGGCCCGTATACCGTCCTGCAGAAAATAAATGATCTAATCTATCGCATCCAGTTTTCAGCTAGAAGTAAACCCAAGGTAGTTCATATCAAGAGACTAGCTCCATACCATGGAACTGATCCAACCCGTTGGCTTCAATCGATCCACGATAGTCCAGTTATTCGAGGCGAATAACTATAAAGGAGGAAGCAGTGTTACTAAAAAATTTATCCCACATAGGAAAAGTCCATTGACGAAAAAGAAGAAGTAGTTCGAGAACATTCAAGATGACATCGAAAATTCTTGAAATGTCTAGTGAAGTTTGGAACGTAAGAAAATATATATATAACAGATGTTTTTGACAAGTTTATAGTTGTCAGTTAGTTAAAAAGTATTGTAATATTGTTGGTGTTAAATAAAGTTAACTTTCAAGAAGTGTAACAATATCTAAAATCAAAAAGAGAAAAGAAGCAAGAATGGATGAGAGATAAAATATTGCATATGATGGAAGAGCGAAGAAAATTAAAAGGTAGAAATGACAACCAATACAAAAAGTTACATAAAACTTTACTAAAGGAGATAAAACAGCAAAATAAGCATGGCTGACGGAAAAATGTATGGAAGTTGAAACCCTACAACGCAAACATGACGATTTCCATATGCATAAAAAAATTAAAGAGGTACAGAATACCAGAAAACAACGCAATACAGGCATAGTTGTAGACATTGAAGGCCAAATTTTAACTACCATTGAAGATACATTACGAAGATGGGAAGAATATATGCAAGAATTATTCTAAGATGAAACACGACTGAAGTCCGACTGAAATAAACAATCCCTACGGCCTAGAAATAATAAACGACGAAATTACTATGTCCATTAAGCGGATTAAAGATGAGAAATCACCAGAACCTGATGAAGTGCATTTGAAATCTTAAAGCTATTAGAGTCACACCAAATCACAGCTCTTACGAAGCTATTCAACAACATCTACGAGACTGGTTACTTACCTAAAGACTGGCTACTATCAATATTCATTCCACTTCCTAAAAACCAACGGTAGACAATGTGAAGAACATAGATTAATTAGTTTGATGAGCCATGTACTTAAAGTACTCCTTACTACCATTCACTCGTGCATATACACCAAATTAAAACAACACCTGAGTGAAGTTCAATTTGGATTCAGAGCAGGACTCGGAACGAGGTTTTAGTTTGCAAGTTCTAATACAGAGAGCCAGGGATGTCAACTGCGATGTGTATGCATGTTTCATTAATTTTCAGAAGGCATTTGATACAGTCACACATGGGAAACTAACCGATATCGTAAAAACATCAGGACTCAATGGTAAGGATATAAGACTGATCTCAAATTTATATCTCTAACAAAAAGCAACAGTACGATTAGATAATGAACTGTCCGAGATCTTCATAGTCGAAAAAGGAGTTAGACAGGGTTGCATATTGTCACCGGCATTATTAAACATATGCTCTGAAAACGTCTTTAGAGAGGCCTTGGACGAATCAGAAGATGGGATTGCTCTAAATAGCTAACTTATAAACAACATTAGATATGCAGACGATACAGTTTTGCTGGCAGATAGTGTGCAGGGGCTCCACAGAATGATGGATAACGTTGTAGAAGCATGTAACAAATACGGCCTAAGACTTAATTGCAAGAAGACAAAAATATTGATCATTAGTAAGAACACCGGCATAAACGCACAAATTACAATTAACGATACACCGTTAGGAAGGGTGAAAAAAATATGCCATTTGGGCTGCAATATTAAGGATACTTGGGATCACAGCTACGAAATAAAAACTCGAATTGAAAAAGCCAGAAGCTCTTTCAACAGCCTTAGGAAGATTATCTGCAACTTATCTTTAGTAGATGTTGCGGCACTTGGCCTGGGAAAATTTTACCGACCGTGGGAAAAAGCGGCATCCTTTGATGTTTGCACCTGTTCAGGTGTTCGAGTGACGTCACGCTTACTGACATGTCGAGTCATTTCGTCTCTTTCGTCTTCTTCTTTTCGTCAGCTGATCTGTTTTTCGTCCCATATGACCTTCCTTTATTTACTAATTGAACGTCCACTGCTTGACAGGAGAACCCAATATTTTATACAATGCTACATATAAGCTTGCATTCTTTCGTCTAGTACTCGACGCATATTTTTCGCCCACTACTCTACATAAGTCTACGATTCTTTCCTCCAGTGCTGTACATAGGTCAACAATTATTTCCTCAAATGCTCTATATAGGTCTACGATTCTTTTGTTCACGGCTAGACACAGGTCTTATCGCTAATCATTTTCATAGGACACCAATGCCCAAATTATAATAACAAATATTTTTTCTTTTCGTCCGTTGTCTCCTTTTTATATTTAGATGCTGATATATACAAGGTAAGGTGAGAAAATACAATTTATGTTACAGTGATAGGGGGATATGATCACAGACGGTTCTTCGATAGCCATCAGGCAACAATTCCCCGATTCATGTTAAAACATACAGAGAACACTTTACGTACTCAACTCAATAAGTGACAGCCCGTTTTGTAAGCGAGTCTGACAGACACCCTAAGTTTACAGTACTACTCCCACAGTGTGGTACCTGGCGTGTTTCTGTTTGGGAAATGTCGACCATCCGTTTTATACTAAGTATGAAGGAAACCATCAAATATTCAACGTTAAAATGTGATATAATGTATCAATACGATCAATTATTAAAGAGTAGTGACCACACTCTTGCGAGTTGCACACTATGTTTTATCTACAATCATAAGTTATTTATTTAAAAAAAACCAGAGTATATAATATACAGAATAAACTTAAAAGGACAGTTTGAGCAAAATGCAGTCTTATCAGCAGTCAGTACGGAAAAGGTGCTGCTGACAGAGAAAATAATATTAAAATGGTAGGCAAGCGAAGGAATGAAATTGAGTAAATATATTATGAAAAAACATATATTAACAACAAACGTAACCAATTCGGTTCGAACAAATTTTGTTCTTAACAGCATCCACCGCTAGTCGGTACGGTTACACGACCGCCGGAGAGGTTTTGTTAGTATGGGACAAACAGTCAGTATGAAAGCGAAATGATTGTCTTTTTCCATCACACACTTGAATAAACATTTTTATTAACTCTATTATGAGATACTTAAACTGAAAACTAAACTCCTGTTGGGTAACTGGCTATTAAAAAACATACTTCAGAATTATTAAATTATTAAAAAAACTCCAGAAAGAAGACCATTAAGATTTGTCGATCGATTTTTCTTATTATTTTAGGTGGCAACACGAACACTAGATCCTAATGTAATAAGATCGGTTTATAATTGGCCAATGCTCCATATCAGATATCTTTGTGAATAATAAGTTTCAGTAGATGTTTCTTACGATCTGATGCTAGACAACTTTGTTACATTTTATTAAAAAGATGTCAACACGAACACTAAATCCTAATTTAATAAGATCGCTTCATAATTCGCCAGTGGTCCATATCAGATATCTTTGTGAATAATATGTTTTAGCAGATGTTTTTTACAATCTGAGGCTAGACAAGTTTTTTGTTACATTTTATTAAAAAAAGTGGCAACACGAACACTAGATCCTAATTTAATAAGATCGGTTCATAATTCACCAGTAATCCATATCAGATATCTTTGTGAATAATATGTTTTAGTAGACGTCTTTTTACAATCTGAGGCTAAAACACTTTTTGTTACAATTAAATAGAAAAGTGGCAACACGAACACTAGATCCTAATTTAATAAGATCGGTTCATAATTCACCAGTGGTCAATATCAGATATCTTTGTGAATAATATGTTTTAGTAGACGTCCTTTTACAATTTAAGGCTAGACAACTTTTTGTTACATTTTATTAAAAAAAAGTGGCAACACGAACACTAGATCCTAATTTAATAAGATCGGTTCATAATTCACCAGTAATCCATATCAGATATCTTTTGTGAATACTATGTTTCAGTAGACGTCTTTTACGATCTGATGCTAGACAACTTTTTTACATTTTATTAAAAAAAAAAGTGGCAACACGAACACTAGATCCTAATTTAATAAGATCGGTTCATAATTCACCAGTAATCAATATTAGATATCTTTTGTGAATGCTATGTTTCAGTAGACGGCTTTTACGATCTGATGCTAGACAACTTTTTTTACATTTTTATCAGATAAAAAGGTGAGAACACGAACACTAGATCCTAATTTAATAAGATCGGTTGATAATTCACCAATGGTCCATATCAGATATCTTTGTGAATAATCTGTTTCAGTCGACATCTTTTACGATTTCATGCTAGACAACTCTTTGTTACATTTTTATCAGAAAAATGCGGCAACACGAACACTAGATCCTAATTTAATACGATTGGTTCATAATTCGCCAGTGGTCTATATCAGATATCTTTGTGATTAATGTTTCAGTAGACGGATTTACGATCTGATGCTAGAAAAGTTTTTGTTACATTTTTACTGAAAAAAGGTAGGAACACGAACACTACATCCTAATTTAATAAGATCGATTCATAATACGCCAATGTTCCATATCAGATATCACTGTGAATAAAATGTTTCAGTAGACGTCTTTACGATCTGATGCTATCTATATACGATAACGGATATCTTTTGGTAGTCTTAACATCTTCTAAAACTTATTAAACAAATTTTATGATAGTTAACCCTAATATGCTATACATCGTTTTTAGGATCTTTAAATTAATCAGTAACTCATAACAGATACCTGGCAACGTTGTTTTATTATAAAAATTTTAAAAGTCAACTACAATATGTGATAGAAAAACAGACAACTAAATAGACGCTGGATAATAGGAAACGGAAAAATAATTTATGAAAAATTCTTAAAAGACAAATTTAATATTAATATAAAATATGTACATATAACTAAATAATAAAAAGCCGTGTATTAAAACTACAACAATCAATAATACTAACACTATAAATAAATTTATACATATTTTTAAATTTTCATTTTCTTATAACCAAAAGGAACGGAACTAAAATCTTCTAAAAATTTTCTTTTAGTAGAATGTGGTCGATAATTTTTATGGACTTCCTGTGTTATGACTTGATGTTCTGTTGTTCGTCTAACTTGTTTACTTATGATTTTAATACCTTCCGACTTTACAAGTACCATCTTTTTAATAGTATCAAAATTAATTAGTTGCGAGTTTAAATAATTAAGGGAAATTCCCTTAACTTTGCAACAAAATTTTTCGTCACCATTAGGAAGTATGTATTTATAAGCATAATTTTTGGGGCCTCCAGAAACGAACTCTGAAATATGACCACCACTTAGCTCATCAGTTAAATCACCAATACAGTCACCGGTAGGAAGATCAGGCAGACCGTCTCTGGAAATGTACACAATTGAGTCGGTATCATAATATAAAGTACGCTCGCCCACCATGTCTAAATAGGAATACAGTTTGAGGCGGGCTAGAGCCGTAACGTATGAGGCCAGAACGACGTTTACAGTGGAAGACATTGAAAATGCTTCTTCTACATACTCCCACGTAACAACCAGTGTTTCCTCGTTAACGGGAACCACAGTATTTACATAGATCGAGGGATTAATCATCATAGCAAAGAATTCCTTAGGATTGTTTACAATAGAAGTTTTGGGAAGATTTTCTCGCTGTGCAAATTTACCCCAGAACGAATTAAGCATTAATTTAGCCAACGATCTAAGGCCAGGATTCACCGTTATTTCGGTAAACTCTAACCGAACGTCTTCTATCTGGAGAAACTGTTCGATGTATCGGTTTTTTTCTTCGTCTGTTACACAACCACGGGGCCATCCTGAAGCTTGCTGCTTGATTTTGATGAATTTATTCATCATGTCGGAAAAGAGACCATTTTGATGTTTTGACAATTCACGGGTTTCGTACGACCAGATTTCGTAGGTCTCAACTATTTTGTAACCCTTTTCCAAAGCTTTTACAACTTCTTCAATTACCCATGTTCCTGTAAGTGACTTCTGTTCGTCAGAATGCTGACATTCTCCTTGCATAAAGTCCTCGCCGCATTTACGACAAAGAACAAACATGCATTTATTGTTCATTTTTGTCGGTAGAACAGGATGATAAAGGTTTGTGGGAGGAAGCACTTTACACTTTATTAAACCAGATATTCGTGATAAGTCTATATGCCGACATTCATCTCCTACAAAAATTTTAGGATGACCTAGAGGAAATTTTCCTCGCTTACATACCAAGGGTATAGGGAACAAACATCAACGTATTTAATCTTTTCATTTTCTTGTGCCTTATAATACTCCACGGTGTTACCAGTACGACCACCATACAAAGCATCCCTAGAATTTATAGGAAGAGTTGTCATTAAGGGGTGATCTTCAGTAAATGATTTTATTTCAGGCGTCATAGTTCTTCTAAAGGCACACTCCCACATTTCAACGACTTCATATCCCAGAGATTTTAGATACTGATTTTTGGCAGCAGTTCTGTCATAACGATTTTCCATGCAGTGTGAAGGATCGTCATGAAGAGGAACCAATCTGTTTTCGGGATAACATTGAAGACAACCATGATAGTAACAACCCTGAAATTCAAACACGATATTTTCGTAAAGACCATCCACTTTACAAGTATTAATAACAGCCTCAAATCCTCGTGCAGCATGCTGTATTTTAATATTACGCTGTTTCTCTTCCCAAAGTAGCCACTGCAGAGCTATTTTTGACTGATTATCTTTAAAACGATAACCACCTTTAGGAATTAGACCTATTGTGTCAGATTGTAGGAAATTTCGCCTAAATACTTTACTACAAGTCGAGGCTACCGTCGTAGCTTCCATAAAAGGACAGACATTTGACGTATTTAATAATTGTTTTCTAAATGTAAGACAAGCCTCTGTTAATATCATGACATCGGAAATACAATAGTCAACGATCTCTTTCTGAAAATCAAAAACATAACCCTCAGCAACTTTATCAGTATGCCAATTTATCAACTTATCACGCGCATCCTCCTTCAAATTATCGAAATCATAGAATTTTAGAGAAGGCATAGGTCCGAGATAAGATTGATTTTCCCCTTTATTAAACAAATGTGGGAAATATCCCTTTTTAACTCTGTTAAACCAAAAGCTTTTGGTAGAGCTGACAAGGCCATAGGAAAATAATTAAGACTGTCGAGAAAACGAACATTCCCAACACTCATCGAAACTAACTTCGTACCCCGCATGATAAGATCAGGGGTTAAATCGGTCTTTGTAAGGATGTAATTTAACACGAACTGATTATCAAAACCCCCTCCGTTATGTGCCAAAACGACAACATTCTTAAATTTTTCCTAATTTGAAAAACATATTCAATGAAAATAGAAATAACATTTTCATTTAAAACATTTAGACGAAAACCGCATGTTTGACAAAAATGTAATTTGTCTTCCTGAAGACAATTATAACATCGCTGACTAAATACACAGAGATTTGGTTCTTGAAGAAGTGAAACATCTAGCAATATTTTTTCCTGACGAGTCTCAAGATCATAAAAAATGAACAAAAAATCTTTTGAGGGAGGTTTACCAGAATCAGGCTGCATGTAACAAAGATGATCTGAAGGGTAATTTTTACCACAAGTTTTACAGAAAATCTCCCCACAAATATGAGTTTTAGTGTAGATTTTGTAACATTGCTTACACCTTTTAATTTTGTCACATATGTCGTTAATGTGAACGTTGAAACATACCTCACCATAAAAGTCCCGGCCGCATTTATCGCAGGGAACCTTAACAGCTTCTTTGGAACAAGCTGGTGAACGACGACATGCAAAACACGTACCAACGCAGCTGTGTCCGTCTTTATGGTCGTAGGGTTGATGACATTCATCACAGAAATACGTACTGATAAACGCACTGGTTAGCGACCTAATTACATTAAAATGACCTTTATGAAACAGGAGGTTTAATTTTGGTCCGTAAGTGTGCCCCTCATAAATGACATCACGTCCCTTAGTTCCATATCTATAGACCACAATCTTATAGTCTTTTAGATATGCCTGAAACTGTTGCAACTCAGGAATTCCAGCTCCCTCACTAGGAATAACAACACAGACCTATCTATTAACTGCAATGCTCTTACCCGTTGTATTTTCCCTCTATCGCAACGTATTTTTTTAAGTTCAGGGTCTTTGTCAGCGTAAGCTTTAGCTACAAACCAAAGCGTATGCAAGGCATAGGTTATCTTTGTTTTTAATAACAACAATTCCTCGCCGTTTAGAACACTCCTCTTTAAATGAATTGTACTTACGACCTCTACCTTTTCCAGCAGGCATTTTTACGGTAGTAATACCAAGACAAAACGTTTCGGTGTTTAAACCGGTGCTGTTGCTTTGATATATGGAACTTATATTGTTCCATATATCGTCAACTGTCACCTCTGAGGCTGGTTTAAACCTCATCCATCCCTGACCTCTAACGAAATCCTTGGAGCAAAAAGTAAAGCCGACCTGATCATGTGGCAAAATATTTACAGTACCCTTTCGAACAATATCCTCGATGGCCTCTTTAACCCAACTTACAGGTTCCTCACCTGGCGGTACATCCTAATTTTAAATTCCAGAGTTCGTCCCTGGACACCAAATTTACGGATTTTCTTGGTCTGATCTTTGACAATTAAAAACCTTTCCATGGTAACAACAAACTTGAAATTATTGTAAAATAAAAAAAGTCAAAATTTTTTCAAAAAAAAATTATTATACTCACCAAAGTACGTCTGAACACTGAAAATATCTGGAACAGACTAAATGAAATACTTGAACGCAGTGTCGCTGTGGCTGATCTGCGGGAGGTTGCGGATCACCATCAGTCGCTCTATCCGCGGAGGCGGATGACCTAAGGACTCGTTGAGATTCCATTTGGAGTCTGCAAAGTGAGAAAACAAAAGGAACAAGAAAAGGGTAGAAAAGAAAGAAACGCAAAGACAAGTTTCTTTGTTTATTAATTTGTCGAATGTATCGTTGGCAGTTCGACAGAATTTTCCCAAACACAAGAGTATATCTCAGGTTTTCTCTCCCTCTGTGAATGACGTGTAAATGAGACACGACTCGTACTCAATTCGAGTTGCCTGCTCGTATTACGGAGCACGAAAGTTTGTATTTCGGATTGAGCGAGGTTGCCCTTTCGGAAACCGTCTTTCGTACCCGTATGGAACAGCTTGCAACTAGTAAATCGAGTTTAGAGTATCGTGTTCATGTATGGTGTCGTAGATAGGTAGGTTAGAGTAGAATGATCACGAGAACCTGAGAGGTACCTTAAAAAGAAAGTTATTAACGAACAAGGTATGAAATGTAAATGGTGTACATAGGTAAATGAGAGTAAAAGGTGAACAACGTAATAAGTTTATGTGTATATGCTAAACGGTAACTAGGTAGGAAAGAAAGTATACACATAAATACAATAACCTCTATACTAATACATAGACGAGAAATAAGTATAAGCAAATAGAATAAATGCTGTGAAAGAGATTAAGGTATGGTTATCAATTACAACGGCTGAAAGTAAAATGGATTAACATACGCAGATAATGACTGTAGCAACAACGTTGCTGCGGTAAACATATAAGAACCAGTTTATCAATAATAATATACACATATATTAAAAAGAAAATTGGTAAAATGTCACTAATCAAGGCAACAATACTGTTGAGCAAAAATACACCTATAATCTGTAAAAATAGCCCACAACGAATGTTCTTTTCGGGAAAGAACAACGAGTAGAAATAAGTAACACAAATACAAGGTTCAATAATAAAGTATATAATATATAATATTCTCGAAGAGAATAACACAAATAAATATAGTTCTTATTACAAGAACAGACAAACCAAAAAATAATACAAAGCTGGAACAAGCAGGAACGAGGGTGGAAAGGAAGTCTAATTCCTTTCCGGTGGTAAGAGTATAAGAATACTAGTTATTTAACTTGGTAAGGTACTCCCCAACCAGAGGTCTTATCTAGAGTCAGACTCAAACCGAATAGGCCTTCTCGAGATTGTGCACGTTCTTTTATCCTATTTTCGTCCTTGGTGAGGTGTGCAAAATGGGCGTGTCGGATAACTCACCAATCAGAAAATAGGGTAACGTCGGGAGCCAATCAGAAGGCCTCGAGGTGAGAAATGAGCAGATCTGATGCGCAGTGGTTCGTGTCGACGTGTCAGATCTGTCGATATCCCCCCTCCTTTCGAGACCGTGGTTGGGAGGTATGTTTATTTATTTTTTTCGAAAAAATAACATAATTTTTACATGTTTATCAAAAATAAAAGTAAATAGTAAAAGGGTAGAAAAGAGACCTTTCCGACTTAGAAGTTGTGGAGCTCGACTCCTTTATTGTCTTTGTCGGAATAGGTGTACAATTTTTCTAAAGTTACTAGTTTAGAATTCGTAAATATTGGAAAAAAGGAAAAAATTGTCTTTTAGCACACAGCACTATGGTTGGCCGTCGGCTTCTTCTGCTGCGTCTTCGGCTGCGTCGTCGGCTGGCTCGTTTGCTGCGTCTCGTGGTGGCGGTGCTGGTCGTATATCGTCCACATGGATTAGGCGGTCGACGTCTTGGTCCCTGTGTACCTCATATGTGTGTTCTCCGGCTGCACGTAGAACGGTATGAGGTCCGGTCCAGGTCTGTCCAAAGTTGCCTCTGATGTGGTTTCTGACCAGAACTTGTTCGCCTGGGATGTATGTCCGTGGCTGGCGGGCATCGGGATTGTTTGGGAATAGATTTCGTGCATAAACTGTGGCTCGTTGGACTGCACGGTTGACCCTCTGCTCTCTGGTTTCCTGTTGTCGGATTTCGTGTTCCGTTTCTTGTGATCGTCTAGGGCGGTAGCCGAGGAGTAGTTCTGCTGGTGTTTGGCCCGTAGCGCTGTTTTTCCTTGTACGGAGACTGAACACGATATCTGCAACGTATGTATCCCAGCGAGGATCTTCATTTGAGGTCACTCTTGCCCTCAGACCTTTCTTCAATTCTTGTACCCGTCGTTCTACAGGATTTGCTCTCTGATGGTAGATGGGACTCTTCTCACCTTCGATGTTGTGCTTTCTTAGGAACCGTTCCCATGCATCGGTTCTGAATTGTACGGCATTGTCTGTGATGATTGTCGAAGGTCTGCCCCATCTGTTGCAAATCTCTTCCTGTAGAAAGCTTATGATCTGTTTGCTTTTTGCGACGGGTGTACATCGGTATTCCAACCAGTTGCTCAGGCAGTCGGTTGCTAGTAGAATATACTTGTTCTTCGTGCCTCTGGCTGCAGGGTAAGGTCCGAGGACGTCGAATGACACTCGTTCCCAAGGGGCGGTCGGGCTTCGTGGGATTATAGGGGCTTGTGGTTGTCTCTGGGCTGCTTTCGTAGTGGCACAGGTGAGACAGGACTTCACGTGCTTGATTACATCCTTGGACAGCGTAGGCCAGTAGTAGATCTCTCTGATGGCTCGAGCGGTCTCCTCTTGGCCGGGATGGTTCGCCTCATCGCTGTCGTGGTATGTTCTCAAGATTTCTGGACGGAAGCCTTCGGGGACTAGTAGTCGGAGGTTCTCGTTGTCCTTGTAGAAGGCGGCCTCGTTCTCTACGGTGAATTCCTCGATGAGGCTTCTTTCGATGTCGTCTCGAGGTCCTCGTCGGGAGATTCGATGCCATCGCTTT
Source organism: Diabrotica balteata (assembly GCA_918026665.1). Lineage (NCBI taxonomy): Eukaryota > Metazoa > Arthropoda > Insecta > Coleoptera > Chrysomelidae > Diabrotica > Diabrotica balteata. The sequence continues at coordinate 56,291,843 of OU898285.1, read as the reverse complement.
ATGAACCGCTTCATGCCGGGGTGGACTTGGTGGTCTCTCTGGATTCTGGTTTGAAGCGGCATATCGGATAGGTCATCGAGGATGGGATGAGCTGCGTCGTCTTCATCGTCGTTCAGTAGACACAGCAGGGGGAAGTTGTCGTCTTGGGAGTCTAATGATTGAGGCCAGGCGAGTCGTTCCACTTCGGCGTCGGAGTCGTGATGTGGTCGCTCGTCATGGACTGGGTTGCGGGATAGGTGGTCCGGAAGTTCGTTGTCTCTGCCAGGTATGTGGACGACATCAAAGTTAAATTCTTGTAACAGGAGGGCCCATCTGGACAGTTTGGCTTTATCGGACTTGTATCTGTCTAACCATAGGAGGGCTCTGCTGTCGGTGAACAGGGTAAACTTTTGGTCCTGGATGAAGTGTTTGAATTTCTTCAAAGCCCAAACCACTGCAAGGCATTCCTTTTCGTTTATGTGGTACCTACGCTCTGCCGGTCTCAGCTTAGTTGAGCCGTAGGCCACGATTCGTTTGTCTTCTGCTGGACCTTGAAACAGTACTGCACCCATTCCTATGTCAGAAGCATCAGTCTGTATACTAAAAGGTTGGCTGGCATCTGGCCGTTTTAGTTCTAAGTTTCCGGAGAGTGCGTTCTTGATTTCGTTGAACGCTTTTTCGGCTTGCTCGTTCCATTTGAACTTCTTGTTACCCGCTGTTAAGTCGGTCAGCGGGGTAACCATCGTGGCAAAGTTCGGTATGAAGTCTCTTAACCAGCTCGCCGTTCCTATGAAACTTCTGGCCTGTTTCAAGGTTCTTGGAGTGGAAAATCCTCGGATCTTCTCGCAGTGCTTCTGCAGTGGTTGGGTGTTGTCGGACGTGATCTTATGGCCCAGGTATTCAAGTTCATCTGCGGCAAACTTGCATTTTTTCAGCGAAACCCATAGGCCATGTGTTCGCAATCTCTCTAGGACCAGTTGTAAGTGGCGTTGGTGTTCTTCCCAGTCGTTGGAGAAGATTATAATGTCGTCCATGTAGACCTTGACAAAGACATCAATGTAACCAGCTAGGACCGTGGTGACCAGTTTTTGGAAGGCTGCGGGGCCGTTCTTCAAACCAAATGGCATCACCGTGAACTCGAAAGATGACCCGTCGGGAAGGCTGAATGCTGTCTTCGGTTTTGAGTCTTCTTCGAGCGGGATTTGCCAAAATCCACTCTTCAAATCCAGGGTTGAAAAGATTGTGGCCGTGCCTAGTTCCTTATACTGTCGTGGATTGGAGGCATGTTTGACACTTCATCCACGGTGATGCCGTTGATCTTCCGGTAGTCGACACAGAACCTCGGAGTTCCATCCTTCTTGGTCACGATGACGACGGGGCTATTGTAGGGGCTCTTGCTGGGACGAATCACCCCTGCGGATAACATTTCTTGGACCTCTTGAAACATTATCCGCTTCTTCTCCTGGGAATATTTGTAGGGTCTGACGTTCACGGGTCTGTCGTCAGTGAGGTCGATCCGCATGGACACGGCTTTCGTTGTCGGCTGGCGGATTCTATCGTCGAAGACGTCGCTGTAGTTTTGGATCGTCTGCTCGATTGTGTGGAAGGCGAATTCTGGAGCTTGGTCCGGTTGGAGCTTCTTCGTCAGGGTGCTGCTTGTAGCCGGTTTCGGAGACTCCCAGTAAAGTGTTCGGCGGCTCTGGATCCCGGCGTGTAAACATTTCCGTGGAATGTCTACTAGGACTTCCTCTTGCTTGAGCCATGGCATGCCCAACACGATGTCATGGTGAAGTTTCTCGACTACGATGCACTTTGTTGTTGACTTGAAGCTGTCTGTGAACCGGATGTCCACTTCTACTGTCCCTAGACTACGGGACGTGAGGCCTTCGCACGCCAGCCGAACGGTTGATGGACTCCCTCGTATCTCCTCCCTTTGGACCAGGTGTACGCTGATAAAATTGGCTGATGCACCAGTGTCGACTAGTGCGCTGATCCGGGTGTTGTCGATTTCTGCGGAAATCTTTGGAATTTGAGTTGAGGTGGGTCTGTGTTCCATCGGGTTCAGCTGGGGCACTACTTCGGTTGAGGTCCTTAGTGGAGTGTGCCCCGGTTGTCGTTTCCCTGGTTCTGGTCCTGGGCACGTGGTCTGGGCACTGGGCGGCTTTGTTGGCGATTGTTGTTGGGACCTCGGTTTCTCCAGTCGTCGATCGTCTCGGAGGATCTCGGGGCTTGTTGATTCCGTGGTGGATTGTCGGGTCTCGGTGAGTTTTGGCTAGTTGAGGTGGTTGTAGTCAGGCGGTGGTCGAGCTCTAGTTCGTCTGCTGCCCGTCGGAGGTCCTCTTCGGTCCTAGGAGTCGCAATTCGCATGTGTTTGCGAATTTCTGGCTTTAGTTGATCTACTATGATGCGGCAGCGTTTCTCTTCGGAGACCTCGGGTGCTACTCTCCGGAACAGGGCCATCTTTTTCGATATGAATTCGGCTGCTGACTCCTTCTTTTGCCATTGACCATATAGCTTGGCTAACAGCTTAGTGATCTGTGAACTGTGGCTAAAATGATCAATAAGACGGGCGAAAAACGTACCATGGTCGAGTCTAGGATTTGCGTGGTCTTCGGCCCACGTGGCCGCGTCTCCGGTCAGTCCTTCTTCTAGGATGTAAGCCGTCCAGTGTTTTTCGTCCAGTCCCATGTTCAGAAGGTGGTCTGTGGCTGCATCTCGGAATTCTTCGGGGCTCTCTGTCTCTCCGCCTGAGAATTTCTGCAGGGTAGGCCTCCATCTCGCTTGTGGTGGTGCCGGTGCCGGTGGAGTCGTGTCTGGTTCGTTCTTTGTGGATTGCGCTAGGGTTAGCGCGGTTACGGCCTGCATGAGGGCTGCTAGAAGCGTCGGTAGCTCTGTCGGTGCGGGTATTTGAGGATCTGTTGTCCCCAAGGGTTGGGCGCCATGTCGCTGTGGCTGATCTGCGGGAGGTTGCGGATCACCATCAGTCGCTCTATCCGCGGAGGCGGATGACCTAAGGACTCGTTGAGATTCCATTTGGAGTCTGCAAAGTGAGAAAACAAAAGGAACAAGAAAGGGGGTAGAAAAGAAAAGAAACGCAAAGACAAGTTTCTTTGTTTATTAATTTGTCGAATGTATCGTTGGCAGTTCGACAGAATTTTCCCAAACACAAGAGTATATCTCAGGTTTTCTCTCCCTCTGTGAATGACGTGTAAATGAGACACGACTCGTACTCAATTCGAGTTGCCTGCTCGTATTACGGAGCACGAAAGTTTGTATTTCGGATTGAGCGAGGTTGCCCTTTCGGAAACCGTCTTTCGTACCCGTATGGAACAGCTTGCAACTAGTAAATCGAGTTTAGAGTATCGTGTTCATGTATGGTGTCGTAGATAGGTAGGTTAGAGTAGAATGATCACGAGAACCTGAGAGGTACCTTAAAAAGAAAGTTATTAACGAACAAGGTATGAAATGTAAATGGTGTACATAGGTAAATGAGAGTAAAAGGTGAACAACGTAATAAGTTTATGTGTATATGCTAAACGGTAACTAGGTAGGAAAGAAAGTATACACATAAATACAATAACCTCTATACTAATACATAGACGAGAAATAAGTATAAGCAAATAGAATAAATGCTGTGAAAGAGATTAAGGTATGGTTATCAATTACAACGGCTGAAAGTAAAATGGATTAACATACGCAGATAATGACTGTAGCAACAACGTTGCTGCGGTAAACATATAAGAACCAGTTTATCAATAATAATATACACATATATTAAAAAGAAAATTGGTAAAATGTCACTAATCAAGGCAACAATACTGTTGAGCAAAAATACACCTATAATCTGTAAAAATAGCCCACAACGAATGTTCTTTTCGGGAAAGAACAACGAGTAGAAATAAGTAACACAAATACAAGGTTCAATAATAAAGTATATAATATATAATATTCTCGGAAGAGAATAACACAAATAAATATAGTTCTTATTACAAGAACAGACAAACCAAAAAAATAATACAAAGCTGGAACAAGCAGGAACGAGGGTGGAAAGGAAGTCTAATTCCTTTCCGGTGGTAAGAGTATAAGAATACTAGTTATTTAACTTGGTAAGGTACTCCCCAACCAGAGGTCTTATCTAGAGTCAGACTCAAACCGAATAGGCCTTCTCGAGATTGTGCACGTTCTTTTATCCTATTTTCGTCCTTGGTGAGGTGTGCAAAATGGGCGTGTCGGATAACTCACCAATCAGAAAATAGGGTAACGTCGGGAGCCAATCAGAAGGCCTCGAGGTGAGAAATGAGCAGATCTGATGCGCAGTGGTTCGTGTCGACGTGTCAGATCTGTCGATAGCAGGGTATAAGGTAGACTTCTAGCTGGACGGAAAACTGAACGATAATTCCAAAGGCCCCAAAAAGGTTTAGATTTGTGTAAAAATGTGTAAGAATCAATCTAAAAGAGTAGATTTTTTACATTTATAAATTTGGTTACACCTTTGAATGTGGATAACAGTGCTACATAAAACTAAACATATGGAAGTCGTGGAGAAGTGTTGTATTATTAAAAAAAATTATACCTCACTTGATCGTTTATTGTGGCGACCACAATGCCTAAAACGTGTGATTGAAGAACGACGTGAGGTTGTCAGGATGTACTGCAGAAGTTAAAAAAATGTGTGAAGTATGCAATATAGTTAAGGTATATGAGGTTAAAAGCGCCTTTAAAAGATTGAAAAGATATTAAATACTATGGATTCAAAACCTGTTGTTATAAATGTCACCAAAAATTATGAGCCGAGAAAAGAGGTCATTTATAACATGCTGCTACAAGCTTTGAAAACGGTTCAAAGTACGCGGTAAACTTTTCTGAATTATGTTATTTTAAATAATTCGTTAACTGTTTATAATAAAAATGCCAAAAAGTAACCTTTTGTAAAATATATGTAAGCATCAAAAAATAACCCCGCACTAACCACATTAGGTCAAAATTAGGATACCGTTTACCACTTAATCCAGGTCTATTATGAAGCATTGAAGAAATAACAGTATCAGTACGAAAGAAATTCGGGGCAGTGTAAAATGTATGGTAAAATTACGAAACGGACTTGTATTTATAAACAATTTAAAAAAAAAATTAGGAGAATGCTTATGTGAGCAGGAAAAGAGCTTTCCCAAAAAGTTTATTTATAGCGATTGTCAGAATTAATTCGGAAGTTTTATTTGATATATTTTCTACTTAGATTTTATTTGTTAGGGACAATTGTTTATACAAGCAACACATCTCGAGAGTATTTATAAATAGACACTTTGGATAACCCTTTAAAAAAATTTACTTACACAAGAATTTTCACATTTATGGTTTTGCGGTAGGTAGTGTATATTTCAATAGACAGATAAGGAGCAAAAAACTTGTATTAATGTGTATAACAAAGTTGTAGAAGGCACAGTTACGAAGTTGTCAAACTTTCCGAAATAAAAGAAAAATTAATAAAAGTATTGTATTCCTTGAATATATATTGAAAAAGATTCTTAGCTAAAATGTTAAGACTTTGACTAATATTTTTCTTTTTTTAATTTGTTTATCCATATATATCAATAAAAAAACTGTATATATTTAAAAACTATACCGATTTACCTTAATGGACTCCCTAACAAAATGCTAGTTACCACATATGGACGTAGTTAAGCAGAAAACGTCCAACCCACAAATTGTTAAAAATGAGTTCTTTACACCAGCGAGCATATAATTTCTTGCTTTATAATATGCAGAAACCGTCCAAGTGAAAACATTACATACTCTTTTAATAATCGTCAAAGTTCTAACCCACAAACTAGGTTAACTGAGATTTTCATTGATAATAAAAAATCCAAGTGGGTTGAATTTTTTCTAAAAAATGTATGTCGATCTAAGTAATCGTGTTAAAAGAGTGGTTAAAACAGGCTAAGTGGGTTGGATCACTTTAACGCTCCATGCGATAACAAAACTACTGTGCATTTTTTTGTGTTAAAAACATCCAAGTGAATTGGATGTTTTCTACTTATAAATTTCGGTATACTTGTTAAAAATAAGAGTATAATCAGAAATCGTCCAAACCACTTGGTATCATTTTACGTTTACTATTTCATTAATATGTTAAAAGTAGTTTGAATCTTCAATTTCGGTCGATAATAAAATTTTATTACGGGAATGTGCCCTATTAATGTTTAAAACGTGCCTTGTGCGTATAAACCCTGGAACTTGGTCGATAAAAATTAATTTATTATAGGTACTCATCTTAAGCATAGTAATCACTTTCCTTTAGTTTTAAGTAAATGTGCCTATGTATTGATAAACATTTCTTTTTATTCAGTTGTGTCTGATTTTTCTGACTGTTCGGGTTTAAAAATACTTATTTAATAATAATTATGTCGAAAAGAAGCAAATACATGTGTGAGCTAGCAAAACTTATGGAAAACCAAACAAATAGTGTAATGTCTAGCGTGGAATTTGATTCAAATATTACCAATGTTGAGGTAAGTCGGAAATTTTTTATTAAAAAATAACTATATGTTGTTTACTGATTATTTTTTCGTGGTTTTCGGCCAGATTGAAGAAATAACACAAAACTCTCTTTTTTTTTTACGACGTTTCAATTTATTTTGTTACTAAATCTTAAAAAAAAAATAAAGAAAATAGAAGAAAATAGAGTTTTGTGGTATTTCTTTAATCTGGCCGAAAATCACGAAAAAATAATCAGTTTATAAGACACGGCTTCTAAAAGTTTATGTTGTTTACTAAATTTTTAAAATAAATGCATTTTATACATCATTACATAATTTAAATATATTGTAGAATATGGATGATACCAATGTGACAGAATTCTACCGTCACAGCGAACCATCGTCATCCAATAGTCGTATTCGTGAAATGGTTTTAAACGAGAAAACTGGATGTTTTGAATCAGCTTCTACCATAGATTCTGTTGATGATTATGATGTAAGTATTAAATCTTTGTACCTATACTGTTTAGTAAAATGCTTTATAATGCTATTCGCTATATTATTTCTATTTAATGAAAACTAAACTTTGATGTACCTATTGTTACAATCTAAAAGAAAAAATACAACTTCCTTAGGTACACACAATTTTGTAAACACATATGTATTAATCTTATTATACCAATGTTAAATTGATACCTATTATTATGATCATCAATTATTATTGATTAAAGTAATTATACAATAATGTAAAGCATATGAAAATTATTTTTCGATGAGTACCTATAGTAAACTTTATGAAAAAGATTAATTTGAATGAATTGAATTTGTTTTATTTTTTGGTACCTGGTAATTGATTAAAAGTTAACTTCTTTAATTAAAATAGACGCTTTCTATAATTTTTTGAAATTTTTATTTAAAATATTATCTAATAATACCTACCTTTTTATTCTTACAGAATATGTCAATAAGTGATGTCTTTAGTAGCGGTTCCTCTGATATGTTTATACCATCGTCACATGAAGAGAGTTCCGATAACAATGAAAGTTGTGATGATAATCCATTTTTAGCCAGTACATCAGGTCGTCCAAAGAAGGGTAGAAAAAAGAAATTTGCAATGACGCGAGCAACATCAAAGATTAATAGGAACAAAAATGAATCTTACATTGACTACAAAGGAAAATTGAAAGCTGCTAAAGAATTTCAATATGACTACAATTGTAACTGCCCGATGAAATGTTCTGAGTTGATTTCTACAGAGTCACGAAAACAAGAATTTGATCGTTTTTGGAGTCTTGGGTCTTATAATGCCCAAACTATCTTTATTGCCAATAATATCCACGAAATGCCGAAAAAAAGAATGTATGGAAGAAACACTGAAAGACGTCTGTATTCCAGACAATATTCCTTACTTATAGGCAAATGTTTATCAATAGTCTTAGAATAACTCCGTCAAGAGTAACAACAGCTCTGAGAAAGGTAAACAATCGTGCTCCAATTCTTGATCAAAGAGGTAGAAAACAAGGTGGTTTAAACAAAGTCCCTGAAAATAAAATTCAGGAAATAATCAACCAGATCAATAAACTGCCTAAGTACATATCGCACTACTGTCGTGAAAACACGTCTGCATTATTTTTACCGGCACATCTCTCATTATTAAAGATTTATGATCTATACAAATCTGAAGTTCAAAACCCTGTGAAATTTGGTATTTATAAGAGGATTTTTTACGAAAAATTTAATTTGAGATTTAATGTTCCCAAGAAGGACACATGCCAGGTATGTGATTCATTTAAAATAAAACTACAAAATGAAACGGATGATCATAAAAAGCAACTTTTACAAATTGAACTCGACACTCATCAGGATTTGGCCCAAAAATCACGAGAAACATTAAAGGCAGATTTAAAACGAGCTAAAGATGAGGATAATGTAGAGTGTTTAACATACGATCTTCAAAAAACTCTACCTTTACCCAAAATTCCAACCAATGTAATATATTATAAGAGGCAAGTTTGCTTGTATAATCTCGGTGTATTTTCAGGCAAACGTAATAAGAGTTATTCCTATGTATGGCTTGAAGGAACTGCTGGAAGAGGAGCTCAGGAGGTTGGTTCCTGTATTGTAAAATATTTAGAAAACATAGAAAGTACTGTTGAACATCTTATATTGTGGTCTGATTCTTGTGGAGGCCAGAACCGTAATATTAAAATAACACTCCTCATGGCCAGTCTTCTTCAAACCAGCCATAATATAAAAACTATAACATTTAAATTCCTGATTTCCGGCCATAGTTTTCTACCAAATGATAAAGATTTTGGGGATATAGAATGTCAACTCAAACGTCAAGAACGAATATATACACCTTTAGACTATATAAATATAATAAATTCATGTCGTAAAAAGTCTCCAATAACAGCTGCACAAATGAAAAAGGAATGGTTTTTGAGTACCCACCAGCTCGAGAAGGCCACAATAAACAGAAAAGTTGGCACCAATAAAGAAAAAATAAATTGGTTGGAGACAAAACAAATTATATTAACAAAAGAAAATCCTTACCACATCTTTATGAAACCTAGTTATTTTGGCGATGAAAGTGTATGTTTGGATATTGAGCGACGAGGACGATTAAATACAGAGAGCTTTTCGGCGCTGCTTATGCAACTCTGGCCCAATGGTAAACCCCTGTCAGAGGATAAAATTAACGATATTAAAAGCTATTTACATCTAATTCCTTCAGACGCTAAACCGTTTTATGAAAATTTTACAAGTGCTAATGTAGTCGAAGACGTTGATGGATTTAATGTTCCAGTTCTAGATTTTGAGGTAGATACCCACAATAATTAAAACTTTTTTTAAATTTACATTTACATAAGAAAATCATTGTAATTTTGTTTCTTTGGATCATTAAAATTTTTATAAAAATATGACATTATTTATTTATCTGAAAGATTCCAACCCACATAAGTATGTTTTATCGAAATTTTTTTCGGATTTTTGTTTTTTGTTAAAAACGTCCAACCTAAAATTTTCAAAATAACTTCATTGAAACTTACATTTAAAAGAAATTACAAACGAGGTGCCTACGAGATGAATATCATTATCTTAAAATCATTGCCAGGCGAATAAATTATGCATAGTTTAGCTAGGGCACACTAAAATCTTTTAAACTCAATTTCCCAACAATCACTTTTTTTGGGTTGGACGTTTTCTGCTTAACTACGTCCATATACAATAAATATATTTTTAAAACTTAGAAAACAAGCAAATTTTTATGTATGATATCATACAGCTACATTAAAATACATTTTACAGATTTTACAAGAAATTAATCAACGGTTTTGAATTTTTTTTTAAAATTAATACTTATTGTATGTTACCAGCTTTCATCAATTTGACACATTTTGTAAGGAAATCACTATAAAGAAAAGAATAAATGGCCTATTAATCAAATATATGCACTTTGTAGTACCTGTGGCAAGATTTTCTCATCTGTGAGGTAAAGTAATTAAGTAGCATAAACACCTAATTCAATTAAGAATATTTATATAAATAACGTTTTTCTTTAATACAGTTAAACTAAATTTATTTGACTGTCTCTGAGTAACTTATTATTTTGTGACATGCACGACCCTAAAAACCTTATTATTCGCTTTCGGAGACAACTTGCTGCAGAAAAAAGAAATTCAGACAGTTTTTTTCTTTGATCGTATTTATTGATTTTCTCAATTGAACGCTAACGTAAAAAAACTATAAAAATATACCTCTTTCTTTCTAACCATCTGTATATGTACAATTATTTAAAATGTTCTTCAATAATAAAAAAAAAAACATCCTACTCAAGAAAATTAAAGCATTATTTATAATTCTGTTTTAACAAAAGGAAAAATTTTTAATAATAAAAAAGTTTCGTTTATTTTAATTCATTCGGTAGTAACAAATATAGATTACCGAGTAACGAATAAACTATAACATCTAAATATAAAAATTTCAAGACAAATTCCAATTAATTCCTATATAATTTTATAATTTTCATTTCCAAGATCCATTTATAGCGGGGTTAAAACTAATTAAATATGTACAATTTAATATTATCTTGCATTTAATGGTTAGTTAGGTGTTAGGAATAAGAATACCTATGACTTTTGGGCACCGCACTACGTATGACCGATTTAGAAGTTTGGTTACAAAAGAATTTACACTATGTTTATTGTCATTGGTATATATATATATATATATATATATATATATATATATATATATATATATATATATATATATGTGTGTGTGTGTGTGTGTGTGTGTGTGTGTGTGTGTGTGTATCCTAACCTATTTTTTCAAAAAATTGCCGAGTTAAAATTTGGCCAAATTACCGGAATAAAAGAAAAATGTTGAAAGTAGATATATAATTTTATGAAGATATACTGAAAAGATTCAAATCTTACTTAAAAGTGTAAGATGATATTTTTCTTTTGTTTTATAGTTTATTAATATTTATTAACCTTTACATACCAATAAAGCAAACGGCATAATGAAAAAACTATAACAAAGATTTACCTTAACGCACTCACTAACAATTATTACCAAGCAGCACAAATCGAATAAAGATATTTTAGGTAAACAAAAAAAATAAGAACAGTTATCACCGTCAACGCGTTAATTATTTCTTCAAAACCAATTATTATTCGAAATAAAATATAATTTCGCTTACCTTTAATAAAAATCCACTAAATCACTAGTTTACTACTTTATTACCAAACACTAATTAGAACTCATACCTAAATTGTCGACTATTGTTTTATATATAGATTAAGAATACAACTTGTTATGACAAGAAAACTGGGGCGAAGTAGTGTGTATTAGTATGAGCAAAATGAGGAGGGGTCAATGAACCGAGGCCGGTCTAGACACTCATTTTGTCCATACCCATACACACTACTTCGCCCCAGTTTTCTTGTCATAACAAGTTGTATTCTTAATCTATATATAAAACAATAGTCGACAATTTAGGTATGAGTTCTAATTAGTGTTTGGTAATAAAGTAGTAAACTAGTGATTTAGTGGATTTTTATTAAAGGTAAGCGAAATTATATTTTATTTCGAATAATAATTGGTTTTGAAGAAATAATTAACGCGTTGACGGTGATAACTGTTCTTATTTTTTTTGTTTACCTAAAATATCTTTATTCGATTTGTGCTGCTTGGTAATAATTGTTAGTGAGTGCGTTAAGGTAAATCTTTGTTATAGTTTTTTCATTATGCCGTTTGCTTTATTGGTATGTAAAGGTTAATAAATATTAATAAACTATAAAACAAAAGAAAAATATCATCTTACACTTTTAAGTAAGATTTGAATCTTTTCAGTATATCTTCATAAAATTATATATCTACTTTCAACATTTTTCTTTTATTCCGGTAATTTGGCCAAATTTTAACTCGGCAATTTTTTGAAAAAATAGGTTAGGATACACACACACACACACACACACACACACACACACACACACACATATATATATATATATATATATATATATATATATATATATATATATATATATATACCAATGACAATAAACATAGTGTAAATTCTTTTGTAACCAAACTTCTAAATCGGTCATACGTAGTGCGGTGCCCAAAAGTCATAGGTATTCTTATTCCTAACACCTAACTAACCATTAAATGCAAGATAATATTAAATTGTACATATTTAATTAGTTTTAACCCCGCTATAAATGGATCTTGGAAATGAAAATTATAAAATTATATAGGAATTAATTGGAATTTGTCTTGAAATTTTTATATTTAGATGTTATAGTTTATTCGTTACTCGGTAATCTATATTTGTTACTACCGAATGAATTAAAATAAACGAAACTTTTTTATTATTAAAAATTTTTCCTTTTGTTAAAACAGAATTATAAATAATGCTTTAATTTTCTTGAGTAGGATGTTTTTTTTTTTTATTATTGAAGAACATTTTAAATAATTGTACATATACAGATGGTTAGAAAGAAAGAGGTATATTTTTATAGTTTTTTTACGTTAGCGTTCAATTGAGAAAATCAATAAATACGATCAAAGAAAAAAACTGTCTGAATTTCTTTTTTCTGCAGCAAGTTGTCTCCGAAAGCGAATAATAAGGTTTTTAGGGTCGTGCATGTCACAAAATAATAAGTTACTCAGAGACAGTCAAATAAATTTAGTTTAACTGTATTAAAGAAAAACGTTATTTATATAAATATTCTTAATTGAATTAGGTGTTTATGCTACTTAATTACTTTACCTCACAGATGAGAAAATCTTGCCACAGGTACTACAAAGTGCATATATTTGATTAATAGGCCATTTATTCTTTTCTTTATAGTGATTTCCTTACAAAATGTGTCAAATTGATGAAAGCTGGTAACATACAATAAGTATTAATTTTAAAAAAAAATTCAAAACCGTTGATTAATTTCTTGTAAAATCTGTAAAATGTATTTTAATGTAGCTGTATGATATCATACATAAAAATTTGCTTGTTTTCTAAGTTTTAAAAATATATTTATTGTATATGTGGTAACCTAGCATTTGTTAGGGAGTCCATTAAGGTAAATCGGTATAGTTTTTAAATATATACAGTTTTTTTATTGATATATATGGATAAACAAATTTAAAAAAAGAAAAATATTAGTCAAAGTCTTAACATTTTAGCTAAGAATCTTTTTCAATATATATTCAAGGAATACAATACTTTTATTAATTTTTCTTTTATTTCGGAAAGTTTGACAACTTCGTAACTGTGCCTTCTACAACTTTGTTATACACATTAATACAAGTTTTTTGCTCCTTATCTGTCTATTGAAATATACACTACCTACCGCAAAACCATAAATGTGAAAATTCTTGTGTAAGTAAATTTTTTTAAAGGGTTATCCAAAGTGTCTATTTATAAATACTCTCGAGATGTGTTGCTTGTATAAACAATTGTCCCTAACAAATAAAATCTAAGTAGAAAATATATCAAATAAAACTTCCGAATTAATTCTGACAATCGCTATAAATAAACTTTTTGGGAAAGCTCTTTTCCTGCTCACATAAGCATTCTCCTAATTTTTTTTTTAAATTGTTTATAAATACAAGTCCGTTTCGTAATTTTACCATACATTTTACACTGCCCCGAATTTCTTTCGTACTGATACTGTTATTTCTTCAATGCTTCATAATAGACCTGGATTAAGTGGTAAACGGTATCCTAATTTTGACCTAATGTGGTTAGTGCGGGGTTATTTTTTGATGCTTACATATATTTTACAAAAGGTTACTTTTTGGCATTTTTATTATAAACAGTTAACGAATTATTTAAAATAACATAATTCAGAAAAGTTTACCGCGTACTTTGAACCGTTTTCAAAGCTTGTAGCAGCATGTTATAAATGACCTCTTTTCTCGGCTCATAATTTTTGGTGACATTTATAACAACAGGTTTTGAATCCATAGTATTTAATATCTTTTCAATCTTTTAAAGGCGCTTTTAACCTCATATACCTTAACTATATTGCATACTTCACACATTTTTTTAACTTCTGCAGTACATCCTGACAACCTCACGTCGTTCTTCAATCACACGTTTTAGGCATTGTGGTCGCCACAATAAACGATCAAGTGAGGTATAATTTTTTTTAATAATACAACACTTCTCCCACGACTTCCATATGTTTAGTTTTATGTAGCACTGTTATCCACATTCAAAGGTGTAACCAAATTTATAAATGTAAAAAAATCTACTCTTTTAGATTGATTCTTACACATTTTTACACAAATCTAAACCTTTTTGGGGCCTTTGGAATTATCGTTCAGTTTTCCGTCCAGCTAGAAGTCTACCTTATACCCTGCTATCGACAGATCTGACACGTCGACACGAACCACTGCGCATCAGATCTGCTCATTTCTCACCTCGAGGCCTTCTGATTGGCTCCCGACGTTACCCTATTTTCTGATTGGTGAGTTATCCGACACGCCCATTTTGCACACCTCACCAAGGACGAAAATAGGATAAAAGAACGTGCACAATCTCGAGAAGGCCTATTCGGTTTGAGTCTGACTCTAGATAAGACCTCTGGTTGGGGAGTACCTTACCAAGTTAAATAACTAGTATTCTTATACTCTTACCACCGGAAAGGAATTAGACTTCCTTTCCACCCTCGTTCCTGCTTGTTCCAGCTTTGTATTATTTTTTTGGTTTGTCTGTTCTTGTAATAAGAACTATATTTATTTGTGTTATTCTCTTCCGAGAATATTATATATTATATACTTTATTATTGAACCTTGTATTTGTGTTACTTATTTCTACTCGTTGTTCTTTCCCGAAAAGAACATTCGTTGTGGGCTATTTTTACAGATTATAGGTGTATTTTTGCTCAACAGTATTGTTGCCTTGATTAGTGACATTTTACCAATTTTCTTTTTAATATATGTGTATATTATTATTGATAAACTGGTTCTTATATGTTTACCGCAGCAACGTTGTTGCTACAGTCATTATCTGCGTATGTTAATCCATTTTACTTTCAGCCGTTGTAATTGATAACCATACCTTAATCTCTTTCACAGCATTTATTCTATTTGCTTATACTTATTTCTCGTCTATGTATTAGTATAGAGGTTATTGTATTTATGTGTATACTTTCTTTCCTACCTAGTTACCGTTTAGCATATACACATAAACTTATTACGTTGTTCACCTTTTACTCTCATTTACCTATGTACACCATTTACATTTCATACCTTGTTCGTTAATAACTTTCTTTTTAAGGTACCTCTCAGGTTCTCGTGATCATTCTACTCTAACCTACCTATCTACGACACCATACATGAACACGATACTCTAAACTCGATTTACTAGTTGCAAGCTGTTCCATACGGGTACGAAAGACGGTTTCCGAAAGGGCAACCTCGCTCAATCCGAAATACAAACTTTCGTGCTCCGTAATACGAGCAGGCAACTCGAATTGAGTACGAGTCGTGTCTCATTTACACGTCATTCACAGAGGGAGAGAAAACCTGAGATATACTCTTGTGTTTGGGAAAATTCTGTCGAACTGCCAACGATACATTCGACAAATTAATAAACAAAGAAACTTGTCTTTGCGTTTCTTTTCTTTTCTACCCCTTTTCTTGTTCCTTTTGTTTTCTCACTTTGCAGACTCCAAATGGAATCTCAACGAGTCCTTAGGTCATCCGCCTCCGCGGATAGAGCGACTGATGGTGATCCGCAACCTCCCGCAGATCAGCCACAGCGACATGGCGCCCAACCCTTGGGGACAACAGATCCTCAAATACCCGCACCGACAGAGCTACCGACGCTTCTAGCAGCCCTCATGCAGGCCGTAACCGCGCTAACCCTAGCGCAATCCACAAAGAACGAACCAGACACGACTCCACCGGCACCGGCACCACCACAAGCGAGATGGAGGCCTACCCTGCAGAAATTCTCAGGCGGAGAGACAGAGAGCCCCGAAGAATTCCGAGATGCAGCCACAGACCACCTTCTGAACATGGGACTGGACGAAAAACACTGGACGGCTTACATCCTAGAAGAAGGACTGACTGGAGACGCGGCCACGTGGGCCGAAGATCACGCAAATCCTAGACTCGACCATGGTACGTTTTTCGCCCGTCTTATTGATCATTTTAGCCACAGTTCACAGATCACTAAGCTGTTAGCCAAGCTATATGGTCAATGGCAAAAGAAGGAGTCAGCAGCCGAATTCATATCGAAAAAGATGGCCCTGTTCCGGAGAGTAGCACCCGAGGTCTCCGAAGAGAAACGCTGCCGCATCATAGTAGATCAACTAAAGCCAGAAATTCGCAAACACATGCGAATTGCGACTCCTAGGACCGAAGAGGACCTCCGACGGGCAGCAGACGAACTAGAGCTCGACCACCGCCTGACTACAACCACCTCAACTAGCCAAAACTCACCGAGACCCGACAATCCACCACGGAATCAACAAGCCCCGAGATCCTCCGAGACGATCGACGACTGGAGAAACCGAGGTCCCAACAACAATCGCCAACAAAGCCGCCCAGTGCCCAGACCACGTGCCCAGGACCAGAACCAGGGAAACGACAACCGGGGCACACTCCACTAAGGACCTCAACCGAAGTAGTGCCCCAGCTGAACCCGATGGAACACAGACCCACCTCAACTCAAATTCCAAAGATTTCCGCAGAAATCGACAACACCCGGATCAGCGCACTAGTCGACACTGGTGCATCAGCCAATTTTATCAGCGTACACCTGGTCCAAAGGGAGGAGATACGAGGGAGTCCATCAACCGTTCGGCTGGCGTGCGAAGGCCTCACGTCCCGTAGTCTAGGGACAGTAGAAGTGGACATCCGGTTCACAGACAGCTTCAAGTCAACAACAAAGTGCATCGTAGTCGAGAAACTTCACCATGACATCGTGTTGGGCATGCCATGGCTCAAGCAAGAGGAAGTCCTAGTAGACATTCCACGGAAATGTTTACACGCCGGGATCCAGAGCCGCCGAACACTTTACTGGGAGTCTCCGAAACCGGCTACAAGCAGCACCCTGACGAAGAAGCTCCAACCGGACCAAGCTCCAGAATTCGCCTTCCACACAATCGAGCAGACGATCCAAAACTACAGCGACGTCTTCGACGATAGAATCCGCCAGCCGACAACGAAAGCCGTGTCCATGCGGATCGACCTCACTGACGACAGACCCGTGAACGTCAGACCCTACAAATATTCCCAGGAGAAGAAGCGGATAATGTTTCAAGAGGTCCAAGAAATGTTATCCGCAGGGGTGATTCGTCCCAGCAAGAGCCCCTACAATAGCCCCGTCGTCATCGTGACCAAGAAGGATGGAACTCCGAGGTTCTGTGTCGACTACCGGAAGATCAACGGCATCACCGTGGATGAAGTGTCAAACATGCCTCCAATCCACGACAGTATTAAGGAACTAGGCACGGCCACAATCTTTTCAACCCTGGATTTGAAGAGTGGATTTTGGCAAATCCCGCTCGAAGAAGACTCAAAACCGAAGACAGCATTCAGCCTTCCCGACGGGTCATCTTTCGAGTTCACGGTGATGCCATTTGGTTTGAAGAACGGCCCCGCAGCCTTCCAAAAACTGGTCACCACGGTCCTAGCTGGTTACATTGATGTCTTTGTCAAGGTCTACATGGACGACATTATAATCTTCTCCAACGACTGGGAAGAACACCAACGCCACTTACAACTGGTCCTAGAGAGATTGCGAACACATGGCCTATGGGTTTCGCTGAAAAAATGCAAGTTTGCCGCAGATGAACTTGAATACCTGGGCCATAAGATCACGTCCGACAACACCCAACCACTGCAGAAGCACTGCGAGAAGATCCGAGGATTTTCCACTCCAAGAACCTTGAAACAGGCCAGAAGTTTCATAGGAACGGCGAGCTGGTTAAGAGACTTCATACCGAACTTTGCCACGATGGTTACCCCGCTGACCGACTTAACAGCGGGTAACAAGAAGTTCAAATGGAACGAGCAAGCCGAAAAAGCGTTCAACGAAATCAAGAACGCACTCTCCGGAAACTTAGAACTAAAACGGCCAGATGCCAGCCAACCTTTTAGTATACAGACTGATGCTTCTGACATAGGAATGGGTGCAGTACTGTTTCAAGGTCCAGCAGAAGACAAACGAATCGTGGCCTACGGCTCAACTAAGCTGAGACCGGCAGAGCGTAGGTACCACATAAACGAAAAGGAATGCCTTGCAGTGGTTTGGGCTTTGAAGAAATTCAAACACTTCATCCAGGACCAAAAGTTTACCCTGTTCACCGACAGCAGAGCCCTCCTATGGTTAGACAGATACAAGTCCGATAAAGCCAAACTGTCCAGATGGGCCCTCCTGTTACAAGAATTTAACTTTGATGTCGTCCACATACCTGGCAGAGACAACGAACTTCCGGACCACCTATCCCGCAACCCAGTCCATGACGAGCGACCACATCACGACTCCGACGCCGAAGTGGAACGACTCGCCTGGCCTCAATCATTAGACTCCCAAGACGACAACTTCCCCCTGCTGTGTCTACTGAACGACGATGAAGACGACGCAGCTCATCCCATCCTCGATGACCTATCCGATATGCCGCTTCAAACCAGAATCCAGAGAGACCACCAAGTCCACCCCGGCATGAAGCGGTTCATAAAGCGATGGCATCGAATCTCCCGACGAGGACCTCGAGACGACATCGAAAGAAGCCTCATCGAGGAATTCACCGTAGAGAACGAGGCCGCCTTCTACAAGGACAACGAGAACCTCCGACTACTAGTCCCCGAAGGCTTCCGTCCAGAAATCTTGAGAACATACCACGACAGCGATGAGGCGAACCATCCCGGCCAAGAGGAGACCGCTCGAGCCATCAGAGAGATCTACTACTGGCCTACGCTGTCCAAGGATGTAATCAAGCACGTGAAGTCCTGTCTCACCTGTGCCACTACGAAAGCAGCCCAGAGACAACCACAAGCCCCTATAATCCCACGAAGCCCGACCGCCCCTTGGGAACGAGTGTCATTCGACGTCCTCGGACCTTACCCTGCAGCCAGAGGCACGAAGAACAAGTATATTCTACTAGCAACCGACTGCCTGAGCAACTGGTTGGAATACCGATGTACACCCGTCGCAAAAAGCAAACAGATCATAAGCTTTCTACAGGAAGAGATTTGCAACAGATGGGGCAGACCTTCGACAATCATCACAGACAATGCCGTACAATTCAGAACCGATGCATGGGAACGGTTCCTAAGAAAGCACAACATCGAAGGTGAGAAGAGTCCCATCTACCATCAGAGAGCAAATCCTGTAGAACGACGGGTACAAGAATTGAAGAAAGGTCTGAGGGCAAGAGTGACCTCAAATGAAGATCCTCGCTGGGATACATACGTTGCAGATATCGTGTTCAGTCTCCGTACAAGGAAAAACAGCGCTACGGGCCAAACACCAGCAGAACTACTCCTCGGCTACCGCCCTAGACGATCACAAGAAACGGAACACGAAATCCGACAACAGGAAACCAGAGAGCAGAGGGTCAACCGTGCAGTCCAACGAGCCACAGTTTATGCACGAAATCTATTCCCAAACAATCCCGATGCCCGCCAGCCACGGACATACATCCCAGGCGAACAAGTTCTGGTCAGAAACCACATCAGAGGCAACTTTGGACAGACCTGGACCGGACCTCATACCGTTCTACGTGCAGCCGGAGAACACACATATGAGGTACACAGGGACCAAGACGTCGACCGCCTAATCCATGTGGACGATATACGACCAGCACCGCCACCACGAGACGCAGCAAACGAGCCAGCCGACGACGCAGCCGAAGACGCAGCAGAAGAAGCCGACGGCCAACCATAGTGCTGTGTGCTAAAAGACAATTTTTTCCTTTTTTCCAATATTTACGAATTCTAAACTAGTAACTTTAGAAAAATTGTACACCTATTCCGACAAAGACAATAAAGGAGTCGAGCTCCACAACTTCTAAGTCGGAAAGGTCTCTTTTCTACCCTTTTACTATTTACTTTTATTTTTGATAAACATGTAAAAATTATGTTATTTTTTCGAAAAAAATAAATAAACATACCTCCCAACCACGGTCTCGAAAGGAGGGGGGATATCGACAGATCTGACACGTCGACACGAACCACTGCGCATCAGATCTGCTCATTTCTCACCTCGAGGCCTTCTGATTGGCTCCCGACGTTACCCTATTTTCTGATTGGTGAGTTATCCGACACGCCCATTTTGCACACCTCACCAAGGACGAAAATAGGATAAAAGAACGTGCACAATCTCGAGAAGGCCTATTCGGTTTGAGTCTGACTCTAGATAAGACCTCTGGTTGGGGAGTACCTTACCAAGTTAAATAACTAGTATTCTTATACTCTTACCACCGGAAAGGAATTAGACTTCCTTTCCACCCTCGTTCCTGCTTGTTCCAGCTTTGTATTATTTTTTGGTTTGTCTGTTCTTGTAATAAGAACTATATTTATTTGTGTTATTCTCTTCCGAGAATATTATATATTATATACTTTATTATTGAACCTTGTATTTGTGTTACTTATTTCTACTCGTTGTTCTTTCCCGAAAAGAACATTCGTTGTGGGCTATTTTTACAGATTATAGGTGTATTTTTGCTCAACAGTATTGTTGCCTTGATTAGTGACATTTTACCAATTTTCTTTTTAATATATGTGTATATTATTATTGATAAACTGGTTCTTATATGTTTACCGCAGCAACGTTGTTGCTACAGTCATTATCTGCGTATGTTAATCCATTTTACTTTCAGCCGTTGTAATTGATAACCATACCTTAATCTCTTTCACAGCATTTATTCTATTTGCTTATACTTATTTCTCGTCTATGTATTAGTATAGAGGTTATTGTATTTATGTGTATACTTTCTTTCCTACCTAGTTACCGTTTAGCATATACACATAAACTTATTACGTTGTTCACCTTTTACTCTCATTTACCTATGTACACCATTTACATTTCATACCTTGTTCGTTAATAACTTTCTTTTTAAGGTACCTCTCAGGTTCTCGTGATCATTCTACTCTAACCTACCTATCTACGACACCATACATGAACACGATACTCTAAACTCGATTTACTAGTTGCAAGCTGTTCCATACGGGTACGAAAGACGGTTTCCGAAAGGGCAACCTCGCTCAATCCGAAATACAAACTTTCGTGCTCCGTAATACGAGCAGGCAACTCGAATTGAGTACGAGTCGTGTCTCATTTACACGTCATTCACAGAGGGAGAGAAAACCTGAGATATACTCTTGTGTTTGGGAAAATTCTGTCGAACTGCCAACGATACATTCGACAAATTAATAAACAAAGAAACTTGTCTTTGCGTTTCTTTTCTTTTCTACCCCTTTTCTTGTTCCTTTTGTTTTCTCACTTTGCAGACTCCAAATGGAATCTCAACGAGTCCTTAGGTCATCCGCCTCCGCGGATAGAGCGACTGATGGTGATCCGCAACCTCCCGCAGATCAGCCACAGCGACACTGCGTTCAAGTATTTCATTTAGTCTGTTCCAGATATTTTCAGTGTTCAGACGTACTTTGGTGAGTATAATAATTTTTTTTTGAAAAAATTTTGACTTTTTTTATTTTACAATAATTTCAAGTTTGTTGTTACCATGGAAAGGTTTTTAATTGTCAAAGATCAGACCAAGAAAATCCGTAAATTTGGTGTCCAGGGACGAACTCTGGAATTTAAAATTAGGGATGTACCGCCAGGTGAGGAACCTGTAAGTTGGGTTAAAGAGGCCATCGAGGATATTGTTCGAAAGGGTACTGTAAATATTTTGCCACATGATCAGGTCGGCTTTACTTTTTGCTCCAAGGATTTCGTTAGAGGTCAGGGATGGATGAGGTTTAAACCAGCCTCAGAGGTGACAGTTGACGATATATGGAACAATATAAGTTCCATATATCAAAGCAACAGCACCGGTTTAAACACCGAAACGTTTTGTCTTGGTATTACTACCGTAAAAATGCCTGCTGGAAAAGGTAGAGGTCGTAAGTACAATTCATTTAAAGAGGAGTGTTCTAAACGGCGAGGAATTGTTGTTATTAAAAACAAAGATAACCTATGCCTTGCATACGCTTTGGTTTTAGCTAAAGCTTACGCTGACAAAGACCCTGAACTTAAAAAAATACGTTGCGATAGAGGGAAAATACAACGGGTAAGAGCATTGCAGTTAATAGATAGGTCTGGTGTTGTTATTCCTAGTGAGGGAGCTGGAATTCCTGAGTTGCAACAGTTTCAGGCATATCTAAAAGACTATAAGATTGTGGTCTATAGATATGGAACTAAGGGACGTGATGTCATTTATGAGGGGCACACTTACGGACCAAAATTAAACCTCCTGTTTCATAAAGGTCATTTTAATGTAATTAGGTCGCTAACCAGTGCGTTTATCAGTACGTATTTCTGTGATGAATGTCATCAACCCTACGACCATAAAGACGGACACAGCTGCGTTGGTACGTGTTTTGCATGTCGTCGTTCACCAGCTTGTTCCAAAGAAGCTGTTAAGGTTCCCTGCGATAAATGCGGCCGGGACTTTTATGGTGAGGTATGTTTCAACGTTCACATTAACGACATATGTGACAAAATTAAAAGGTGTAAGCAATGTTACAAAATCTACACTAAAACTCATATTTGTGGGGAGATTTTCTGTAAAACTTGTGGTAAAAATTACCCTTCAGATCATCTTTGTTACATGCAGCCTGATTCTGGTAAACCTCCCTCAAAAGATTTTTTGTTCATTTTTTATGATCTTGAGACTCGTCAGGAAAAAATATTGCTAGATGGTTCACTTCTTCAAGAACCAAATCTCTGTGTATTTAGTCAGCGATGTTATAATTGTCTTCAGGAAGACAAATTACATTTTTGTCAAACATGCGGTTTTCGTCTAAATGTTTTAAATGAAAATGTTATTTCTATTTTCATTGAATATGTTTTTCAAATTAGGAAAAAATTTAAGAATGTTGTCGTTTTGGCACATAACGGAGGGGGTTTTGATAATCAGTTCGTGTTAAATTACATCCTTACAAAGACCGATTTAACCCCTGATCTTATCATGCGGGGTACGAAGTTAGTTTCGATGAGTGTTGGGAATGTTCGTTTTCTCGACAGTCTTAATTATTTTCCTATGGCCTTGTCAGCTCTACCAAAAGCTTTTGGTTTAACAGAGTTAAAAAAGGGATATTTCCCACATTTGTTTAATAAAGGGGAAAATCAATCTTATCTCGGACCTATGCCTTCTCTAAAATTCTATGATTTCGATAATTTGAAGGAGGATGCGCGTGATAAGTTGATAAATTGGCATACTGATAAAGTTGCTGAGGGTTATGTTTTTGATTTTCAGAAAGAGATCGTTGACTATTGTATTTCCGATGTCATGATATTAACAGAGGCTTGTCTTACATTTAGAAAACAATTATTAAATACGTCAAATGTCTGTCCTTTTATGGAAGCTACGACGGTAGCCTCGACTTGTAGTAAAGTATTTAGGCGAAATTTCCTACAATCTGACACAATAGGTCTAATTCCTAAAGGTGGTTATCGTTTTAAAGATAATCAGTCAAAAATAGCTCTGCAGTGGCTACTTTGGGAAGAGAAACAGCGTAATATTAAAATACAGCATGCTGCACGAGGATTTGAGGCTGTTATTAATACTTGTAAAGTGGATGGTCTTTACGAAAATATCGTGTTTGAATTTCAGGGTTGTTACTATCATGGTTGTCTTCAATGTTATCCCGAAAACAGATTGGTTCCTCTTCATGACGATCCTTCACACTGCATGGAAAATCGTTATGACAGAACTGCTGCCAAAAATCAGTATCTAAAATCTCTGGGATATGAAGTCGTTGAAATGTGGGAGTGTGCCTTTAGAAGAACTATGACGCCTGAAATAAAATCATTTACTGAAGATCACCCCTTAATGACAACTCTTCCTATAAATTCTAGGGATGCTTTGTATGGTGGTCGTACTGGTAACACCGTGGAGTATTATAAGGCACAAGAAAATGAAAAGATTAAATACGTTGATGTTTGTTCCCTATACCCTTGGTATGTAAGCGAGGAAAATTTCCTCTAGGTCATCCTAAAATTTTTGTAGGAGATGAATGTCGGCATATAGACTTATCACGAATATCTGGTTTAATAAAGTGTAAAGTGCTTCCTCCCACAAACCTTTATCATCCTGTTCTACCGACAAAAATGAACAATAAATGCATGTTTGTTCTTTGTCGTAAATGCGGCGAGGACTTTATGCAAGGAGAATGTCAGCATTCTGACGAACAGAAGTCACTTACAGGAACATGGGTAATTGAAGAAGTTGTAAAAGCTTTGGAAAAGGGTTACAAAATAGTTGAGACCTACGAAATCTGGTCGTACGAAACCCGTGAATTGTCAAAACATCAAAATGGTCTCTTTTCCGACATGATGAATAAATTCATCAAAATCAAGCAGCAAGCTTCAGGATGGCCCCGTGGTTGTGTAACAGACGAAGAAAAAAACCGATACATCGAACAGTTTCTCCAGATAGAAGACGTTCGGTTAGAGTTTACCGAAATAACGGTGAATCCTGGCCTTAGATCGTTGGCTAAATTAATGCTTAATTCGTTCTGGGGTAAATTTGCACAGCGAGAAAATCTTCCCAAAACTTCTATTGTAAACAATCCTAAGGAATTCTTTGCTATGATGATTAATCCCTCGATCTATGTAAATACTGTGGTTCCCGTTAACGAGGAAACACTGGTTGTTACGTGGGAGTATGTAGAAGAAGCATTTTCAATGTCTTCCACTGTAAACGTCGTTCTGGCCTCATACGTTACGGCTCTAGCCCGCCTCAAACTGTATTCCTATTTAGACATGGTGGGCGAGCGTACTTTATATTATGATACCGACTCAATTGTGTACATTTC
Source organism: Diabrotica balteata (assembly GCA_918026665.1). Taxonomy (NCBI): domain Eukaryota; kingdom Metazoa; phylum Arthropoda; class Insecta; order Coleoptera; family Chrysomelidae; genus Diabrotica; species Diabrotica balteata. The sequence goes on along the minus strand of OU898285.1, from coordinate 56,266,878 downwards.
CAGAGACGGTCTGCCTGATCTTCCTACCGGTGACTGTATTGGTGATTTAACTGATGAGCTAAGTGGTGGTCATATTTCAGAGTTCGTTTCTGGAGGCCCCAAAAATTATGCTTATAAATACATACTTCCTAATGGTGACGAAAAATTTTGTTGCAAAGTTAAGGGAATTTCCCTTAATTATTTAAACTCGCAACTAATTAATTTTGATACTATTAAAAAGATGGTACTTGTAAAGTCGGAAGGTATTAAAATCATAAGTAAACAAGTTAGACGAACAACAGAACATCAAGTCATAACACAGGAAGTCCATAAAAATTATCGACCACATTCTACTAAAAGAAAATTTTTAGAAGATTTTAGTTCCGTTCCTTTTGGTTATAAGAAAATGAAAATTTAAAAATATGTATAAATTTATTTATAGTGTTAGTATTATTGATTGTTGTAGTTTTAATACACGGCTTTTTATTATTTAGTTATATGTACATATTTTATATTAATATTAAATTTGTCTTTTAAGAATTTTTCATAAATTATTTTTCCGTTTCCTATTATCCAGCGTCTATTTAGTTGTCTGTTTTTCTATCACATATTGTAGTTGACTTTTAAAATTTTTATAATAAAACAACGTTGCCAGGTATCTGTTATGAGTTACTGATTAATTTAAAGATCCTAAAAACGATGTATAGCATATTAGGGTTAACTATCATAAAATTTGTTTAATAAGTTTTAGAAGATGTTAAGACTACCAAAAGATATCCGTTATCGTATATAGATAGCATCAGATCGTAAAGACGTCTACTGAAACATTTTATTCACAGTGATATCTGATATGGAACATTGGCGTATTATGAATCGATCTTATTAAATTAGGATGTAGTGTTCGTGTTCCTACCTTTTTTCAGTAAAAATGTAACAAAAACTTTTCTAGCATCAGATCGTAAATCCGTCTACTGAAACATTAATCACAAAGATATCTGATATAGACCACTGGCGAATTATGAACCAATCGTATTAAATTAGGATCTAGTGTTCGTGTTGCCGCATTTTTCTGATAAAAATGTAACAAAGAGTTGTCTAGCATGAAATCGTAAAAGATGTCGACTGAAACAGATTATTCACAAAGATATCTGATATGGACCATTGGTGAATTATCAACCGATCTTATTAAATTAGGATCTAGTGTTCGTGTTCTCACCTTTTTATCTGATAAAAATGTAAAAAAAGTTGTCTAGCATCAGATCGTAAAAGCCGTCTACTGAAACATAGCATTCACAAAAGATATCTAATATTGATTACTGGTGAATTATGAACCGATCTTATTAAATTAGGATCTAGTGTTCGTGTTGCCACTTTTTTTTTTAATAAAATGTAAAAAAGTTGTCTAGCATCAGATCGTAAAAGACGTCTACTGAAACATAGTATTCACAAAAGATATCTGATATGGATTACTGGTGAATTATGAACCGATCTTATTAAATTAGGATCTAGTGTTCGTGTTGCCACTTTTTTTTAATAAAATGTAACAAAAAGTTGTCTAGCCTTAAATTGTAAAAGGACGTCTACTAAAACATATTATTCACAAAGATATCTGATATTGACCACTGGTGAATTATGAACCGATCTTATTAAATTAGGATCTAGTGTTCGTGTTGCCACTTTTCTATTTAATTGTAACAAAAAGTGTTTTAGCCTCAGATTGTAAAAAGACGTCTACTAAAACATATTATTCACAAAGATATCTGATATGGATTACTGGTGAATTATGAACCGATCTTATTAAATTAGGATCTAGTGTTCGTGTTGCCACTTTTTTTAATAAAATGTAACAAAAAACTTGTCTAGCCTCAGATTGTAAAAAACATCTGCTAAAACATATTATTCACAAAGATATCTGATATGGACCACTGGCGAATTATGAAGCGATCTTATTAAATTAGGATTTAGTGTTCGTGTTGACATCTTTTTAATAAAATGTAACAAAGTTGTCTAGCATCAGATCGTAAGAAACATCTACTGAAACTTATTATTCACAAAGATATCTGATATGGAGCATTGGCCAATTATAAACCGATCTTATTACATTAGGATCTAGTGTTCGTGTTGCCACCTAAAATAATAAGAAAAATCGATCGACAAATCTTAATGGTCTTCTTTCTGGAGTTTTTTTAATAATTTAATAATTCTGAAGTATGTTTTTTAATAGCCAGTTACCCAACAGGAGTTTAGTTTTCAGTTTAAGTATCTCATAATAGAGTTAATAAAAATGTTTATTCAAGTGTGTGATGGAAAAAGACAATCATTTCGCTTTCATACTGACTGTTTGTCCCATACTAACAAAACCTCTCCCGGCGGTCGTGTAACCGTACCGACTAGCGGTGGATGCTGTTAAGAACAAAATTTGTTCGAACCGAATTGGTTACGTTTGTTGTTAATATATGTTTTTTCATAATATATTTACTCAATTTCATTCCTTCGCTTGCCTACCATTTTAATATTATTTTCTCTGTCAGCAGCACCTTTTCCGTACTGACTGCTGATAAGACTGCATTTTGCTCAAACTGTCCTTTTAAGTTTATTCTGTATATTATATACTCTGGTTTTTTTTAAATAAATAACTTATGATTGTAGATAAAACATAGTGTGCAACTCGCAAGAGTGTGGTCACTACTCTTTAATAATTGATCGTATTGATACATTATATCACATTTTAACGTTGAATATTTGATGGTTTCCTTCATACTTAGTATAAAACGGATGGTCGACATTTCCCAAACAGAAACACGCCAGGTACCACACTGTGGGAGTAGTACTGTAAACTTAGGGTGTCTGTCAGACTTGCTTACAAAACGGGCTGTCACTTATTGAGTTGAGTACGTAAAGTGTTCTCTGTATGTTTTAACATGAATCGGGGAATTGTTGCCTGATGGCTATCGAAGAACCGTCTGTGATCATATCCCCCTATCACTGTAACATAAATTGTATTTTCTCACCTTACCTTGTATATATCAGCATCTAAATATAAAAAGGAGACAACGGACGAAAAGAAAAAATATTTGTTATTATAATTTGGGCATTGGTGTCCTATGAAAATGATTAGCGATAAGACCTGTGTCTAGCCGTGAACAAAAGAATCGTAGACCTATATAGAGCATTTGAGGAAATAATTGTTGACCTATGTACAGCACTGGAGGAAAGAATCGTAGACTTATGTAGAGTAGTGGGCGAAAAATATGCGTCGAGTACTAGACGAAAGAATGCAAGCTTATATGTAGCATTGTATAAAATATTGGGTTCTCCTGTCAAGCAGTGGACGTTCAATTAGTAAATAAAGGAAGGTCATATGGGACGAAAAACAGATCAGCTGACGAAAAGAAGAAGACGAAAGAGACGAAATGACTCGACATGTCAGTAAGCGTGACGTCACTCGAACACCTGAACAGGTGCAAACATCAAAGGATGCCGCTTTTTCCCACGGTCGGTAAAATTTTCCCAGGCCCAAGTGCCGCAACATCTACTATCTTTAAGTATCAATATACGCATAAGAATTCTTAGATGTTACTTATTTAGTGTCCTCCTCTATGGAGTAGAAAGCTGGAGCCTTACAGAAGATGCCATAAAACGATTGAAGGCATTTGAAATGTGGTGCTACCGACGTATGTTGAGGGTCTATTTTCCAGAGGCTAAGAAAAAAAAGATATTTTTAACACCAGAAAAAACAGAAAATTGGCTTACTTCGGCTACATCATACGTAATGATAAATACCGACTTCTACAGTTGATTCTACAGGGTAAGATTGAGGATAAGAGAGGCCCTGGACGTAGATGTATATCCTGGCTGGCCAATCTCAGGAAATAGACTGGTCTAACGTCAACTGATCTATTTCGAGCTGCTGTGAATAGAATAAGATAGGTGAATGTGGTCGCCAACATCTCTAGAAGACAGGTACATTTAGAAGAAGAAGTAGAAGCCACATTTATAATGCAGTGCAGATAAGATAGGCAATGTATTTCTTACCGGAGAACGGCCGACCACATTGCCGGTTTGCCTCGAGTTGAGCATCAGGACCAGATTTAAGAATCATAGCACTGGAATACACGCGCACACAATAATTGCCTACGGTTGTATACAAACCTATCATTGTTACTTCAACTAAAGCATGATTCAATCATCCATGTATAAATAAGAGAGGTACATTGTCGAACTAAACAATAACATGAAGAAAATACTATAAAAAAAGTAAAATAACTCATTGTCGATAGCTTATCTATATTTATCAATTTTCAATAGTAAACACATGGTAAACACATTCTTTGGGAAATAAAGAACATTATAAAGTCATCAGGAGAAGTGAATCAGTTTTAATCCCTATTGTCCACGCAAATCAAACATGTTTTATTGTCGATTTGGGTACTGGACATTAGACCAAAAACTATGAAAGCTCAGTTCTATTTCATTTTTGCAAGCGGATGAAAGTACCTACATCATGGAGCCGTTGCCAGTATCTGTGGTCAATTTCAAACAGGGTATGACTCTTAGTATTCAAGTAAAACATGTGGTGTTAAATGTATTGAACTATTATCTTAACATAAAAAATGGCACAGCTTGACTATTACTGTAGAAAAAGTTTGACATCTCCGAAGAGGCCCAGCAAGGCGAACTGAAACAGGTACAAAAAAGAAAGAAATTACTATTTAAATGGGAATAAGCCACAAAAAAAGATTAAAGTTAGTTTATTTTCCACGTTTCAATTTCCACTTTGGAAATCGTTCTCAAAATAAAAACATTAGTAAATTACACAAATTTTGTTTTTTTGTTACTTGGTGAAAAATTCTTCAAATAATTTAATTTTATCTGACTCATTTATATTGACAATTCGAACATACATTATACATTTTAAAGTAGACGACTTTAAAATTATATTGCCAATATTGTTGAGTTGCGTTCCTGGGACGACTTTACTCGTAAGATAGTTCACTCGATTATATGAAGTCAACTTTAACTTGAGAATATCCGTCAGAAAAAATCATAGCCTGTAATTCGTCGTTATAAAGACAAACACATGTCATGATGACAGTAAAAATTTCCATGTTAGTGATTCCATAATAAATTATTAGGGAAAAACCTCATAATACTATCCCGACATGGTAAGTATTTGGTCGTGCATTTAGATTACTTTCAATAAACACAAAATTTTGATTTTATATATTTGTTATTTAAAAAACATAAATAATGTATCCTCTATATGTTACTGACTTACTAATACTGATATTTTCCTTTTAATAACTTTCTCTTTTCATATGGGTGACCAGATTCTACTTCATTCTGCCGAGGAATTTGCGACACAAATGGTCTCATTTAGCATAATTAGAGCCGCTTCTATCTAGAACCATCCCCTTTTTTTAGGACTATATTTGAATCATTCCATTAAACCCTATGTTAATTATCCCATGCGTGTTTACATATTTGAAATCTATCAAACTATAATCTTATATTTTTAATATAAGATTGATGTTCACTTATTTATAACATTTAATGGCCTTGGTGTTTCACCTAAAGAAAACTGATCGCATTCACAAGGTATTTTATAAGTGCAATTCTTTGTCCTTTCTTGTCCACTGTTAGGTTTGGTTTTAGACAAAATAGATCTCAATGTGTTTGTTGTTTTGAATGTTGTTGAAATGTTGAAAACATATTTCCTATCCGTTTAAGTTTTTTTGATAATCCTTTTATGTATGGTATTGTTATTTTCCTCGTATTATTCCTTGTGTATGCTGTAGAATCTCGTTTTAAGTTATTCTGTAAACTAACTTTAAGTTTTAATTGTGGCTTACTCCCATTTAAAGAGAAATTACTTTAAAATGCCACACGAAAATAGCTTCAGAACAATAACCAAAAAGGAAGAAAAACAGTTTCCAGTCCAATTCACGTGAGAATACTTACGATATGAGAGTGAAATCTCGAATAAGGAAAATTGCCCATGATTGAAACGTCGACAGCATAATGAACAAAGTGAAGAAACAAAGCTTTTTCAAAAAGCACATTGTGTAAGATACTACATGACATGGGTTTTGAATATGATAAAAGAGGTCGAGATTCGATAATGACGAAAAGAAAAGATATCACATCCTGGAGACACAACTACCTCAGACAAATAAAAACATCGAGGAAGAAGGATAATGTAAACCTTGTTTATAACGATGAGTCTTGGATTAGCGTCGGTGCTTTAGTCAAAAAGAAATGGAGGGATACAACGATCAATATTCCATGAGATGCCGAGATAAACGGGCTCTCTACTGGATCGAAAGCTCTAACCCAAAGAGGTCACCGGTTGCTGATAACCACGATGAAATGGACGGGGATCTATATGAATACAACTCCCGCAAATTTGATTTCTTGAAAGAATTGTGGAACAAAAGGCAATTAAAGGAGTGGCTAATCAAAAGGAATGTTTTCTTCGAGAAATATTACCTAAAAAGTAAATTACTGGATACTGCCTCCGTATTTAGAGACGAGTACAACAAGTACAAAATTGAAACAATTGCGAAAAAATATGGCATTAAGATTTTGAGACTGCCGCCTTACCATTGCGAGCTGAACCTGATTGAGATGGTGTGGACTCAAGTCAAAAGGTATGTGGCTTCGAATTACGTCGATTAAAAAAAAACGGTAGAAGGGTTAATAAAGGAAGCTTCTTCTTCTTCTTCTCCAATGCGTATTTAAAGAGCAGTGGCATAATTATGTAAACCACGTCAAGAAAATAGAAGAAAAAATATTTGCGGTTGACAATTTGTAGGAAGATATTGAACTGGTGATAATTAATATGAAGAGGATGAGGACGATTTAGATATGGATTGCGATTAATATTAATTAACCAGAAATAGATTAAATGCTCAATTGAAATCAAGAGTCCTTTATGTGAAAATAATTTCTCTGATTTTTGGATTAACTTTTAAGGCAAATATTATGACTTATAAACAAAAAAGGCAATTGTTGTACTAAATTTTTCTGTTTTGTGATTTGTAAAATACTGGCTTTGCTCCTATTGTCATTCATTTTTACCCCAAACAACTTTAGGGTGTAAAATATCGCTTCACCAGTTGTTGATAAACAGCTTCAGTAAAAAACGTTATCTACGAGAAAGCCATTTGTAAAAAAGGGCCGATTCACCATTATGATCTCTACAGGAGTGGACTTAGGGTGCTCATAAAATATCTTAAGTTCAGAAATATATGCTCAGAGAACAATGACAATTGGTATTTAATTTTTCTTTTAATAAAATAATTTCATTTACTTATCACAGCCAAAAAATTTCCTTCTTGAAATTTTTAATTCTAAAACTATAGATTTTATTTTAAAAATTAGTTTAACATTTTATTAAAATTTAAAATTATTAATTATTATTTAGCAGCATTTTGTGCAGCTATCCTCAGTTTAAAAAAAAAATAGTCTCAACATACAACTTCCCACCTAATTTTGCACGCTTTGTACGAACTTGATTACTGCACGGATATAGCTGTGCTATGTTAATGCAACCTAATTTATTTTCAATCATTCTCTCAATCATTTCTCTCACTGTAACAAAATTCACACCTGTCTCTCTCTCCATTCTGTTCCTTTCCACTAACCATCTGCTGCAATCTAACATCGTATGTGTCACAGTGTCCGAGTATCCACAGTATAGGCATTCATCTGTATCAGCCTTTCCGATCCTATAGAGGTAGGCCGTAAAACACTTATGTTATATGAGCACCTGCGTCAGGAAATAATCCAGTCGCCTGTGACCACAGTCCACACAATCTCTTATGTTTAAGATCAGCATTTTCGTCCACTGTGCCACATCCTCCATATTGTTCCATTCTTCTTGCCATCTTTCAACTGACCTTTCCCTTTCCTGTCTTCCCTCAGCCACAGTAAGGTTTGGGCCTCTTCTCTCATAAAGCTCTTTTCTTTTCACCGCCAAAACTTGCAACGGAACATATCCAGTGATGGTCCATAAGGCTGCCGCAGACACAGTCTTGAAGGTGCATGCCACTCGCATCATACTTGTTCTGTCTACTCGTGTCATGAGACTCCTATAGGCCGTTATGTCTACCGCCTCGACTGTACAACACCGTGTAAGACCCTCCTCCTTTCAGATTTGGGTCCTCCAATGTTCGGCATCGCCCTCCCCAACGCAGCCGCACTATTTGCAGCTTTCCGGACCACCTCCCGCACGTGCTCCCCCATTTTCCATTCTGGTGCAATGTCCCTCCTAGATACTTTACTTGTTAGAAATCTATGTATAATAGATCGATACAAGTCTTAGCATATGCTGATGACATTGACATAGTAGGGCGTAGCAAGCGGGATGTTGAGCAATATCTCCTAGAATTGGAAACAGCGGCGAAACAGGTCGGTCTAGTCATCAACGAAGACAAAACCAAGTACATGTTGGTTACAAAGGATCCGATAGCAAATGAGGAACGAGAAACAGTCTTTGGAAGTCATACCTTTGGACGTGTTGACAACTTCACATACCTTGGGTCGCTATTGACTGCTACCAATAAAACAAGCGAAGAAATCAAAAGACGAATAAATCTTACAAATAGGGCATACTATGGACTTCAAAAGCATTTCCACTCAAGAAACATTCAAAGAAGAACTAAAATTATTATATACAAAACATTGCTGAGGTCGGTCCTCACATATGGAGCAGAAACATGGACTCTAACGCAGAAAGATAAAAGACTTTTGGGAATATTTGAGCGTAAAATACTCCGCAAAATATTTGGAGCTGTAAACGACCAAGGGCAGTGGTGCAGAAGGTATAATTTTGAATTGTATCAGCTCTTTGATGAGCCAGATGTCATAACGTTTATTAAAACACAGCGACTTAGATGGGCTGGACACATAATACGAATGCCAGAAAATAACATTGCTAAAAAGCTAACCACAGGAACACCTGTAGGAAAAAGAAGTAAAGGCCGACCGCGAATTAGGTGGTTAGATGGAGTAGAAACCGACTTACGAATATTAAAAATCAGAAGATGGCAACATGTTGCCAAAAACCGAACAGAATGGCGACGAATCTTAGAGCAGGCCAAGATCCACAGAGGATTGTCAAGCCAAAGATGATGATGACTTTGCCTGTTTCCCTTCAGAATGATGGCTTCGGTTTTCAGAACCCGGTATTTGAGATCTGGCTCATCCCGGGTTACTACTAGTACAGCGAAGTCATCCGCGAATATGAAGGGGGTTGTACCCTCTCCGTATTCACACTGCATAACCCCTACTGACTGCTACCAATAAAACACCCCAATATAACCCCGTCATATGCCAGATTCCATAGCGTCGGGCCCAAGCATGATATAAGGAAACATGGTATGCTCACGCGCATCTATTTTGAACAGCCAATCACGTTTACGATCAAAATCCGCCGTTTTGAAGGCGGCAATTCAAATATGTACAAAATTGATACGAAATATCGTAGTTAAATTAAATAAAATAAAATTAATATTATACATTAATCCAATTAATTCATATTTAAAATGATCTGAACAGACTCTTGCTAAAATAATTTTTAAAAAATCGAAACAAAACAAAAACACATTTACATTTAAATTCCAGTACATTGCAAAGTAAGGTTAAAAAATGCAAAAGTAAACAAAGCAGACGTCACGCATGTAGAGGTGGTTGATCCAAGTATTTTTGTGGATCAGGTCAGGTATGCTCACTTACACTTACTATGAGTACAGTACCCGTACCATGGACGTATAAATAAAGATCTTTATTTATACGGCCATGACCCGTACTCGTTTTTTATAATATATTGCTGTTAGGGATCAGTTCCACAAGTATAAATAAAATACATGTTCCAAAGTAACTGGTACGGGATCTGGTCACCATCCCTACACACATGTGACATATTGAAAAGATGGTGGATTTTGGTCGGCGCAGAAATGTGCAAAAACGAGTCCACTAGTCAGCATACCTTGTTTCCTTATATCATGGGCCCAAGACAGATCCCCGGGGTACCTCGGCCGTCAGATCCACGATCGTGCCCTTTTCCACCATAATCCTTCTCTCGGACAGATACTCCGCCACCACATTCATAAGGTAACCAGGAAATTCTCTCTCCTCCATTGCCTTCATTAATATTGCATTCATTGCATTCATTTCCTGCATTGCATTCTTAACATCAAGCAACAGCAGGGCCGCACAGCGATGTTCATCCCCTCTGTTGCGCAATGTTTCGAGTAAACTCATAACTGCATCAATCGTGCTTTTTTCTTTACAAAAACCAAATTGCCTCCAAGATAAACCACCTGACCTCTCAATCATGTCGTCTATGCGTACTCGCAGCATCCTTTCATACAGCTTGCTGATGCATGGAAGGAGACAGATGGGGCGATACTTTTCCCTAGATTTGGGAAGCAGCATTATCCTCGATATCCTCCAAGGCTCAGGGAAGGTTTGTGCTTCCAGCAGTGCATTCATATGTTCCAGAATCCACGCCGGCATTACCCGTCCTAGACCCTTCACCGCCTCAGGTGGTATCTGATCCCGTCCGGGAGACATACGAGTCTTCAGTGAACCCAATGCCTCGATAAGTTCATCCATGGTAAAGGGTACAGCTCGCTCAGGTCCTTCATTCCTCCATACACCATGACATCTGCCGTCCGGAAAGAGCTCTCTTGTTACCTCAAGCTTCTTGTCCATAGGCATTTCATAAGGAGGATACGCATGGAACTTCTTCATGACGATCTTGTATCCCTGACCCCAGATGTCCTCATCCAACTTTTCACATAGCTCTTTTCACAACGTAAAGGCTACTGGAAACAGCAGAGATAAGAGTACTAAGAAAAATTACAGGAAATACGCTGAGAGATCGAAAGAGAAGTGAAGACATTAGAAGAATATGTAGCGTACAGTGTATAAATGAATGGACACCAAAGGAAAAAAATGGAATAATCACATAAGCAGAATGGAGGAGACCCGTTTCGTCAAAATAGCAAGAGATAAGTCACCAATCAGCAAAAGAAGCATCGGACGACAGCGCAAAAGATGGGGTGACAACCGTCCTTGTTCTTCTTTGAGTACCGTGCCCAAGTTTTAATCGTGGGTAGCTTTCATGAGGATTTGCCGATATCGTTCTCGATCTTGCGCGGCATATAATAATTTATCTGCTGATAAGCCAGTCCATTGACGAAGGTTTCTGAGCCATGAGTATTTATTTCTACCAATTCCTCTTCTTCCGTCGATCTTTTCGTTGAGTATCAACTGCATTATCTTGTATCTGCTTCCTCTCATTATATGTCCCAGATATTCAAGCTTTCTCTTTTTTATCATCTTTATTAAGTCACCTTCACCTTGACCTACTCTGTTCAAGACTTCTCTGTTTGAAATGTGTTGAACCCATGATATTCTAAGCATTCTACGATGTTAACCTTCATAATCCAGGTTTCCCATCCATACAGTAATACAGGATACCCATAACATTTTAGGAACTTAATTCTCAGCTTTAAGTTGAGCTGAGAATTGCTCAGAATAAATCTAAGTTTAATAAATGCTCCTCTTGCAATTTCTATACGAGTTTTAATTTCTTCATCCGGATTTAGTGTCTCGTTTATCCAACATCCTAGATATTTAAAATGATTAACTTTTGTTATCCGTTCATTATTGACCATTAGTTGTATAGCGCCGAGGTCTTGTTTACTAACCACAAGTAACTTTGTCTTTGTTGTATTTATGCTTAGTCCATTATTAGAGCATTCTCTAGTGACTTGATCTATAAGGAATTGAAGATCTTCGATACTTTCAGCCATGATTGCGATGTCATCTGCATATCTGATGTTACTAATAGTTTCTTCCCCGATTCGAACTTCACATTGCCCTTCCAAGGCTTAAACCTCCAGCCTCCCTTAAACCCTTAAAGCATTGCCTCCAAACGTTAAACAAAATGGGGGACAACACACAACCCTGTCTAACACCTCTTTGAATACAAACTTTGTCTGTTTTTTGGCGTCTACCAGAATAGAAGCTTCTTAATTCCAATATAGATGTTGTAAATGTCTCAGATCTTTATCATCTATTCCAATTATTTCTAGATATTCAAACAGCCTACTATGTTGAACCCCATCAAACGCCTTCTCAAAATCTATAAAACAGACGTAAATTGGTTTCTGTATTTCCTACTATCGTTGAAGTAGTGTTAGCATTGAGAACAAAGCTTCCCTTGTTCCCAATCCTTCTCTGAAACCGAATTGTTTATTTCCCATTGTGTCTTCACATTTCTGCTTGATTCTATTAAGAATTATCCTAAGAAGTAGCTTGAGAGAGTGACTCATGAGACTAATTAGTCTAAAGTCTTTACATAATGATGTATTAGGTTTTTTTTGAAAGTGGGATAAATGTAGACTCCAACCATATTTGTGGCAGTGTTCCAATTTCGTATAATATGTGGATAAAAATGTTTGTTAGTTCTGAGACACTGTCGTCGTCTAGAAGTTTGAGCCAGTCTGATGGTATTTGGTCAGGGCCTGGATATTTCCCATTTTTGCTTTGTTTGATGGCTTTCTCTACTTCTGCTTTTAAAATACTAGGACCAGTATTCGTATACTTTGTGGCGTTAAGTGGTGGCCTTGTATCCAGGAAGAGCTCTTTTATGTAGTTGGTCCATTCTTTATTTTTTCGTCTAACTTGAGAATCATTTTACCGTTGGAGTTTATTATAAAGTGAGGAGTTCTTTTTCTCTGAGTGTAGGTAATTCCTTTAAGTTTTTTGTATATATTAAATTCGTCATGTTTTTTTGTAGTTCTTCCATCTCACGACATCTCTGTTCCATCCAGTCCTCTTTTGCTCGCTTAACCTCGTATCTTATTTTTCGATATACTTCTCTATATAGAGTCTCATCTTTATTTTTACAATTTCTTCTTTGCTGAATAAGGCCTAGTATGTTATCGGTCATCCAATCCTTTTTCCTTACTGGCTCTTTTTCTGATTTTAAAACTTCGTCTGCTATGGTAACCATGGCGGAATTCATTATATCTATATTTTGTCCGATATTTTCTTATTCAGATCTTTCTAGCTGTTTTTTAATTTCATACATAGACAACCTTCCATAGAGGTTGGCTTCGAAAGATCAATCTTATATAACCTTATTTTGATCAGGATTGTTAGATAAACCAAAATATTCTATTTTCCTTCGAAAAAAAAAAAATAGCGAAATAGCTTAGTACTTTTTTTATTTCTAGTTCAAATAATTAAAACTTGTCCATACAGAAAAAAGCAATCTGAATTGCCAGTCCCTCCAAAAATGTTTTGTACATTAAACCAAACTAAACAATTTTGACGATTTTTGTTTAAAGTTAATTCTAGTAACAAATAATTGGATTTAGAAAACAAATAAAAATGCATCACACTTAGAATGTTCTCTACAACATCTAATCACTTAATCCGTCACTGCCTCTGCCAAACGTAGAAAATATGTTTGCGGAAGGTGCAAGTCATTTTATTGATGAACGAATCCGACAATCCATTGTGACTTATACCTAATTGGATTCGAGCACTTGCGAAAGTCCCTAGTCCCTATAAAATGAATTAATCGAACCTACGAAGCGCAACAGCACAGGGATTAAGGGCTCGAACATCAAAATTGCCACAAAATATCATTAATTACCCAATTCAGTAGTAGAGTACGAAAAATGCGACTAGCTGAAATACCAGCGTTGAGATATAAAAGATTTAGATTTAGAAAGAAGAGAACGAAAATTATTGGCTTATTCATTTTTCATATATAGTAGTAACTTATTACAGTTGTTTCAGTGATAAGCATCTTTCTCATATGAAATGTGTACGTGTACAATAATTTATTTGTACGATAGTTAAACAAATTAAAAAGAAACAAACGAATGAAAGCTTAATTACAAGCAAAACATGAAAAAAGAGTTTGTGGAACAAATAACTACTGTTTTGGGGACCGGAATATTACAAAATATAATATAAATAAGTCAATGAATGAATTCATTTTTTGATCAGACATACATAGAAAGTAAAGAAGAAAACCAGAAAAATTGTAACAAGCACAAAAGTTCGAAAAGCTCAGAAATAGAAATTGATTACTAGAGACAGGAATATATGCAAAATGCATTTTTTACATATTTTGCATAAATATCATATTTTGCATACATATCTGCATATTTTTATAAAAAAAAAATATATAATGACAATATTTTCTGACCTTTTCTTGAAATTTTTCATTCCAATTTATCTAAGTAACAGACTTTAAGGCCGTGGGAGATTTTTATTGGGTCATTTGATCCAGCATAAATAACATATAAATTAATACTACAATTTTAAGGGAGGGAGAAAGCATTTAAGCCAAACATATTTGTACGGCATTTATAACTTAGGTAGGTAATACAAAAATAATGACCTGAGACATAATGCCGTAGAAAAATATTGGTACCAGGAGGGACGTGTACGAATTCACCAATTTATAGCCCCCCATAAAATTATGAGACCCTCCGAGATATAGTAAACTGATCACCGGCGTCCTTTGGAGATAGGTAAACTCATCACCGCAGATAGGTAAACTCATCACCAGCATTTTTGCCTGAAGGCGCTGGTTTCTAATGCGGAACATTACGTGTTACACTTCTCGTTTATGTAGTAATTTATTAAATTCAGAAATTATTTTAAGCAAATTACTTTAAAATAGATCGAGTTTCTTACGGTGTAGCATATTAAATGTATCTGCCAATCTAAACGGCTTTGAGATCTAAAAATTTAGTTGCATAGGTTTATATCGGAAATATTCTTAACTAATTAGAAATATATCTATTATGACAAAATAAATCAAAATGTTTAAGTACAGTTTCCTGGATTTTATAAACGGCCAAAGCCTACTTGATGAAATAATATTGTTCGCCAATATGAAAAGGAAGAAAACTATGAAAATTTAAAAAGAAAATAAATAATATGAGAATCAATAAAAAACTTTTCGTTCATTATTATGAAATTCAAAACCCATTTTTTCAATATCTCACCTTAAAAAAACTACTAATTTTTTATGTTGAGAAATTGAAAAAATTGGTTTTAAATTTCATAGTAATAATGAACGTAGAATTTTAAAAAAGAAACGAAAAAAAAATCGTTTCTACTCAGCTCTTCTAACTTTTCACGTAAGACGTCTTCAGCCTGCTAGACCTTCCTAATGAGTGTAAACTCTGCAGTTTTATGTACACCATTGTTTAGTACTATAGAATCGTAGATAAAAAAAGGAGGATATTGGGATAAGAATGGTAAAAACATTTGGAAAAATGGGAATTAAAGGGTTCGCATGGATTTGTGGTGAAATGTATATGGCTAGACTGGGATGCCCAAATAGTTGGAGAGAAAAGAGAATCATTACTTATGTAGTTCTCGACTATATAATCGGCCATTTTCATAAATGAAGGCAAGATAGGGATATCCGCATGATATCGTTGACAAAACAATCGCTGACTCATTCTGCGTCCAAAAATCGGTAGCCAAATAAGTGGTGCAGCAACTTGCCGTTGAAATCTTCCTCTTGTAAATGGTTACTACACCAAGTTTTTGGATTTTGCGACACCAACTTTGTGCCAAGTAAAATAAACGAAATAAACACCCAATTGGCTTCGCAGGTGGCCGAACAGCAATTACGGCCTTGTAAATCGAAATTTCAAAATTAGCCACAAGACTTAATGGACTTAAAATGACAACAACTTCTTCAGAACTTCTTCTTCTAAAGATTGTGACATAGGTTTCTATGCGCTTGTTGGGACGAACACAGAATATAAGAGACCTGTAACGCCCTTTTAATAAGCTGTGGATGGTAACCATCCATGAACTATGCCTCTGCTTTGGCCAAGTAAGGCAAATTCTCAAGAATGCCAAAAATAATAATATTTTGTTGCGAATCGTTATACAACACAAAACATTTATCTCGGTGCGTCCTTAGATTCATCTATCGGATTGCTTAATGCGCTTTACTATTGTCTTCGGTATAGGTGGAATAAAAAGCAAACGATCTTTGTTCATATTCCTCCGAATACAACAGATGTTTGTTGTGACAAGTGACAATGTGACTTTAACAATTTAATCAGAAATCTAAAAAAGTAATATCAGAAACAGTAATTTACTTAAAGCACCAAAGTAATATTATGCCTTGTTCACAAGAAACATACTGTACAGTTGACTTAAAGAACTTTATTAAGTTCATTTTTTTCTGTTTGATCAGAATAATCTGCCACCAGTGCGAAACAACTAAAAAAACGGTATAAAATCTACTCGCCGGTTGTATGGTATTTAGACTAACACACTTTCGTCGTACAAGTCCACAAAAGACAATTTGATTTTAAAGTCTTTAAATTCTTGAAATAACTAAAATTTTTTGTCCGCGTTGGTTCAAAATGTAATCAATGAGTTGTTCACTATCTATGTTAAAGGAACAAGGGCAAATGAAATTCTTCTTTTCGCATAGTTTTAGATAGCTATCAATACAATTTTGTGGAATTTTCAAATCCAGCAGCAGGGATAATCTTTGATTCTCATTTTGGCCCCTTTTTAACATAAACCTAGTTTCGTATAGTTATATAGATTACTTGTTTTTGCCATACCGTGCATATCGGCTGAAACAGGGGTGAGAAATCTAACGCCCAAGTCTTGATTTGAACCCCATTCGTTAAGATCATTGAAAAATGTACGGGATTAATTCCAAATGATTACTTGATGCGTAAAATAAATTTTGGCAACTATGCTGTCTAAAAGTTATGGGTCTTTCAAAGGTTTATGAACAGTTATCTGTATTTAGGAATTTTGCAACTCTCAACGTCAAAAGCATGACAGGTAAAGGAGAGATCGCCGATTTCATGCAGGGAGATTGTTGTACTTTCTGTACAAGAAACTCGTTGGAAACAGTCACGGCAGAAATGGAGTAGGTATTACTTTGAACAACGATGGAAGGAACATCTTGTAAGGGTAACCATAAGAAGTGATAGAATAATGAGAGTCTAACTGAATACAGGTAATACCAACCTGAACATCATATGTGCCTACGCCCACAGGTAGCGTGTGAAGAACAGGAAATGAATTTTGTAGGGCTTTCGGTTGCGAGATGCTCGAGATTCCTGTAGATGAAGAGTGTTTTATTGGAGGTGATTTGAATGGACATATTGGCACAGAAAGGGCGGGAATAGAAAAAGTTCATGGAGGGTTAGGGATGGGATAAGCAATGATGAAGAAACTAGTGTAATTGACTTTGCAGTGGCATCGGATTATCATTAATATGTTTTTTATGAAGACCGAATACCAGTATGGTACCTATAGTAGCGGGGGAAGGGAAAGACGGATAAATTTTGAACTGTGTAGAAGAAATCAGCTAAAAGAGGTTACGAACTGTAAAGTGGTAAAGGGTGAGTGTGTAGCTAGTCAACACCGACTGGTGATAGTGGATACGGAGATAAAGGTGAGGTGGAAAGGAAAGCAAGTAGGACACCAGAAAATAAAGCGGTGGAGTTTAAAGAACAAGGATTTGGCATTAGTCTTTAATAGTAGAGTGCTGGAAGGGCTTGAGGAAAAAGATATAAAAAAAAATAAAGCAAAGATGGTATGAGTACTTTAGTAAGTTGCTAAATGAAGAACATTAGAGGAGAGACAGAGGATGGAAAATCAAAAATGTGAATATAATACCGGGGATAGCAAGAGATGAAGTTGTCGAGGTGAAGGACAAATAGGACGAAGAATGGTAAGGCAGTAGGACCTGATGAAACACCTGTGCGGGTTTGGTAGACTATAGGAGAGGAAGTGAAAAATATGCGGCATGTTCAAAAAAGTTATTATATTAACATACTGTATGCAACTAAATTTTAATCAGTGAGTTTCATATTGGCTCTAATCGCCTCCCATGTACTACTTAAAAATAGAGGGATGCGACCTAGATTTCTCACTGCTTTTCCAGCCAATATGTACAGCACTGCAAAAGTACACCCTACAATATTTTTGTAGGGCATAAGGTCTCAGGTCAATATTTTTGTGTTACCCTCCCAAGTTTTAAATGCCATACAAATATGTTTGGCCAAAATGCCCCCCTCTTGGGCGGTAAGATCTGTGTAGTCATCTGTACTTATAAAAATTGACGGCATTGTTTCTAAAGTTGTTATTACATATTGTAGTATTAATTTGTATGTGATTTGTGTTAGTTCAAATGATCCATTAAAAATCTTCCATGGTCTGGTAATCTATAATAAAACCAGTTTCTTTCAATAATTTTGGGCGTACTGCTATTGTAATAAAGGGTAAACTGATAAACAAATAACCCCAAGACAAAAACATAATGAAACGTATATATAAATACTTTTACTGAAGCTTTTAGGAATAAGCAGCTTTATGAGACTCCGAAATTTACATTAGTTTCACTTATAGTTTTCTCATAACAGTGTAAACGTGTGTATTGACACAAATTTTAAAAGTCCATTTGGAGTGTAGTTGTATTTCGTAATCCGTGACTTTTTTAATTTGTTTATATTTGTTTATATCGCGATGTCTCAACTAAGTGCTTAAATTCAGCCATATCCTGAATTAGAGCTGGATGGAAAAAAGGTATTAAGTCTAGCTTACTTTAAAATTGTAAATAACTATTTTCATGTCAAGGCAAGTGCAAGCCATTGTCAATGCATATTTCGGTAAATAAATCTGTGCATAAGCTTCGGCTTTTTTATTCTGATTGCTTCTGATAGAAAATGTTTAATCGATCAGCATGCAAAAACACCTTCTTACCCTAAAAAGTTTTGAAAAAACTCTTAACAAGCCCAATTAAAAAAGGCAATTTACAATACAGTGTTTCAGGACTCAAAAAATCCAGCAGCAACTTTTTCACCAGGACGGAAATTCCAATTTCAAAAGTGAACAATGTCACTCTTACCTCATTTTTTTTCAGATATATTGTAAATTTAACATTCTCGATGAAAGTACCCTATGTACTCTGTGTTCATTATTATAGTGATGTTTGCATGTCTTTGATTTCCGAAGTCTATGTTTTTGATGTATGTTTCATGCTCGTTTGTCCTGACACTTAGTGGTCTTGCGGTTTCTCCCAAATAAAAATTGTTGCACTCATAGTGTTTTTTTTTTCATAGATCTCTCTTTTGTGTTGTTAGGTTTAGTTTTGGACTGAATAAATCTCAGTATATTGGTTGTTTTGAATGTTGATGCGATATTATATTTATTTCCTATCCTTTTTAATTTTTCGGATAAGCCTTTAACAAACGGTATTGTTGTCATCTCCAAATCACTTTTTGTGGGCATTTCTGGATTGCTTGTAGTATTTTCTTGCTTCATTTCTTCAACCTTGCCAAATTCCTTGTTTCTAAACGGAGGTTTACCGGGATGACCGTGGAATGTTGATTTTTTATTTTAATAACCAACACTTCACGTCAGACAATCAAATAAATACATAGCTAGTATCAAGGAGGTGGTGTTCTAGGTTTATTCTTCTTCTTCTTCAGTGCCTTATCCGGTCCGAATGTTGGCGATCATCAAGGCTATCATGGTTTTGTTGACTGCTCTGCGAAACAGCTCCGCTGAGGTCATCCCAAACCATTGTCGGAGATTTTTCAACCACGAGATACGAGTTCTTGTGATAAGGTCATAGAATATAGCTTTTATTACTTTCAATACAACTTATTTTTTCGATACTAGTTTAATTTGCCAGTTGGTTGTTCAATGGTTGATAGACATTCATAAATAGCTTTCTTCGACACTAGCCGAACATAGAGCTTGGAAGACTTGATCTGTTCTGGCCTGAGATCTGTGCAATTTTCTTATTGTAGAGATATGTTTGGTTCATTTTATGTTGGTCGACCATAAAAGGGGGTTAGGGGGTAGAGAATAAAAATGTAGGAGATAGTTTTTAATAGAGGGATACTTGAACATTATCGTGGTGCAACGAAAAATAAAGAAGAGATGGACAAAACTTGTTACCTGAATAGTAAATGTTTGAAACATTATATTAACGCGACATAACGCGACAAACAAGTTATTAGAAATAATACTAAAACGTTGTAAAAGTTTTATGTCCGTTATTAGACCTACAAAACGTAGAACATAATGACGGTGATGATGTCGTTGATGGCGAAAATGATAAAAGTATTATTTGTAAGTAGCTTTTTACCAAATAATTTATGTTCCAATACATCGACAACGTATTTTATTACATTATTTACCTATAAGCAAATTAAAATTGTAGTAATATTGAGCAGAAACGTAAATATTAGTTTTAATTACTGAGTGTTGAAATACTACATATTGTCAATTAAGATAAAAATAAATACATACAATTTTTTTAACTTCATTAAATATACATTGCTACGGCCGTATGCATTATAATTATATTATCTTTAACCTCAATATGTACATGAAGTAAACAGTGTGAAGATATACGTACCTAATAGTAAAAATAATAAAACAACTGTTAATACTTTTTTGTATTTTTAAATATTACTAGGTAGTATGAACGCTGACTAGGAGAGTTCCATTCACCTTCTTAAATGTGTTTGGATTATAATTAAAGAAGAAAGGTCCGTTTGAAGACACTAATGGACGTCCAGTTTTCTTAATTAAATTGAATCCATAGACAGCAGTTCCTACATCATAAAATAAGAAGTAAAAAAGCCCCTTAAAAATAACAAAACTTTTAGTCACTAGAACATTCATAGCGACCTCCTGAAAATCCCAAGTGAAACGGATAATCAATACCTGAACATTATCCTCACCCTCCTAAATTATAACTAGATTTTTGTTCTTCTACTTTTATCTAAGCATATCGCCTGTATTTTTTCAACATTGTCTCTACTTTTATTGGAATACTATATTGATGAGCAAAAAAAATGCAACACTTAGAAGGACAAATATTTTTTAAATATTTTTTGCGGAAGTATACATTATAATATTCTTTTTATTTAATGATATTATAAACACATTTGCAACGTCATTTTCGTCAAACAATTAACAATGAGTCTTTGATTTTCTAGACACTCAGTTACTCTATGGGGCATTGGTCGAATTAAGTGGTCTATACCATATTGCAGAATACTCATCCAGATTCTTTTTATGGCATGCCACAGGTCTTCTAAGTTTGCTAGAGGACGTGGCAATCGATTTTGGTTTCGTTCCACGCATGTTCGATAAGTAACCAATCAGTTAATCGTGATGTCCACTCCAAAGTTTCTATACCAGATTCTTTCACTGGCAATCTTGCATTATTATGTTGAAAGATCACATTTGGAATGGTTTATAGGTGGGGATGTAAATCCGATTGCAATACTTTACCAATATATCGTCCAGCTGTCAGAGTGCCGTTAATAAGAAATAGAGGTGATCTCTTTCCCAAACATTGGTTGTCTTGCTGTATGACGTTTAACAGCGAAGTCTATATTTCATCTCTCACCTCGAAAACGTCTTAACGAAAACGTTACAGAATTCAGACTTACAAATCTCATAGTTGTAGCTCTGAAAAAGCATCGACATGGAATGTTCTAATGTGGTTGTTCTAGGTTACTATGGAGCTGCCGCTATAAGTAGGTATTTTTACGATGCGCAAGCGTATATCAGTCAAGAATTTCCTCTGACTCTCTATGTGTGCAGATGTGCGAAATTGCGTTGGGATCGTGCAGTCTATTGGTTTCTACTTTTTACATTCAGCTCAACATGCACTGCACTTCTAAAAGAAAAAAATCGGGATTATGGGATTTAAGGAAAGTTATTTAGTGGGTTCACAAGCATGAAGCCGTTATGGGATTCAAGGAAATTTATTTAGAGATTGTACAGGCTTCCGAAGAACTTCAATTTAGCCACAATAAATATCTTCAAATTTGTTATGTATCTAATGATTCTTCAAAAAGTCATGAGATATGCATTGTCGCAATTAACACAGGCCTCATAACAGCATTCAGTTACGTGGATGATGTTATTAACACTTTGCAACACACAACTTTTGAACCATAAAGTTGACGAAGAGTACCTCCACCTCTATGAAGAAGCAAAGGTGTTGCTCGAAGAAATTGATAGTATACTGCTTATGTCATGTATCATTGCAGTGTTGATGCTCGAATAGTAAGTTTCTAATTTGTTTCTAAATTGTGAGTAATTGTTTTATAATAAAACTTTATTTTTCAGATATTATAGATTATGAAAAAGAACAACAAAGATTGTTAGCACTTTTTGAAGAAGTTTCGAGATGTGGATGGTAAGTATGATGATGAAGAGGAATTGGGAGAAGAAGATCATTTAGAAGAAAACTTAAAGGGAAGCGATACGGAACAGGAAAATAAGGAATTAGATGATGAGACATATTTTGCCATTGGTCCATATTTTTTGGGCAAAGATTATAAAACAAAATGGGCTAAATATATAACCCTAAGAACGTCAGAACTCGAAGTAAAAATATTGTTCTGGAGATTCCGGGTTCAAAACAATGTGTCAGACAGAAAACCGATATTTTAGATATCTGAAATAATTAAATAATTGTTGATGGAACCAATACAAAAATATAAGCAGAAAAGCAGAAGTTCAGTCGTGATCGAGATATATACCCAACAAACATTGATAAAATTCGTGTCCTTTGAGGTTTCTTGTATCTTGCAGGTGTACGAAAGACAAGTCACCTTAATACAATAGACTTATGGAAAACGGACGGCACTGGTATATATGTTTTTCGACTGACAATGAACATCACGAGATTCAGAAATTTACTAAGGTACATGCGAAATGATGATATCAATAGAAGGCATGATAGAGTTAGTTTGGATAAATAAGCGCCAATAAGAGATCTTATTACCAAGTGGAACGAAAATCAGACAAAATGTTTCCCTCATTCGCAATACGTAACCGTGGAAAAAAAGTTGGAGGTTTTTAGAGGACGCTGCTCGTTCTGCCAGTACATACCCAGCAAACCCAATATATACGGTATACAAATATTTGCACTGTCTGATGTGAAGTTATTTTATACCAGTAACATGGAAGTATACATTGACAAAAACCAAGTGGGTGGTTCATACTATCTAGACATTAGTACCAAGGCATCTCTACGGATCTAAGAGAAATGTTACCACTGACAATTGGCACAGCAGTATTGATCTTGGTATAAGCTTGAAGGAAAATGGTTTAACTCTCTTGGGAACAATAAAAGTAAATAGAAGATTAATTCATGCATATTCCTCTAACAATCAAGGACGACCTATTGACTCTTTTACATCTGGGTTTGGTTTAAGTGTCATATAGTGTCATATATATATATATATATATATATATATATATATATATATATATATATATATAAACCAAAAAAAGTTTTGTCAAATTCCACTATGCACCATGGGTACAACGTTGACTCTGTAACTGGAAAACCGGATATCTTATTAGCATATAACAGCACGAAAATCGGTGTTGATGCCTTAGATAAATTATGCGCACAATATGATGTAGTAAGTTATAGTAGAAGATGGTCTCTGGTTGTTTTGTACAGCCTTTTAAATGTTACAGCAATAAATTCCTTTGTTATTTACAATTGTATATATATACATCGGTATTTAGGCGGCACGCCCTTCCGGTAGGGATGTATGGAGGAGTATCACTGAGCCGCAAGCCCTTATCTGTTGCCGTGATCGGCCTATGGTGGAGCAGTCCACCATAGGCCGATCAGACACCAGCATATTCTAGTCTTAGCCGCAGATTCATCTAGAATTTTAAACTGCTGCGTTTTTGTTCTCTGTACACCGAGCTGGGGATTGAACCCACATCCACTGAACCACTCGCAGTGAAGCGAATGAGAACCGGCCGCCCAGCGCGCTTGGCTATCTGACCGACATTTACAATTGTAACATTCCAAATTCCACAAAGTCTCGACGAGAAGTTTTGACATATTTAGCATTTAGCCTTATGTAAAACCACCAGAAGATTTGAAGCCAAAATGTCTATATACCCAAGACAATAAGTATTCGACTAAAGGAAATATGTCATTTGGATAAAGATGTGCAAATCTGGATAAAGATGTCAGTTCAAAGAACTTCGGTAGCAATTGGGAGGTGTGGTGACTGTGGATAGAAAAAGAATCGAAAAACGAAATATTTTTGGTCGATTTGTTATAAGTATCTTTGTTTGGAATAATATGTAAATCCAATTTGCAGTGAATGTAACAATATTCCGGCTTAATTTTATTATGGTTTTTGCCATCTCTTATATTTTTTTATGATAAGTCTTAGTAAAATAATGTTTAATTTTTGTTTGAGATAGTTCTTGAAGACTGATATGTTATGTTTTATTTTTAAATTAATTGTAATTTGTTTAGTAAAAAAAAATAAATCAAACTATTACAAAAATTGTCGAGTATTTTTTTTGATACGTAAATAAACATTTTAAATAAACAAAATATGTCAATACTAATAAATAATGTTACAAAAAACTACAAACAATAGATAATTTTATTAAAATTTAAACAAAATTCATTTAGAGGACTATTTTTATGACCGGTGTAGTAGACCGTGTGCGACTACTGATACACAAAATTAAACTGCATCTACTGCGTTTCTTTATTGTATTGTCTCCATGGATTGGAGGTTTACAAAAATTTACTGATAAAATTGCAATAATAAGATGCTAAATATTTACCTGATCTGCAAGTTATGCCAACAAGTAATGGCTACACCGTTAGTAGCTACGGAGTCTGGCACCAAAAATAACTATAAAACTCGCACAAATGTACCCAGGCAGGTAAAAATGAACCAACACAAGATTGTTTGATAGGGAGAGATACAGAAAGTGACGATATAAAAATAACAGTTATTTGTAAATCTAGAATAAATATTTCTGTCGTCGGTGTGTGAGACCGATAGCGACTAACGGAGGGTTAATTTGTAATTTAAAAACGCCTCTTATTAGAATATGTAAACTAATAAATTGCAGAATAAAGACAAAAAAAATCTTTGTTCGTTTTTAAATTAATTTTTAAAAACATTTCCTTTCGGATGTGATTCGCAGTAATTTCTCATCTTAAATTATAGTTAATTATGTCAGATTCTCGTAAGTACAAAACTAATACTTTCTTCATATAAACATGGGAATCAAATATATACATGTTCAAGAGATACCATCACATATCACGTTTCATGAGATCCAATCAGTCTAAAATTTACAAGGCATGAAATTGAAACATATGTATATCTAAGAGTCCGTAAATACAAGTAGCGTAGTCAATACAATCAATAATTTACTTCCAGAAATCAGAATTACATTTCTTCGTTTTCAAATTAATAGTTTTTTGTCTGTATTGAATCACACACTCTCAATGTTTCCCACCTTTCAGCTTTTAAATAGATTTCTAAATAAATTGAAAACTACAATGGTGCCAAAATTCTGAAAACAAAAATTTAGTTTAAATTTAAAATTTAGCAGCATTTTTCACACTACTTATGTCATTTAGAAGATTACCTACAATTTTATTACATTGTTTTATGCTTCTACTTAATATTTGACGTATATTTTAAGAGGAAAACCCCTCTAATAATTAAAAAATAAATCACAGTCCTTAACTATTGGTAGATATATTTAGAAAAAATGACACAATGGTTAATATGAAGAAAATTATCATTTGGTGGGGTAATCGTTGTTTTTTTAGCACAGACTCGATTTTGCGATGCATGAAGTTCACAAAACGAGCCAATCTTCTGGTATCAAACTCTAAACCAGTTTTGAACACTGGCTTCTATCCGTTCTCCCTTGATACTTGGGTTTCGCCGTAATATTAACACTTTCAGCCTTTACCATAGATTTTCTTTTAAATTTAGATCGGGATGATTTCTATCATGAGGAACAGCGAAAGATATGGTTTGCTGAAGTTAATTCTACAAGGAAAAGTAGAAGGAGAATGAAGACCAGGAAGACGAAGGATTTCCTGGCTGAAAAATCTAAGTACGTGCTTAAACACAACAACCACAAATCTTTTCAGAGCAGCAGTTTGCAAAATACGGATTGCCATGATGGTCACCAATATCCAAAACGGATAGGCACTACAAGAAGAAAAATGATTTCCAGGCCAAGGCAGGATAGTAACGTCATGGTTTCTCAACCACTCCATGCAAGCTTTGGTTGTATAGAAGGGCGCTCCATCCTGCTGGAAGGTGTTGTTGAGGATCCGCTTCAACAAATCTTTGATAGTCGGCAGCCTTACAGTATTTCTTCCTAATATTTTTTTACATTAATATTGCCCTCTATTAATGCCATCTATTAATGTAATTCTGATAAAATTACAAATAAAGAAGTACTGGAGAGGGTTGGTAAATAAACAGAACTAATCACCACTATAACTATACAAACCAGAAAATTGGAATACCTAGGCCACGTGATGAGGGGGCCAAAATATGAAATATTGAGACTCATAATACAGGGAAAGATTCAAGAAAGAAGATCTGTTGGCCGAAGGCAGAACTCATGGTTGAAGAATCTACTTGATTGGTATCAATGCAGATCGATCGATTTGTTTAGAGGAGCAAGTTCAAAATTAAAAATAGCCATTATGATTGCCAACCTTCGTAGAGAGACGGCATTTTAAGAAGAAGAATACCAAACGTATAACTCCGTTGGCGGTTTATACAACCTTATACTCATAAAACTCACATTGTGCTTCATAGTGACTATAGTACAGTGGAACAAAAACTATTCCTCCGGTTGGCGGCGAACAAACATCACTCCACACTCCCTAAGATTCTGGGTTTTTATCACTTCAAATTACATTACTCCACTGTTCTTATGTCCACTTTCTTTGTGTCAAAGCCCATAAAGCCCAATCAATGCGTCTTTGTATCTGTTTTTTGTTCAGCAACGACTTCTTTCTAGGGGTTCTTGCTCGAAATCCATATTCACAAAAATTTAATTTCATAGTGCGGTCCGATTTTTTGAAGCCAGTTAATTTAAAATAGCATTAATGTCTTTTGAGGTACTTCGACGATTTTCTAGAGGCGCCATATTGTGAGCTCATCGTATTAACTAACTTTCGGTTTTTTGCCTGTTTTTTTGCTGATATTGTCGTTCCTGTATTATGATAACGTTTAGAAACTTTTATTACACCAGATTTTATGACGCCACAACCCAATTTGTTTACTATTTCTTAATATGTGTAACGTTATTCAGGAAGGGCAATTACTTTGGCTATTCTACTGGGAACCATTTTCTTCAAATCTACACTGATATTTCCTCTCTGATAATTAAAAGATTACGCCTTAGTAACAGCTGCCTCCGCTGAGTATGAGACCATCATAAGGCCTGCAGATATGAAGGTTAGTTGCGAATATATTAAATAAGCCATCTCAGACCAACCAGCGGTGATACTGGAGGGTTTGGTGGGTATGCCTTAGGAAAGCATACCTTATAAAATGCCACAAGAGTCCAAGGAAAATATTGTGACATGGCGAGTATTGCCTCCATTAAATAAGCATAATTTATTACTTACATAAATTTATCGACATTATTTATCGACTGTTAAATTGGATGTACAAGAACGTCTTCTAACTGTAATATTAAAAATTGTAATGTCGAATTGTTCCTGTAGTGATCATTTCCTACAAAAAAGATTTTCCCATCATAAAAGTTAACATGCTCCTTATCTAATATGATTACATGGTAATGATGACAACCAAATGATCAGAAATACGTATTTACATCGGTTAACATTTTTCGATTAGCCTATAACATTGTGTTTTAATTTGGTTTAAATCAGTTCATATCTTCCGATCGCGCATAACCCCCTAAATTTGTAAAAATATTGAAATTGAAAATGCAAAAACGTGAAATTTCACACTTTTTCGAGTTTTTTTTAGTATCTTTATTATACTTTTTAATGCAATAATTACAGTATTTTTATTGTTGAACATAAGAACATTGAATTTTGTTATACTCTGAATAAATGAACAATTTGCCGGTCATGCAATATGTCCCAACGCTATAGAAAAACAGTATCTGAAAAAAGATAGTGGGCCTACATGATGGGTAATAACAGTAATATGGTACTTTTTGACTTCTATATTTAAGTTATAGTATAAATAATACACTTATATTTAAAAAAAACCGAGTTCTAAATAAATAATCCATGTCTGTTGAGTTTGTCTATTTCACTTGGCTCTATTTTGTAGCCGAAAGTAATTTAAAGGCGGATTTTCAGGTGAAGTTAGGCATGGATGATCTAGACATTAGAGTGGTTCTTATAAATCCATCTTGAGATTGAACTCGACAAACTTTTCCCGAGTTTTACACAACGTTCAATATCCTGCGTGTGAACTGAGAATTGCTTGAAAATAATTTTCCAGTCAGATATTGAGTAATTGTCTGATAACTAATTTGATCTCGTTGTCACTGATTTGTGCAAACAATAAAGGAAACATTAATTCACAGTCTAACCAGTTGATGATTTCATAGTATTTTTGTACAATAAAGTTGATTTTTGGTAGCGAAAATATTCTTACTCGTTTATTTCTTGCATTTATATATCTTGCCTTTAGAATTCTTCGCAGTCCGAGCTTTTTTATGTATTTCTTGTCATCTTGAGTTATGGCTAGCAGCACGTGTTCTGTGTAGGCGAAAAAACCATTTCGTTCGATCACAGGGTCGATAAGAACCAGCAAATTTTTTGGCAAATACCTGGTATATTGTATTGCTTGGTAAAAAGTTTACTGTAAAGTATTGACTTATTCTGACAGTAAACCACATTGGTATGTATGATTAAAATATAAATAAAACTACTGCTTAAGTTCAGATGACGGGTTTTCTTTACTTATGTACATTCTAAGAGTTCTATTTGCTTTTGTCAACCACCTCGAATGTGATAAGTGCCCAGACCCCCGTAAAGCCAAATATTCTTCAAAGTTTTCTGATTTTATTGTCTTTAAAATATCACGTAGGTATTGCTGATCTTTGCTTAGCACTTTTCTGTCTATCTGTGGGATCTGAAACTCAATTCTATGGAAGTTAACCACCGGTAGTTTTTGGCAGCAAACAAAAGTTTCTTCTTTTGGCCGTGTGGAAATAACAAACTCCGTTTTCTTGCTATTTAAGTACTAAAACATGTGGCAGAATGGCAACTCATTGAGATGGAGGAGGCAAATTGCCAATTGTAGAGGTTTCCTTAAGTTTAAGTTTAACTCGAAAAATAAGATCATTTTTCCAACCTGTATTAAGACCAGTACCATTAGATCCTACGACAATTAGATTTTTAAGAGAAATACTACGCTGAGGCAAGTATGCAATTACAGACTTGACATCTTCAGTACTTCCAAAATTTGGAGTAACTTGGCCAATCATTCGACTTATTAATTTATGTGAAAAAATACTACAAATTGTATATTTTAATACTATTTTATAGGCTTTATTTGAAGACATTACTAGCTATTAAATTAAGAAGACATCTAATACAACAATTTTAAAAAATAATTACAAAAATGACGTTTTTCCACATTTTGTCAAAATGTAGGGCCTATGTGTGATCGGAAGATGTTTACCGATTTTGATAATATTCTTCTATTTGTTTTTTCTATATAATTCGCAACTATGTATATATACTATATATTAAGTCGGCACCATATAATAAACTTCATTTTTATTTTTATGAAAAAACTTATTTATTCATCGGTTATGTCGTTTTATTGAATTCTTAACATTGTAGTTTATTTCTATTTATCCATCACCACTTACGATTTTGTATAGGAGTACCTAATAAATTTTTTGAACAAAACCAAATTAAAAAATAATAATATTAATAAGTAATTATATAAAATTGCAATATGAATAAAAAGTAAATAGGAAATAAGGATAAATCATTATCACGAATATGGACCACAATTGCAGAGCCTGGAGGTTAGAATATAAGAGTTTTGACACAGCTAAATAATATAAATAGAACTTTAGAAAATATCAATAATAACGGTGTCCGACTCCTGTTTTGCCAGACCCCAAGTTGTCGAATTATCCACGGCAACCCTATAAATATATTATCTATCTCGATTTATTATCCACACTACGAATTGTGGCGAGCCTCACTGCATTCGGGCCATAAGAGGTAAATGAAGCATCGCGATATGAGTGGACTTACAAGGGTTATCGGAACAAAGATTGGCGACATTTACATTTTATAACATTGTAGATGGTCATCTGGCAGTAATTTAAATGAAATATGGCAGGCAAATGTGACTTTTTGGGGAGAAACTTTACAGATGAACGGGGGTTGGTCAACCAAATTCGATACATTGCTACAGTATTTTAAAATCGGAACTATTGGCCATAACAACTCATTTTAAATTATGTATGCTTCATTGAAGGCCGTTACTCGTATTTGAAGTAGCCCCTCAAATAATAAAATTTTGAAAAAATGCATAACTTTGCGTTGGAAATAAACGAATGCGTACAAAAAACAAATCTTACACTTTTTTTAAATTGCTGAGTAAATTTAGTTTCTTTTTACCACTAGTTTCTTAATTTTGGCAAACCCAGGCTAAATAAAACCAAGAAAACCTTTTATATTAGGTACAATTGTCTTTAGTTTAAACAGATAATCACCATGAACGTAATTTTCAATCTTCGGGGTGAAGGTAGTGAAAACATCAGGAAATGATGAAATTCTCGCAGAACTACACAAATATGGAAAAGAACACAGGTAAAATCCACAAAATTTAAGCAACAATATGGAAACAACAGCAAATGCCTAAAGAATACAGTACTCTGCGAATTAATGGAATTAATAGGCTGTTTTAATGAAAAAACAGTGTCTTAAAAAAAATATATTTTGACAAAACTATAAAGGTAAACTTATATCATTTAGTAGTAAATATATCCCCCTTTGGCTGCAAGTTAGCATAGGTTCTACGAGCTTCTGGGAGTTCCCAGATATCCTTTCCTCTCGAAACTAAACCTGAATGACCGCTTCTATCATTTTTATTTTTGTAGTACACTCAATTTTGCGAAACTGGCCCATACATTTTCTAGGGTTCAGGTCTAGCGAATTACCGGGCCAATCTAAAACAACATTAATCCCCTTATTATTGAAAAATTCCATCATTTGCTTTGACTTGTGACGAAGCAGAGTCCTGTTAAAGCATCGCTTCTCCTTGGGGCTAGCATTTTTTGAGATCCTTGTCCAAATGCTGTTCCAACCTGTATTTGTATTTTTGGTTCTTTATCATACCTTCGATTGGTACCACAGATTCAAGTTCCATTTATGAAAAACATCCTCACAATATTTTTTTGACTGGATGTTTTACAGTTTGATCAATATTAGATGCTGTAAGGTTTTCATTGTCAGACTTCCTGACAAATTTCGATCCCTATCTCTGAAATATAATGTGAGTTTGATCTGTAAATAGGACTTTTCTCCAGTCGTCTACAGTCCAATGTTTTGGTATACACTAGCCTTTGCTTTTTCAGTCGTTCAGTTAGAAGCTCTTTTTTCTGTGGAAAAAGTTTTTTCCGAACAGTTGGGTCATGAATCACTTTGAATGCTAGATCTTATTGGAGCTCTTGGCTTCTTTTTCTTGGGTCCAGTTTGCTATTTCGAAGTAAAAATGTTTCAGCTGATGGTGTTATTTCTCTCTTTCTTCCGCATTTTTCTAACCTTTTCACATCCATTGATCTCGTCTCTCGTTTACGCTTCAAAACCTTACTTACCACCCCTGATTCATTCCACACGTTCTTACGATTTCTCTTTGTGACATAAAAGTGTGTTCACTCAATGTAATAATCTTTTCACGCTTCCTACACATAATATCCATGATGGAATTAAACAAAACAAACTCACTAATTTCTGAAACATAAAATAGTACAAAATATAACACAAACTTAGTGGGAAATATATAAAACACCCTCAAATAACAGGCAGAGAAAAGTAAGGTTATGTTTTGAATGCTTTGTCAGTTGTAAATATATGGACAGTGCTGCCAGCTGTGAATTTTGAAAAATATTACAATGATTCTATTAATTCGTACAATACTGTAGAATATGGTTAACTGGGGCCATTGTACAAAAAAGTAATATTAGCGTTATTGTGACAACTATAGTAAAATAACCCTCTTAAATACACTTTACGATACTTTGAAGAAATTTTGAGTGAGTATCAAAAAGAAATCAGATCTGGACCATTTGTCCTACCAAGGTTTAAACCTTTTTCCTTAAGCGCTTATCTCTGCTGTTCCAGTTAACGCCAAACACAGAATCTCTCGAGGAACTCCATATGCTTTCTTAAGATTAATGAATATCGTATGACCATATTATTATGTTCCTTTATTCCAGTATTTTTTCGTCGGCTGCATTATAATGAAAATTGCATCTGTTGTCTATCTTCCTTGCATAAAACTTTACTGCTCCTCACGTATTCGTCTAACAATTACTCTTTTGCATATGTTCATGTAACTAAGTAGTTTTATGCCCATGTGTTTTGCGTATTTTTGTATACCTCTCTTGTTTTTGTGAACAGGTCACTAATATGCTGCTTCTTTAGTAGTCTGGCATTTGTCTCACTTATCTTCTTATTCTTATTAAACAACCCCGTTAGCTAAATTGTTCCTTCTTTAACCTAGCTCTTTTGCACTTTATCTTTTCCATATAGTCTCTTGAATGCAAGTAACTTGTATCTTTAAGAGAATCTTCTCCTTTTTCTTCTTTTGTGTTTCCACCATTTTTCATCCACTATCTACTTATCACCTCGTTTGACGTTTTCACATGTTTCTTGTCGTCCTCAGCGTCTACCAACTGCATAAACTTACCTGTAAGACTTGCAAGATTCCAAGACCCTATCCTTATTTTTCTAACCCATAATGATGTTCCCCCTGAAATAGTCGCGGAAATCCAAACGGAGGCTCTGTTTGCTTCCGAAACATTTTACTCCAGGAAATGCCATTTTCGTACATTTGATGTCCGAATGCTTTTTTATCAGCATCAAACAATTTTGCCAACATACCATCAATGCCACTAAAGTACAGTATTATTCCACATCCGCTTTCATTTTTGTGTCAAACCACACCTTGATGCCGAAAGATATGATAGAGCAGGTGCAATGGATATTATTCGAAAAAGAATTAAACACCATCATCTAGGTAATATAAAGAGCCACACCTGCAGGCAACAAATATTATCATAGAAGATTGGCTTGGACCGATAGCAATATCTGCAGCATATCTTCCATGAATGAAATTGTTTCAGACTTTACCGCAGTATTAGCCACGCTACATTCAAGATTTGTTTAGAAGAAACATTCGGCGAAACTACAAGACCGACTAGAATCTGTATAGAGAAGAAATACATCAAAAAATAAACCTTAATATTTCCCTAAAAGCAAAAGATGAACTATCCAAGAAGCTGCCTGGAATACCACTTCAGAATGTAAAGCTATACAGAATAATAGAAATTGTCCCATCAATATTACAAACCTAATTAAAGAGAAAAGGCGACTAAGTAAAATAAGACAAAACACAAGGGAGCAGCAAGATAAAATAAACTACAATAGATGTACAAGGCAGCTAAGAAATACAATAGTAAAGTACAAAACTCCTACGTTAAAAATTGTCTGTTAAATTTAACACCAAACAGCAGATACCGCATCTCTTTGGAAGCCCACCATGAAATTAAAACAAGCCACTAAACATAAAACAGTGTTAAGAAACCCAGATGACTCATAGGCGAGGACATGTCAAGAAAAAGCACAGATATTTTCCAAATATCTGTGCCAAAAAGAAGTTTTTTAACCTCTACCCTCTATTGTTCTGAAGAAAAAATAGCCACGTGAGCAAATTAAACCAGTATTAAAAAGAGAAGTAAAAAGTGCTATTAAATATAGATTAAAAACCAAAAAAGCTCCAGTTTATGACCTTATAACAATAGCTATCTTAAAAGGTTTACCAGATAAAGAAATAATTATAACACACCTTTTGAATGCCTCATTTAAAGGCTTAAAATTTTACCAACTCAATGGAAAATTTTTGATATAATAATGATCTATAAACCTTGTAAACCGCCTCACAAACCTACCTCTTATCGCCTCTATTAGTCTCTTACTGGTAATTGCTAAACTATGCGACAAGACTTTAAAGATAATACCTGATAATAATGTTGTCCGGATCATCAGTTTGGTTTCAAAGAGAAGCGCATTTAACATTAGAACAAGTACATAGAGTCGTTGATATAGTAAATAAAGCTTTTGAGGAAAAACATACTGCTCTGCACTCTTTCTTGCCGTCAGTCAGGTATTTGATAAAGTCTGACATTAAGGGTTCTTCTTCTTCTTCTACTTTTTGTAGATCTTTCGATCTGTTTAATTCTGAAGCTGCCTCTGGTTAATTTCTTGGGAGGTAGATTGCCAACTATCCCTCCATCTTTTAAGTGGTCTTCCGGGGGGTCTTGAACCGGGCGGATTGTTTTCTAGGGCAATTTTTGGGAGTCTATTCTCATCCATTCGTCTTACATGGTTGTACCACATCCTCTTGCGCTGCCTTCCCTATCTTACAATATCTTGAATTTTGCACTGCTCTCTAATGTTTGTATTTCTCACTCTGTCTCTTCTTGTTTTCCCATTATTGTTCTTAGGGTTTTCATTTCGGCAACTCTTAGCATCTGTTTCGTTTTGTTGGTATCTTCGCGCACTTCTATGCCATATGTCATGATCGGTCGTATGCAAGTCTTATAGATTCTAATTTTACTATCTGTGCGCATATACGGATTTGACCAGACTATCTCCCGCAGACATCCTGACAGTGCAGATGCTTTGTTGATTTGACTCCTCAGGTCCTTTACTGGGTCGTGGGTGCTTGATATATCTATGCCCAGATATCTGAATTGCATCACCTGTTCTATGGGGTTGTCCTCAACCACTAACTTACATCTGAGCGGATCTTTTGCTATTGTCATACATTTAGTTTTGTTGGTAGAGATGTTCATATTTAGTAGTCGGCTTGTTTGAAAGAACTGAAAGAGCTGCCTTTGGAGATCATCTTCTGATTCGGCAATAATTGCTGCATCGTCTGCGTAACACACCATACCAATTCTTTTGTTGCCCATTCTATATCCGAGATTAAGAGATGTTACGTTGTTGATAATTTTGCCCATGAGAAGATTAAACAAGAAGGGGCTTAAACTGTCGCCTTGTCTAATTCCTCCCGGTGTTGGAATATTTTCAGTGAATTCGTCTCCTGCTTTAACTTTAGTTACGTTGTTGTTATTTAGGTTATGGAGTATCTTTGTTATACTGGTCGGTGTTTCATTTTCTATTAATATATTTAGAATGTCTCCCAGGCGAAATCTGTCAAATGCCTTCGTCAAATCAATGAAGCAAATATACGCTGGCATGCCGAACTCTGTAGCTTTTTCTTTTATTTGTTTTAATATAAATACTGCGTCTGTTATAGACCGCCCTTTTGTAAAACCTTGTTGTTCTTCAGCATTAGTGATTTGCTTTTCCAATTTGTCCTTGAGAATACCCGTGAAAAGTTTCATTGTTGTATTTAAGAGGGTTATTTCTCTATAGTTTTGTGGGCAGGTTTTTTGTCCTTTTTTAAATATGGGGATTGTGATACTATTATGCCATTCCTCTTTTACATTAAGGGTTGCTCTTCAAAATACAAATGAACGTTTCAGGGTTAATGCTTACTTTACTAAAATCATATTTATAAGAAAGATAAAGTTTGAATCAGAAACATCAAACATCTACTCTTTAAAATCTGAAGCCCCTTAAGGTAGTGTTCTGGGTTGTACATTATATTGGATATTAACACAAGACATACCAACGTACAAAAATGTAATGACTACAACATTCGCAGATAACACTGCTATATTTTTCTTCTTCTTATTGTACTGTCTTGTAACGAAGATTGGC
Source organism: Diabrotica balteata (assembly GCA_918026665.1). Classification (NCBI taxonomy): domain Eukaryota; kingdom Metazoa; phylum Arthropoda; class Insecta; order Coleoptera; family Chrysomelidae; genus Diabrotica; species Diabrotica balteata. Next base: position 56,230,985 of record OU898285.1, on the reverse strand, counting down.
GATCACTTCTTTAAACGCTTCCCTATCTTTTGCAACGTGAAATAGCTGTTCAACACTAAGGTCAGTCCAATCTCTGATATTCCTCAGCCAAGATTTCTTCTGTCTTTCAAGTCTTTTCTTTCCTCTTCTCTTGTATGATGAAGTTTGATGATCTTCTTCTTCTTTTTTTTTCCTCTTTATAAGCAATTCTGCTTGTTCATTGGCGAATTAGTACCTTTATAGAAGGTTGTCACTCCATATTTTGCGCGGTCGTCCAATACTTCTTCTGCCATTCATTTATATACTGTACGTTACATTTTCTTCTTATGTCTTCACTTCTCTTTCGATCTCTCAGCGTATTCCCTGTAATTCTTCTCAGTACTCTCATCTCTGCCGTTTCCAGTAGCCTTTGCGTTGTTGCTGTGTCTTGTTTCTGAGGCATACATCATTATTGTTCTTACACTGGCTCTATAAATTCTTGACTTCATCGTGTTAATATGTTTGTTTCGCCATAAAGTGGTATTAAGGCATCCTGCCAGTCTAATTGCTTTTTGTACTTGATCTCTTACTTCTTTGTCCAGGGCTCAATAGCCAGACAGTGTAATTTCCAGGTATTTTATTTCCATTACTTGTTCAATACTGATGCCATCACTTTCTATTTTACATCTAGTTGGTTCTTTGCAAACTACTATTGTTTTACATTAGATTACATTACATTAAGTTTGAAGATGAAATACAGAAAAACTCCAGGAAATAGACACCATAGAAAAATATGAAAAGGATGTAACGAAATTAAAGAACAAGGCATCCAGGAGTAGCGTGGTAAGATTAAAGAAGGTATCGATAAAGTAGCGGGGAAAGAAACAGGCATTATTAAAAAAGAAATAAGAGGTTTCGTGTGGAATTTAAAAAAGCAATAGAAAATAAAAATAAAGCAAGATTAAGATGCTTAAGATAAAAAATGGAGAAGTTAAAGGTAACTATAGAAACGAACAAAATCAAAGAAAGTGTGCAAGACAAAGACTGTGAAGAAAATATAAGAAATGATGAATAAGACAAATATAAAATAATAGTTTGATTACGATACCACTTTACAACTATATGAAGATAATAAAAAAAAATAGAGCTAGTTTATCAATTACTTCAAAGAATTTAAGAAACACATCTAAAAAAAAAGAATACATTAGGCATACCAATTTAGTCCAAAAATTTAAAGAATCAAATTATAGAGACATAGTAGAAAGAATATAAAAACATAAAACACAAAAATTGGGCGAGATGCGGTGAAATGAAAGGAGAATTGTTAAAATATGAGGAAGATAAGCTGCGTTAAGAGATTTATGAACTTATCAAAATGATGTAAAAGAAAAAAATAAACTGTACCCCTATAAATAGGTATAGTTAAGGAATAGTAACTTCACAGTGAATTATTACTACCTTTCTCTCAATACCAAATATAGTTTAAGTCAATTTGTAACTAATTCTCAAACAAAATAATTAAAATGTAATATCCCACAAAAAACTAGCATCAGAACCACATTTTCAGATCATAAGCAATTAGCAAGTGGTTCTAACTATAAAATAGTAAAAAATAGTAGCTGTATAATTTCCTAGGGTATAAAGATTTTATCAAAACGTTTACGTAACTCAATTAATATTTTTTTATCATCTACATCTCCAATAAAGATAACCTTTCAGACATAAAATACAAACACGCTCTGTATAACCTGAAAGCTTTATGGCTACCCATAAAATAAATTATTCCTATCCTTCATTATAAAATGGGTTTGAGACACACTGTATTTTAAAGAAATACCCGAGGCGCACGTAGTAGTAAGCCCAGTAGCATCAATCTAATATCCAAGACAGATTTTGTTGTTGTACAGTCCGCTTGAAAAGTTGTTCCATCTTACCGAGTATAATATGATTTATTCTCAATTGTAATACGGACAGACTTAACATATGGAGTCGTTTTGAGAGACAGTTCTTTTTTTACCTGGACACAGTGGCGGCACTTGCCACTATGACCCAGGTTTTTGCCAAAATAAATAAATTCAAAAATTTAATATTTAATAAAATATTATTAATAATTAATAAAATAATTGTAACTAGATATACTAGGATTACCTATTAAATTATATTTATTTGTTCAATGCTTCATAAAGAAATGATATTCTGGTCACTTTTCGGTTCCCAGTTTATAGTTTTCTATATATCCAATCAACCTCTCTCAGATCTTTTTTATCCATTGCTTAAGATCTCTTCTGGTTGCCAGTTTTCTTGTGCGTCCACTTTTCCATCTTTTTGTTTAGAATCTGCATTTTGCTCTGTCTACTTTGCGCACTTTGCAGAGTTAATATCTGAGTAAACAGTGTTAAGTAAAAGTACCTGTGATTACTCTAAGTTGTATTTTTGTAAAGCTCTAAAAGTATTTTTTCGAAGCAAGCAAATAGCAGTAAGAATATTTTTGTTAGCCTTTGCATGAACTTTTCTATTCCTCTTTTCGTAATTCCCTATGCACCTTTTTGGTTTACCGTTAGCTAGACTATTATGAGCTTAATTTTAAATATTATGTATATATGGTATTAACCTCCCACAGTATGGTGGAGATATGTAAATTATGTGTTCTTCATTTGACATCACGGGCCAGAAGCATTGAATAAATTTCAACCATCATAAATATCCATCAAAACAGGAATTATGAAATCATTACATGGTAGAGCTATAATGAAAATGCATTCCAGGAAGAAAAAGACCTCCTTACAAAGGTTTAGATAAATAATGACTTATTATTGCCCTGTATAAACAAGTAATTTCACAAGTTGAATGAAAGGGAACAACAAAATACCGCAAGCAATTCAGAAACAATTGTAAGAAGAAAGAAATTACACTGAGCTCTATCCTGTTAAAAACCAAACCCAACAACACACAAGAAAGATCAAACTTCTTCATCTATAACATATCCTGTGAATGCAACAATTGTGGGAGAAACCGCAAGACCACTAAGTGTCAGGATAGTAAACATAAAACATACATAAAAAACAGAGACTTCCACAAATCTCAAATATGCAAACATGCCAGGCTAAGGAGCACAGAGTACAATGGAAAGATGCTTCAATAATCGTGAAAACAACAGGCAAAAAAAGAGAAAAGTCAAAGACGCAGCTCTCGTCCTATTTAATAAAGAAAAATTTGTAGCAAACCTATCAGAAGAATGTATCAGGCTATACTAAAAGACGAAGTCTCAGGACAGAAAACGAAGACGTGTCATCTACAATTATACACATTAGATATGCAACACACAATACAAAAACATATAAATACATAAACTCACATTACACAAACGCAGAATAGTACCAAAAACATACAAAATATACAGAATTTGATATCCCGAGGATAACAGATAGGACTTGAGTGTGATTATCGTAGAGAATTGTGAACAGCCACAAACATAGAGGTAAGAACATTACAATAGAATAGAAAGGCAAAAGTGTTAACAAATGTAATGAGATACAAGCAGGTGTCAAGGTGAAATATATAAATACAATACCCTAATAAAACCAACCCTTCCTTATGGGAATAGAGGTTGGTTAGATGACACAGTCAAAGGAATAAAGATTGGAAATTTGAAGGAAAAACTCTTCAGAAATCTATAGAGGAAAAGTTTTGGATCAGATTAGTTTTGCCCTAATTCAAGAACAAGACGAGGCTAAGACAGTCTTGGTCTTGGTCTTGCGCCAATACACCTGGTCTTGCGCCAATACACCTGGTCTTGCGCCAATACACCTGGTCTTCGTCTTGATCTTGGTCTTGCAGCAAGAATCTTGTCTTGAAGTCTTGCAGTCACCCATTAGCCTATTATTACTTATTAAACGTTACGTTTCCCACGGATATCAATCTGTTTCTTAATAAAGGTTGGCATTTATTAGCTTACATGTGCTAAAACATGGTTAAAACACACACAAAAATCAAATTAATGACCTAACCTTGACTGCATTTTAAAGAACATTATCTGCCTAGAAAGGATAGACTCCCCACCATATATGAAATGGAAATCTTAAAAAAGATTGGTATATGGCAAAAAATCCACATACATGTATCAAGGGCACAGATTCTTTAGGTGATTAGATAACAAATTATAATCCACTTATTAAAGCAAAATAAATTAATGTTGTTAACAATCCTAGCTCTACATTTATATAAAAAACTAAATTGAAAAAAATAAAGAATGGGTAAAAAATCAATGATAATCAAAGGAAGTTATTTTAAATTAAGGAGATACCTTCTTAATAAATACAGTAATTTACCAAAATAAAGAAGCAGGTGTATAGTAATTGGAAATAAGGTAATAAGTATATTTTTTTTACATGTCCACTTTTTCCAGCGGTTATTAAAAAGCTTGCGACATCTCCACGGAATTTTGGTTTTTCAGGAAGAAATATTTGTAATTCCTTTTTGTGAAAAGATATTAGATGCTTCCTTAAACCTAATGTGTTACTGTTTTTCATTTTCATTTTAACCTTTCTATGTAGGCACAATTTACACAAAGCAATTTGGGATGGATGAATTATTTCGAAAAACTCATCTAATTTACTTTTAGGTCTTTTTTTTAGATCTATAACTCCAAAGCTCACTTCTCCGACTAGAACTATTTAAATCTTTGTCCCTTATGTCAAATTATAAACTTGTCACTCAGGGAACAACAAAGATTAGATGAAAAACAATTATTACATTAGACTCAAAGGCTCAATTGGGAATGAAGTTTAGTGATGTCAAAAAAGTAACTACTACTAGTTATATTATGTTCGTTACTATTCAATACCCTAAGTATCTAATAACAAACCGAGAATTATATATCGTTACTTTGTTATTCTAAATATTTCCTTATTTTGTTTACACAGTAGGCGACATTATCTGTTTTTAATTCGTCTCGTTACTTTTGAATATTAGCCGCTCTCTTTTAGCAAATTTTGTTTAACCGAATGATCTCATTGTACACTCAGCAGAAACAATGTTCAGTCTTAGGCCGATAAGATTAGTTTATTTAGATTCCTCCTTACTAAATTATAATGGAAAAAAAATAAATTATTAGTGAGTGTCCATAACAATAAGTGTTATCTTTTTTATTAGCTAAGGTGGCATATTTTTAAACAATTTCGATACGATATTACTGTCGGCGTCGCAATGCAAGAAGATTAATTTAGGATTAGAGGGCGACTATTGTCAAAATCTGGACAACTAATTTCAGAGTAAAAAAGTGGTCTGCTGGAAAATAATGTACCAAATACTTTCTTTTTACGTTGTAATTATGACCTCTAAGCACGTGTTAAATGAGTTTTTTTAATGAATATTTTGATTCGGTATGTATGTTTATGGTATTGTTCATAATGCGCAAATTCCAGAGTTTCAAATTTTTAATGCATATTTTTTTTTCGTCTTCTAGAGTCTTAAATATACCCGAACTACTATACTCGCTAAAACAACACTCAGTCCTAACTGCAAGACGCAAGAGTCTCGCAGGCTTAGACTTGTTCTTGCTCTAAATCTTGCACGGGCAGTCTTGGTCTTGGTCTTGCTAAAATTATGCGGTTTTGATCTTGGCCTTGCGAAAACGCAAGAACAAGACCAAGACTGCAAGACCAAGATCGATTTTGAGCAACAGTAGATCAGATTAAAGCATTAGGAACTTTTTTCTATTTCTTAGTGTGAATGCCTTTCAGCGTTTAACTGTTTATTTCAATCTTTGTTGTCTATTCTTTTCTTCCAGTATTTTCTGTCGGCACTCATATTTCATACTCTTATTACTACTCTTTTTTTTTGTCCAATTTGATTTATTTTGTCTCTCTATTTTTTCTTGTCTGTCCATTAGTTATTTAAAAGTCTTTATAATAAGCCAATGATTACACACGTAGCCAAAACTGCGAGAGTAAATAGGCTAGGGAGCTTGAAAAGAAAGCTTAAAAGTGAAAAAAAAACAGAAATTTAAATATTAAGAAGACCAAGGAAGAGGTGGTATGAAGACCACGACAGAAAACAGAATCCAAAAATTAAAGAATCATACCAAGGAATTAAAAAAATAGTGGAAATCGTTACGTCAATCATCTACAGTGTAGGAAAAATTTTATGGTCGGTATGCTAAAATTTAACAGGATATCTAACGCAGATATAAAATCATATTTTCAGCGAATAGACAAAGATAACAATCATATTTCCCCTTGGTCTCCCCTCCTCAAATATTTTTAACTCCTATTGGCCATTAGTGAGACGAATAGTTCCGATCAGAGATATTTTACATATTCTCTGGTTCCGATCCTAATATACCTAAAAAACTAGAGGTGGGTCCTCCCGTTTTTTAAATTTTTATCGGAACCGTTTTTCGTAAACTGTAACTAGTTGATTCAAATTAGCGAGTACACAAACATATTGGCTATTATCGTTTATGTGTATAAGTATTGAAGTGAAAGAACCTAACGAAGGATATATTTATTATAACTTGAAAAATAAATTAAACAATACAAATAGTACTTACATTTACATTACACGTTATTATTAAATCGCGAACCGTCTAAATTGACATTTAAAAACAAGTTTTTCTACTTTTCTTGTTAACTGTGTTCTTCTTTTATTTAAAATTAAACCAGATTTTAAACATGTGTTCACAAGGAAAAGATTTTGTTACAATTCTACAATATTTTATGAATATAGTGGCTAAGTTAGGATATACATGGCGATGGTTTTTCCACCACGGTAATGGACAGTTCCAATCTCCGTTCGAAATTTATTGTGGGTAATATATTATTAGACAAATACATGTCTACTTCTTGTATATCTCTCGATACAGTTGTATGTTTAGATGAGTCATGTCCAATTAATTCATCAAAAATACACAATGGACTTAAGTCATCTTTATCAGTTTCTTTTTCTTGACTAAACTTATTGATTTACTAAACTTATGCAAAGACTCGTTTCATCCCTTTTTGTATAGGTGAAGAACCAGATTTTAAAAAGTTTGCAGGGTGGATTCCTGGATATAAACCGCCAACAAGAAAAACTGTTAGATTCATTACTTCAGGAATGTTATGTCAAAACTGATTTGATAATAGATAAAAAAAGTCCTTTTTTCGACAATTCTGCAAAAAACATTAAAAAAAGTACCTTATCTTCAGAAAGGCTTAATTACAACATAACAAAGTTCCCAAACGGCCAATCCAAGACGTGAAAACTAGGTAGAACTTCACCTATTACAGGTTAAAAAGAATGACTGAGTTAGAAGAGGCAATCCGTTTCACTTCTTCTTCTTTAAGTTCCATCTTCTATCGAAGGTTGGAAATCATCATGGCTATGCCGACTCTGTTGACTGCCGCTCTAAAAAGGTCTGCACTACTTCATTCAAACCATTCCCTTAAGTTCTTAAGCCAGGATATTCTTCGTCTTCCCACATTTCGCTTTTCTCGGATTTTGCCCTGCATAATAAGTTGTAATAATGCGTATTTTTGCCCTCTCATCACATGTCCCAAGTACTCAAGTTTTCGTCTTTTAATAGTTAATATTATTTCTGCCTCATTTCCTATCCTTCTAGTTACTTCAATGTTTGACATTTTTTGAATCCATGATATTCGTAGGATTCTTCTGTAACACCAAAATTCAAAGGCGGCCAACTTATTCAGATGAACTTGTTTTAGTGTCCAAGCTTTCAGACCATAAAGAAGAGTAGAGAACACGTAACATCGAAGCATTCTCAGGCGTAGTTCTAACCTTATATCCCGACAACAAAGAAACTTTTTAAGTTTAATAAATGATGCACGTGCTATTTCAATACGTGTCTTAATTTCTTTGATTTGGTCTACATCTGATGTTATCCATGTTCCTGTATTTATAGTTATTAACACTCTTAATTGCAGTATCTTCAATAGTCAATTGGATATTTGTGCAGATTTAGTCATGATCATGCATTTAGTTTTCTTTAAATTTATCTTCAGTCCGTACTCATGACAGCGTTCATTAAGGCGTTGCATTAGGTTCTGTAAATCATTGTTGTTATCCGTAATTATTACTGTATCGTCTGCAAAACGTAAGTTATTCAAAACTTCTTCATAGATAGATATACCTTCTATTGAGTCAGAGAGCGCTTCTTAAAATACCGATCACTGTAGACATTGAAAAGTAGTGGGGACAGCACGCAACCCTGGCGGACTCCTCTCTGTATTTTGATATTTTCGGTGTACTGGCGTGTATTTCCGTTCCACATCGGTATTAAATAATACAGACTTAGACTTAGACCAAATCTAAATAAAAAACACTGGATTATTTGTTCTCAGCTTTCCCAAATTTTACGGCCGTTTAAAGAAATAACAAGTACAATGAGTGGCCAAAAATACTTGAAGGGTAGTTCAGTGATTGTTATGGTACGCCATATGTTTTGGCCATTATGTTTGTTTATGTAGGTACTCTCTTACTTGAAACTACTTTTAAACAATCATAGTTAGTTGTTTACAAAAATTTAAATTTTTAAATTCATTCATTTTTTTTGGAATCCTGAGAAAACTAACAAATATTTTTGAAAAATTTAAATGCAGAATAAAAGATTACATTATTACCGAGGGCCGAAAGTCCCTTAGAATAAACAAAAAGTTTTTTGAATGAGATATTTGAAATTAAAAATCACACTAATTTTTTTTTTCGCCCTTATAACTTATTAAAATAAACATTATAGAAGTTTTCAGGGACTTTTGGCCCTCGGTAATAATGTATTGGTTCATTCTGCGTTTAAATTTTTCAAGAATATTTATTAGTTTTATCAGGATTCGAAAAAAATGAATGCATTTAAAAAATATTAATCGCTCTTACGCTCTTAACGATAAAATTACCACGACCCACCTCTACTACCCGTTACTCGGTATTCTGACCAGACGGACGACGTTGCCAAATAAATTATTGTGTGTGAATATTTTTTAATGTGGTGTTATTGTATGCAGTTTATTATTTCATATTGGGAATAAGGCACAATGTGACTTTAAAATAAGCTTATTTTGATGTTTAGATTTTTAATTCGGAAATCGTACTTAAAATACGAAACATTAATAAATTTTATTTAGGTATATAAAACGATTTCCAAAGTGGAAATCAAAATCTTATATTACACTTATTGTAAAGTAAACTTGTGGCATATTCCCAATAAAAAAAAAAGAGTAAGCTGCCATTTAAATCAATTTCGCCCAAATTGGATTATCTTAGAACATTGTTCAAATGCAAAAAAAAACAACAGGTGAAATAAATCCAATAAGTTTGGCAACGTTGAATTTCCCCTTTTTTAATATTTCCATTCGGCGATATAAAGGGCGTACCTAATATACCTCTCTCTTTTTAAACAGCTGTTTCTCACTCCATCTCACGTAAGGTCCATACCGACCATAAAATTTTTCCTACACTGTATATATTTAATATATAAGTCGTTCTACTACTTTAGATAAGACTGGCAATAGATCGATTGGTCGATAAAATGTAACGTCGTTTAATTTTTTCCTGGTTTTAATATTAAAATTATAAGTAGCTTGACAAGTAGTTTAGTCACAAACTATTTAGTGTATGAGTTTTAGTCAACATTTAGTGTATGAAATACGTATAGTATAAAAATTGTTACTCTAACGTTACAATGCTTGTATTATAGAAGTCATTTTATCAAAACCTGCAGCTTTTCTTGGGTTCAGAAGGTTCATTTTGCCCTGAGGTAACACGGCGCCACTGCCTGCAAATGCGTATAGGAGTATTATATGTTTAAGATCATACAATGAAAAATATTTCGTTTGGATATGCGTCTGTAAGCACAATACCTAAAATATTAACGAATATTAAAGGTGCATCAATAGAAATGACTTCTGATGCCTAAGACTGATTGTCGTTTAACGAGATTCTAATATTTAATCAACATTTTAAAAGATTTGAATGACATTTTATTACAGTCGAATAGAAGATTTTTTCTTTTGTGAAAAAATAGCCGTATAACGGGATCAACTTTTACAAATGAGTATATATCATATTTTCGTTCACTTCAATTCGTAATTATTTTCTTTAGAAGACAGTCTTTTTTATCTCTATTAAACATTTTCTTCAATGAGTGCTCGTTACCGAATGTTGGCGAACATTATGGCTATTACTTGATTGGCAGCGGCGCAGCGCGGAAAAGCTCTTTAGTATTTATTTGAAAACATGTCGTTAGTTTTCTTAACCAGGAGATTAGTTTTTTTAAGATTATGCCAATAATTTTTTCCTACATTATTGGTTCATCATATACCAAACACTTCATATAGGTTGTCATTTTGCACTACCTACATAGATAGACATTTATATTGAATGTTGCGTTGTGAAATGTATGAAAGATTTATACGTCTTCATGTAGTCTTTTTTCATTCAGGGAATTAGTCCAGTCGTCAGAGAGTTGACCCCTAAAAATCATACGAACAAGCTGAATCTTGCCAAGAATATTATGTTGGGACCCCAAAAAGGATGCAAAAAAGTTTACCGCTTTTACTTTCGAATTTCCCCCTAAAACAATAAAAACATAAAAAAAAACGATTTACCAAGAATCTGTACATCATATAAAAAATGTTTGTTGACAAAAAAATGAACCGTCCTCTCAGAAACAAGAAAAGGGAAAGATTGTATTAATCTCAAGAAAATCATAAACAGTCTATTTATTTACACTTTTACACCTTTTTTTATAACACCTTAAAAAATCTAAGTTTTCTTGAGGCAAAATACAAAAATTGCATCCGAAAGCTCAATTCTTTACCTTTAAAACGTATCTCGATTTTTGTCGATAGGACATTTGGATCAAAAGATATCGAATTTTTATCGTTGAGCTGCTACAAATTTTATTGAACATCGATTTCGTGCACGTAACTGACATTTAAAATCGACGATCGCTTCAAGCGTTGTTTCTCAGAGAATTGTTCATTCTACACAAAAAGTGCTTAAGCCAGCTACATTTTTTATTTGAAGAATTTTTTTCTACGGTATACAAATTCTTGGTAAATCGATTTTGTTTACCCCCCTACGAGGGGGGTTTTAGGAGGTAGATGTAGTAAACTTTCTTGCATCCTTTTTGTAGTCTTAAAATTAATATTCTCAACAAAATTCAGCTTGATCGTATAATTTTTAGAGGTTGAGTAGCATTTTCGTCTCTGACGACTAGAGTAAATACTGGGTATCATTTAACAGTATCATCAAATTGTTCGTATTTGTATTATGTATTATTCCGTGTTTTATATAAATTTTAATTTCGTATCAACGTTTTAGCAGACTTTCCTATTTGTCAATTCCACATTTAATTTTTCTCTGATCTTTGTTTGTAGGTGTGGTATTTTTTTATTTTGCTCAGATCCCATGTTTTATTTGTCAATCCGATTAATTTTACTAAGTAAAGTAAGTCGCTTACTAGTAAGTTGTGATTTAGAGTTCAAGTCTGCATTTGGATAAATCTTTACAGCTGTATAAGTTTTAAATTAATTACGTATTAAGATATAATTTATTTTTCTTAGTGTACTCCTATGGCGAGTCTTTCCATGCATGCTTTAGGGAGTTTAAAAATTTGGTTAGTGTTGCCAGTTGTTTTCCTTCAATATAATAATTATTCATTCGTTGACTTCTTTCATTGCTTATCCCTAATTCCTTAATCATCGATTAGTTTTCATAATTTTCCCTTGTCAATCTTGGAGTCCAACAGAGCGGGGCTAACACAAACAAAAATTGAAAGTTGAAGGACTAAATACGGAATCCACGAAATACGGACTCAGGAAAAGATTATCAGAGATGATTGTTGAGAATGAAATATTAGAAAACGATAACATCAAGGGAAAAACCCAAAAATAATATAATTAGAGCAGCACCAGAATCACTTGTAGAGAAGAAAGTAACCAACACTAACATATATATAAAAAAACCCCATAATTTAAAGAGGAAGTGAAGATAAAATGTAAAGTAAAGCCGAAAGCCTTTTTGCAATACAGAACACAACCAACACAACAGGCATAAAACCACTACAAACAAATCAGAAATCAAACGAATATTTTAGTTAGACAAATAAAAAGGAATCACTGGGAGAGCTTCTCAAAACAAATGGAACACGACTTCTACGGAACACAAAGAAATATGGAGAATGATGAGAGTACAAAGAAAAGAGATGAAATGAAACGCATCCAGAAGGAAACATGGGCAAACGAAAAAATAAATATTGAGAAGGAAGACGTGAAGGGAGCTTTGGGGAATTTAAAAAACAGAAAATCACCAGGAAAGGACAGAATGCCGATCGAACTCCTAAAATACTAAGGATCAGATCTGACCAAAAACCTTCTAAAACTAATTCAAAAAATAATAGAACAAAACAGAATTTCTGAAGAATGAAGATCAACTCTGTTCAAAAAGGGAGAGAAATCGGACCCGGAAAATTACAGCGGAACTAATTTATTAAACAGAACACTAAATTTAACAACCAAAGTTATAACAAATAAACCGAATGACATTATAACACTAGTAGCAGAACAACAAGGTTTTATTCCACTTCAACAATCCACTTATTGTACGCAAGAGAGATGCTTCTAAGAATAATCTAAACGATCAAACATATCTACTAAAACAACACAATAAACGTAAAAGTAAAAGAAGAACTAACTGACTTTATTGAAGCTGACAGTGGGATAAGACATGGAGGTTCCCTGGGTCCTCTATTGTTCAACCTGATTATGGGTGAAATAATAAAGAAAGAACTAAAAAGAATACCAAATGGGAGAAAAACAACTTAAAATAATCTGCTACGCAGACGACGCAATAATTAATCTGTCGAAGTGAAGATGATTTACAATATATGCTTTATTATAACCACCAGAAAATTTAACATGTTAATTTTACTAAAAGAGACAAAATGCGTCGTTATAACAGCCAAATAACTAAGATGTAAATTGGAGCTGCAAGGTTAGATAATAGAAAAAGTGATGGAGATTAAATATCTAGACATCACATTATCCTCGCTACGGAAAGCTCGAAAAAAAAGTAAAAGATCAAGTGAATAGAGCAAACAAAGCAGCAGGTTGCCATATACCAATATGGAAAAATAAAAAAATCGGGAATCAGAATTTACAAAACATTCATCAGACCAATAATGACATTCGCGGCAGAGACACGACCTGATAGAGAGAAAAAATGGATGTTAGAAATAGAAGAGATGAAAACACTTAAAAAAATTGATAGTAAAACACTATGAGACAGAGCTGAAAATACAGATATACGATGTAGATGCAAGATAAAGAACATCAAGGACTGGGTAAGAAATAGAAGAGCAGAATGGAACCGTCATATAAGCCGAATGATAACAAATAGAGTATTGAAGATGGCAAGATACGGTTCCAAAATAGGGAGACGGTTCCCCAATAGGAAGAAGATCAGTAGGAAGACCACGAAAACGATGGAACGATAACTTACTGGAGGCACATTAAAAAACAAAGTCATTTCGACATAAAAAGAAGAAGAAGAATCTTTGAGTTGAAATCTCCCATAATTATGGGTGGCCCTTGGCTGCCTGGACAATTTTTTCAAATTAACTCGGTCTTGCATCAATTTGTAGCCAAGCAGTATGTTTATTATTTTGAGATTTGATTATATGATCTGATTATACACTCCGCGTCATAGAAAACGGCCCACCCCAAATATTTAAAATATTTTCGAAATTATTATTTATTGCTACAAAATTAAGCATTTAATTTTTCGTATATTGAATAAATAACTCGTTTAGTGTAAAATTTCATCATTATCGTAAAACATCAATCGAAACTAAAAAAAATTAAGAAAAATAGGAAATTTATTGAAAAAAAAACAACTTACAGTTTTTAAAACAACAATGAACTGTATATTTAAAACAAAGCTGGTATACATTTTCAGTAATGGTTATTGCCACCTCAATTCTTGATGACACTCCTTATTCGCTTTGGCATGGAATTTATAACGTTTTGGATATCTCTTTTGGGGAAAAGTGGCCCATTCCTCAATGAGTGCTATCTGGAGCTTTCCAGGTGTTATTGGAGCAGGTATGCCACGCCTAACGTGACTTTTTAGCAGGATCCATATATGCTCTACAGGATTTAAATCGGGGCTTTAAGCAGGCCAGTCTATTTTTTGAATACCAACCTCGTCAAGGTACTCTGTTACTATCCTTGCCGTGTTGCATTGTCCTGCATTAGCAGGAATTCGTTGCCAATAAATAAACCATAGGGCATCACATGATATTGTAAGATTTCCGTTATGTACCTTACTGCTGTTAACGCACCTCTGTCCATCACGACGAGATCCGTATGCGCATCAAAAGAAATTCCTGCCCAAAACATTACTGAACCACCACCAAAAGCAACCCGTGGTGCCCGAGTGCAACCAGCAAAACGTTCTCCAACTCGTCTGTACACCTTACTACGTCCGTTTTTACCATAAATAGACATTCTACACTCATCCGTAAACACTACTTTTTTCCAATTGTCTGCTGTCCAATTGATGTACTCACGAGTAAAATCTAGTCGTCGACTTTTGTGAGCTGGGGAAAGTAAGCGTCCCGTTGCTGGACTGCAAGCTGTCAAACCTTGCTCCCTTAATCTTCGCTTAATAGTAGACAGACTTATTGCTGGTCCTTGAGCTTGCTATAAATGGCCTTGAAGCATTCTAGCGGTTTGGGTCCGATTCCGTAATGCAGCAAGAAGGAAGACGCGATCTTCCCTAGCGGTTGTTTTCCTTTTTGGACCCGTACAAGGTCGTCGTTGGTGAGATCCTGTGACAATAAATCGTTGCTGGGCCCTTTGTACAGTCGAACGACTAAAATTCAATTGTCTTGCAACTTGTCTTTGACTTAATCCACTTTCCAGTAACGTTACAATTTCAACCGATTTTTGAAAATTCTCCATCGTTCTTAACTGAAGACTACTTTACACTAAGTCGGCTACTGTAATCCTGAGATGCGTTTAAAACTCATTAGAATCCTTTACAATATTAAACATTTCTCAAAACAATCGCTTCCTCGAAAATTGATCAAGTTGTAAAAAACTTTTTCTCAAAATTTGCTTTATAGATTCTACGAACATCCTCAATCCAGTTACAGGGTCGGTTTGCTTTCGCAACAACCCATTTAACCTAAATAACCCAAGGCACATTAAAAATAAAATAATGTTAATTCAATATACAACAAAATAAATGCTTAATTTTGTAGCAATAAATAATAATTTCGAAAATATTTTAAATATTTGGGGTGGCCCGTTTTCTATGACGCGGAGTGTATAATAAACCATTTATTTTACGGCTATACTACATTTTGTTTCTCAGAACACTGAGCCAGAAAAATTATCTCTTTGAGAAGTGTTTCTACTGATCGTTATATGATGTACTCCTAAAACATTGGCGAATTTCAACTCTCTCCAAATAATGTCATTGCTTGGACAGCGTTAGTTTTATAGTAAGATTTCTCAGTGTATCCAAGCTCATTGGAAAAAGCTTATATTTTGAATCCACGATATAATATCCCAAACGAAAATATAGAAACAGAAATTTCAATAACCGCAGGAATTTAAGGAAAAAAATAAAATCAAAAATGTAATGCTTACTTTGTGTAAATACAAAAAACTTTTACCTTTTCTTTTTATTTGCCATTTATTAACCAAATATGCAGTGGCGCGATTATTTGGCTCAGGAGTGTATTGTAATGTTTATTATCAGACATGAATTTTTATATAAGAATTAGAGATACGACATAAATAAAATATAAGAGAAGAATTAAATATTATCAGAAATATATTTAGAGTTTGAATTATACATTACTATTTATGATTAAAAAAATTTAAAAAGGGTATAGAAGTGCTTATCACCGGGCGTATGAAAAACAATGTTCCGTGAAAAAGAAAATCAACACCAACACCGAGTTGTATAATTAGAATTGTGGAAGCTGATGTGATTAGTAAGACCACGATTGGTGTAATACCCAGTTGCCATTCTACGGTCGAATTAACATATGCAAATTCTGCCTAAATCCAGAGATTAACTGTCACAGGTTTGTCAAACCGTGATCCCTATGTATCACCATTACAGAACTACTGATAAATCCTTCATTTACTTTGTGCATTCGCATAACTTCCACGGAAATGATTTAGGGAAGGGAATTTGCGAAACAGTTGACTAAAGATACAAAGATTTAACTTTAAGTTTTTTTTAAACAATTTGATTTATACACATTTCAATAATACACAAATTTTTACCATTACAAATTATCTATACAGCATTTACTAATGTCTAAGAGTATAGCACCTTCATTATAATTCCAAAAGATAATTCCATTATAGTAGAAGGTATATAAAAGTCCTTTAGTAAAAGGTATATAAAAATGTTGATTAATGAAAGAAATGTTAAGAATTTTGTAGACAGAATTACATCCAAAGATTGGACGATATCCGATGTATTTCAACCATGAACTAACTTCGGAGTTTGTGTGAAGAGTAAGACAACTAAATCGGTCATATCTTAATAGTAAAAATTTGTTTAAGGCGTTAAATACGTACGCCTATTCCAAGCTGAGCTACTTATTTGGTATTATAAAGTGGTCAAAAATAGATATAAAGGGTCTTCAGCGAAAAGTAAGAACACTTTTTACAAAGGCGCAAAAACATCATCCACGTAGTGCAGTAGATAGAACAACATTACCGCGGTATCAAGGGGGAAGAGGACTTATGGATATAGGTGAGCAATTGAATAATCCAATTTAAAATATAAATCTTAAATACAAAAATTTAAGAAATTATTTTCAGGTACAGGCTGAGACATCTACTTTACATTGAGCACTTTGAGCAGTAGATGACACAACGCCGCATAAACTAAAAATGTGCATAAACCACCTGACTCAGCAAGAAAAAATGCGCACCTGGATGAGCAAACCTCTGCATGGGAGATATCTTAATTAGATCAGCCAAGAATATGTCGACAATACAGCGTCGAACTATTGGTTGATATCAGGAAAGATGTTTCTCGAGACTGAGGGTTTCCTACTTGCCATTCAGGATCGGGTTAGTCCAACTAAAAATTACCTGAAATATATTGTTAAAGATCCAAAATGACAAATGCCGATATGGATACTAAGCCCAAGAAACCATCCAACATCTTACCGGTGGCTGCCAGGCATTTGTCGGTACTGATTATAAAGAACGCCATGACTCAGTAGAAAAGACTATCCACCAAGAACTAGCTGACAAACTGGGACTTCTCTAAACCGACCATCTTCCTTATTATGAATCAATACGTCCCTGACAGAATGCTAGAAAATGACAACTACAACTGGGACCGCACTGTGCTTTATTACCGCAAATTACTGGGCAAAAAATACTTATTGATGTGGCGATACCCAACACTAATAATTTATATGTTAAATACAACGAAAAGATCGCCAAGTACAGAGATCTAGAAATACAAATCAGTAGACAATGGAGAATGGAAAGTACCCAGACAGTACCTATTATTCTATCTACTACTGGTGTTATTCCCAAAAACCTCCTAGAGAACATAAAACAGCTGGGTCTAAATGAACATCACTATAAGGTCATGCAGAAAGCTGTACTCTTCGCTACGTCTAGATGTATACGAAAATTTTTGGGAGATACTCCAACATACCAAGTCACCTAGGGCTCGATAACATGGAAAGAGTCCCACCAGAACTCAATCCTTTTGAGACCGTAGGTATCTGGGATGAGTGAATTTTCCCCTTAAAGGGAGTGTGAGCCGTATGGCTAAATCTGGGATAGTATAATATTAATAAACAAAAATATGGATATTAAGGCATTGAATTCTAAACAGTTTTATAAGTTTGCAAAAAGTGTCTTGTTGGATCACTGATTTTATATTATACAGGATTTTTATGTTTGAGCGCCTAATATTGCCGTATTTATCAAAAGTATTATTTCTTGTATGTTATTATAGAATTTTTCATACAAAAATCAAGTCATTCAAGACTTACAGCTTTGGCAAAACATCAGAATAGTTAAGTGAGGAATTTTCAAAATTTCAATTATTTAAAAATACACTAGTCAATTGGATTTTTAAAATGAAGAAAATAATCACATTTTCAATATGATGATATACACATACATATTTTCAATATGATAATATACATGTCCAGTCGATGAGTACCATATATATTTGAAGTCAGTTCCTTGTCGAGATTTTCCTCTATCCCATTACTCTCGAGAGCCAACATCATTATCCATTCAGCATCTCTGGTTACATTTATTGTGTTGCTATGTGCTGATTTAACTGGCACGTTGTTCGGGTTTTCTCGCAGTCTATAATATCCCATGTTCGCTTTTTTATAGTGGGGATAAACCTTCTCTTATATGTAAAAGAGGAAAATCCAGTAGATGCTCTATAAATGCCGTTGGTGTGCCAGTAATAGTCTGTGTCTTTCCGAGGCAAGTAATTTTTGTCTTTCTTAATTAGTATGGAACTTTTTTGGCTACATCTTTGGCCTCCATACCACTGATGTGTATGTAATTGTGGATTTTTCCACCATGTTATAAATCTATTATAACATGTCCAGTCTTAAACCTCACATTTTTCCATGAGTGCGGCTACCATTAAAGTAGTTAACCAGTCTCTTGGATATTCGTTCTTTTGGCTGATTGTAAGTAAGCTTTAAGTCTAATGTTACACCACCATACTTTACTTTACTCACCAGATTTAAACGTGTACCATTTAGGCTTAGAGGACTCAATCACTATAAATTCCTCTTTTGGGTAAATTTCATGATTTTCGACAAAGGACTGATGTTAATTCCTAAATTTAAAGTCCATTCTGTAATTACAATCAACAATTACAATTACAATGTAATTAGAAGAGAGCAGAATATGTAACAACTGCCACAAACTTTATATAAATGACCTAACCACTGAATACTGGAGGAAAAAGCCAACATTACTACTTGCCGAAAGTTACAGTAGAATAAGACAATTTAAAAATAAACTATACACATCAACTGTGTCATCCATGCTTCAGATAAATCTAAACAATATACCAAACATACAACCAACCTACATGAGAGATTACTCGAAATTTCCAGTTTACTTTAGGAATGCCATGTTTAATGTGGATATAGAAACTTTATTTCCGGAACATTACCAAATTTATACCGATGCCTCAAAAATGAATTCGAGAGTGGCTGCTGTCGTGTGGGACCCTAGGACAAGGTATAAAGAAGGTATACGACTTAATGAAAATTTTACATTTTCAGCAGAACTTATTGCAATACTAAGAGCAATGCAGTATATAAGCAGTATAAAAAATAACGAAGAGAAATTTCTAATCCTTACAGACAGCAAAAGTGCTTTACTTAAACTGGAAAGTTTGAAGGACATATCAAACTACATAAGTATTGACATTATTAAAGCATATACCGCACTTAAGGCTAAGAGCAAACACATATCATTTTGTTGGGTAAAAGCTCACTCTAATCTTAAACACAATAAAATAGTAGATACTTTAGCTAAGAAGGCCAGCGAACAAGAAAATGAAAGTGAATATAAATTAACATTAAATGATGTTTACGCAAATATTACCAGCAATAAAACCAAAACCTGGCAGCAATGGTATAACAACCCAACTAAAGGGCTATTCTACAAAAACAAACAATTAAATATTCCAGCTAAATCCTGGTTTAATCATTACCACGGCAGACATACATGTGCAGACTTAGATTTGGACACTGCCTAGTTCCAGAACACAAATTTAAAATAGGTCTTAGTGATAGTAATCTTTGTGAATGTGGTGAGTTAGGATCTGCAGAACACATGATACTAAACTGTAGACTAAAGATAATAGAAATAAATCACTTCATGAATCAAGTATATAGAGAAACCAATATTACAAGACCTTTTAATCTAAAAACAATATTATCTAGTTTAGACGAACGTATATATGAGATCCTAATTAAACACATACTTAATATAAAATTAAAATTGTGAACTATTAATACCTGTGTTTATCCCATTGGTCTACCGGTCTTTCCGTGGTCTAGTCTTGTGTGTGCGCATTGCTCTGAAAGTCTCCTGAGCAGAAGTACTCCTTGTTGACATTCCTTATAATGTAATTAAAATAATAATAATAATAATAATAATAATAACCTGTGGGAGTTATCAGGCGCGGCCCCCTGCGAATGGGGGATGCTTTCTGGGTATTCTTAGAACCGATACCCAGAGGGTAACAGGAATACCTGTCGTGGAACAAAAACTGACACCTGGCAGTAGGTATAAAATGCAAACCCATGAAAATGGTGAATAATGATGATTTATGTTTAGGGTCGCTGCCTGGGGATCGCCAGGGCACGTCTGGAGCCGGCGCTGGACGTGACAGCATGCGGGACGTCGGTGGCAGGGTGTTGAGGAGGCGGGCCCCTGTCATACAATCAGCTACAGCCCAACAACAACAAGAACCACAAGAAGAACCACCAGTGAGCCAAACAACAGCAAGAGCTCTACTCGCTGAAGGTGCTGCGCTGGAACATCAGCCGGCGCTCACTCAAGCGGGACGACCGAGGCAGCGCATGAAATGGACCGTGTCTATAAACGAGAACATTTTGCGCTTTTATTATAAGGTGACAAACCTCGGTCAAGAAACGATCGGCTATCGACAACAACTTTATGCCGAATTTTGCAGGGAGTACCCAGAAATCCAAGTATCCGAACAAAGAGTAGCAGACCAATACCGGGTAATTATCAGAAACAATCTTATCCCAGAGAATAGACGCGACATGATCAAAAGCGAAGTCGAACGGGAGATCCATAACCTAGGGCAAGTTGTAGACCAAGTCCCTAATGAAATCATTAATGAGCAGATTCCTGAACTTCTCATCCAAGAAACTCCACCTGATAATATACAACAGGAGAATAACGAGTTACACGATAGTCTGGTAAACGAGATGGCACGTGCCGTACAAGAGTTTAGTGGAACAAACCCACTTAGCAGACCACCGCTACCAAAAATAAACTCTTCGAAGAAACTAGGAGCGCTGTTACAAATTGTGAATACTGAAGTCCTACCCAATTATATCGTGGAAGCCGATACATTGGAATATTTGCATATGCTGATTTACTGTGCGGCAACAGCAATTGCTAATGTTATGGGCATTAAGATCAGAACACGACGAGGAACTAACATCGGAAGGACTGAAAACAGAATAGCACCCTGGGAACAACGACTGCTGAGGAAGATTGAATTACTGCGTAGGGACATTGGACAAATTACGGAATACATTCGAGGAGTAAGAACTCAAAAAGTAGTTAAAAGAACTGACGAAATAATTCTGAACACTGGAAGACACTCACAACATGATCCAGAAAACAATACAGCTCGACACTGCCTGGACACACTAAAACAAAAACTCTCCGTTTATTCAGGTCGCCTTAGGAGATACAAAGTGAGTAATAACCGGAAATGTGACAATATACTTTTTGAGCATGCAGAGAAGTCTTTCTATAGGAAACTGAATTCCACTGTAGAAAATATAAATAAATCCTACCCAAGCCAAGAAGAAATTCATGAGTTTTGGGGAAACCAACTTTCGACACCAGCTACTCATAACAACAATGCTGGATGGATTGAAGAAACGACGAACAACTGTCAACACTACACTAATGTTCCCTATGAACCTTTCACCACTGAAGAAGTCTCGAACATTATCAAAGAGCTTCATAACTGGAAATCTCCTGGGCCAGACGGAGTTCAAAACTTCTGGCTAAAGAAGTTTTGGAGTATACACGATCATTTAACAGTATTAATTAATCATGTTATTTTTAATCCGCAGGAAATACCATCATTTCTTACTCAAGGAACCACTTATCTAATACCAAAGGATCAAAATAACACCCAAGATCCAGCCAAGTACCGCCCAATTACTTGTCTTCCAACTTTGTACAAATTGGTCACATCCTGTGTAACCCAGCGTATCTACCAACACTGTTCTCTAAACAATATCATAGAGCCTCAACAGAAAGGATGCGCTAAGGGTTCCATGGGCTGCAAAGAACAACTTATAATCGACTCAGTCATTTCCAACCAGGCGTACAGCAAAAAAGGAACCTTTTTACCGCCTTCATCGACTACAAGAAGGCCTTTGATTCAGTACCGCATCAATGGCTGATAGATATATTGAAAATATATAAAGTCGATGTTAATATAGTGACCTTTTTAAAGCATATAATGACGGAGTGGAAGACTAAAATTCACCTTCAAATACCTGGTGAAAAAAACATCGAAACTGAAGATATCCCAATTAACCGGGGCCTTTTCCAGGGGGACTCCTTGAGTCCTCTTTGGTTCTGTTTAGCGATGAACCCACTATCTCAGCTACTGAACTCCACCGACTCAGGTTTTAGTATCAAAAATAACAACACTGTTGTGGCGAAGCTTAATCATCTGTTGTATATGGATGATTTGAAATTAATGGCTTCCACTCGAAACCACCTAGACCAGATGCTAAAAACTGTTGAAAATTTCTCAAATGATATTAGTATGCACTTCGGTCTTGACAAGTGCCGTGTCTTAAATATAATTAAAGGAAAGGTTCAGCCCGGCGGATTCGATATGCAAAACGGCCAGAACATCGAGGCCATGGGTGAAAATGATATGTATAAATACCTCGGAATAAAGCAAGCGCGGAAGATTGACCATAAGCAAATGAAAACTGAGATAACAACTGAGTTTATACGAAGGGTAAAACAGCTGCTTCGTTCACACCTTAACAGTAAAAATTTGTTTAAGGCACTAAACACCTACGCATGTTCCGCGCTTAGCTACTCATTTGGTATTGTTAAGTGGACAAAAACGGATATAGAAAATCTTCAGCGAAAAGTACGAACGCACCTCACAAAGGCACAAAAACACCATCCTCGAAGTGCAGTAGAAAGAACAACATTACCGCGGTATTTAGGAGGTCGAGGACTTATGGATATAAGCGAGCAATTAGAAAAACAGATTACTAATTTAAGAACTTATTTTCAGGTGCAGGCGGAGACATCTACTCTTCATCGCGCGATTTGTGCAGTAGATGACACAACACCGATCAAACTGAGGGAACCAGAAATGCGCATAAACCACCTTACTAAGAACGAAAAAATGCGCACCTGGATGGGCAAGCCTCTGCACGGGCGACATCCCAATGAGGTCAGTCAAGACCATGTCGACAGTATAGCGTCGAACTATTGGCTGACATCAGGAAGGATGTTCCCCGAAACAGAAGGTTCACTACTGGCCATTCAGGATCAGGTTATACCAACCAAAAATTACCTGAAATATATCGTCAAAGATCCTCAGGTCCAAAATGACAAATGCCGATATGGGTGCCAAGCTCAGGAAACCATTCAACATCTTACCGGGGGCTGTCAGGCATTTGCTGCAACTGAATATAAGGAACGGCACGACTCAGTAGGAAAAATCCTTCATCAAGAGATAGCTAACAAACTGGGACTTCTTCAAACAAACCATCTTCCATATTATCAATATGTTCCTGAGAGTATACTTGAGAATGACAACTACAAGCTATACTGGGATCGCACGGTGCTCACAGACCAAACAGTGGCACATAATAGACCAGATCTCATACTAGTCAATAAACTAAAGAGACAAACAACATTAATTGATGTGGCGATACCCAACAACAATAATCTTCGTGTTAAACAGAACGAAAAAATCGCCAAGTACAGGGATTTGGAAATACAAATACGAAGACAGTGGAAAATGGAAAGTACCCAGACAATACCTATTATTCTCTCTACTACTGGAGTCATTCCAAAGAACCTCCTAGAAAATATAAAAAAGCTAGGTCTGAATGAACATCTCTACAAGACCATGCAAAAAGCTGTACTACTCTCAACATCCCGATGTGTACGAAAATTTTTGGGAGATACTCCAGCATACCAAGTCACCTAGGGCTCGATAACACGGAAAGAGTCCCACCAGAGCTCAATCCTTTTGATACCGTAGGTATCTGGGATGAGTGAATTTTCCCCTTAGAGGGAGTGTGAGCCGTATGGCTAAATCTGGATAATAATAATAATAATAATAACCTGTGGGAGTTTTTTATCAGTTCTTCTATCAGGCGCGGCCCCCTGCGAATGGGGGATGCTCTCTGGGTATTCTTAGAACCGATACAGAGAGGGTAACAGGAATACCTGTCGTGGAACAAAAACTGACACCTGGCAGTAGGTATAAAATGCACACCCATGAAAATGGAGACTAATAATTATTTATGTTTAGGGTCGCTGCCTGGGGATCGCCAGGGCACGTCTGGAGCCGGCGCTGGACGTGACAGCATGCGGGACGTCGGTGGCAGGGTGTTGAGGAGGCGGCCCCCTGTCATACAATCAGCTACAGCCCAACAACAACAACAACAACCACAAGTGAGCCAAACAACAACAAGAGCTCCACTCGCTGAAGGTGCTGCGCTGGAACATCAGCCGGCGCTCACACAAGCGAAACGACCGAGGCAGCGCATGAAATGGACTATGTCTATAAATGAAAACATTTTGCGCTTCTATTACAAGGTGACGAACCTCGGTCGAGAAACGATCGGCTATAGACAACAACTGTATGCCGAATTTTGCAAGGAGTATCCAGAGATTGAAGTATCTGAACAGCGAATAGCAGATCAATACCGGGTAATTATAAGAAATAATCTTATCCCAGAGGCTAGACGCGCTACCATTAGAAGCGAAGTCGAACGGGAGATTCATAACCAAGAGCTAGTTGTGGATCAAGACCATAATGAAATCCCAAATGAGCAGATTCCTGAGGCCCTTATACAAGACACTCAACCTGTTAATACCCAGCAGGACAACAACGAGTTGCACAATAGACTGGTAAGAGAAATGGAACGGGCCATACAAGAGTTTAATGGTACAAACCCACTTAGCCGACCACCGCTACCAAAAATAAACTCTTGTAAGAAACTAGGTGCGCTGTTACAAATTATGAACACTGAAGTCCTACCCAATTATATCGTGGAAGCACATACATTAGAATATTTGCATATGCTGATTTACTGTGCAGCAACAGCAATTGCTAATGTTATGGGCATTAAAATCAGAACACGACGGGGAACTAATATCGGAAGGACTGAAAACAGAATTGCACCCTGGGAAAAAAGACTGCTGAGGAAAATTGAATTATTGCGCAGGGATATTGGGCAAATTACGGAATACATCCGAGGAGTAAGAAGTCAAAAACTAATTAAAAGAGCTGAAGAAATTATTCTGAACACTTCAAGACACTCACAACATGATCCAGAAAACAACACAGCTCAACACTGCCTAGACACATTAAAACAAAAACTCTCCGTTTATTCAGGTCGCTTAAGGAGATACAAAGTTAGTAACAACCGTAAATGCGACAATATACTTTTTGAGAATTCAGAGAAGGCTTTCTATAGAAAACTAAATTCCACTGTAGAAAATGTAAATAAATCCTACCCAAGCCAAGAAGAAATTCATGAGTTTTGGGGAAATCAACTTTCGACGCCAGCTACCCATAACAACAATGCTGGATGGATTGAAGACACGGAGAACAATTGTCAACACTATAGGAATATTCCTTATGAACCTTTTACCACTGAAGAAGTCTTGAACATCATCAAAGAGCTTCATAACTGGAAATCTCCTGGACCAGACGGAGTTCAAAACTTCTGGTTAAAGAAGTTTTGGAGTGTTCATGAACTTTTAACAGTATTTATTAATAATATTATTTCTAATTTGCAGGAAATACCATCATTTCTTACTCAGGGAACCACTTATCTAATACCGAAGGATCAAAATAACACCCAAGATCCAGCCAAGTACCGCCCAATTACTTGTCTTCCAACTTTGTACAAATTGGTCACATCCTGTGTGGCCCGGCGTATCTACCAACACTGTGCTCTGAACAATATCATAGAGCCCCAACAGAAAGGATGCGCTAAGGGCTCCATGGGATGCAAAGAACAACTTATTATCGACTCAGTCATTTCTAACCAGGCATACACCAAAAAACGAAACCTGTTTACTGCCTTCATTGACTACAAGAAGGCTTTTGACTCAGTGCCGCATGAATGGCTTATAGATATATTGAAAATATATAAAGTCGATGATAATCTCGTGACCTTTTTGAAGCATATAATGACAAAGTGGAAGACTAAAATTCACCTTCAAATACCTGGTGAAACCAATATCGAAACTGAAGATATCGCTATTAACCGGGGCCTTTTCCAGGGGGACTCGTTGAGTCCACTTTGGTTCTGCCTAGCGATGAACCCACTATCTCAGCTGCTGAACTCCACTGACTCAGGATTTAGCATAAAAATAACAACACTGTTGTGGCGAAGCTTAATCATCTGTTGTATATGGATGATTTGAAACTAATGGCTTCCACTCGAAATCACTTAGATCAGATGCTAAAAACTGTAGAAACTTTCTCAAATGATATCAGTATGCACTTTGGACTAGACAAGTGCCGTATACTTAATATAGTCAGAGGAAAGGTTCAGCCGGAGGTTTCGATATGCAAGATGGCCAAAACATCGAGGCAATGGGTGAAAATGATATTTACAAATATCTCGGAGTAAAACAGGCGCGGAAAATTGACCATAAACAGATGAAAACTGAACTAACTTCGGAGTTCGTGCGAAGAATAAGACAACTAAATCGGTCATATCTTAATAGTAAAAATTTGTTTAAGGCATTAAATACGTACGCCTGTTCCGCGCTGAGCTACTCATTTGGTATTATAAAGTGGTCAAAAACGGATATAGAGGGTCTTCAGCGGAAAGTAAGAACACTTCTCACAAAGGCGCAAAAACATCATCCACGCAGTGCAGTAGAGAGAACAACATTACCGCGGTATCAAGGAGGAAGAGGACTTATGGATATAGGTGAGCAATTAGATAAACAAATTGCTAATTTAAGATCTTATTTTCAGGTACAGGCTGAGACATCTACTTTACATCGAGCAATTTGCGCAGTAGATGACACAACGCCGCTTAAACTGAGGGAACAAGAAATGCGCACAAACCATCTGACTAAGCAAGAAAAAATGCGCACCTGGCTGAGTAAACCTCTGCATGGGCGACATCTCAATAAGATCAACCAAGAATATGTCGACAATACAGCGTCGAACTATTGGTTGACATCAGGAAAGATGTTTCCCGAGACTGAGGGTTTCCTACTTGCCATTCAGGATCAGGTTATTCCAACTAAAAATTACCTGAAATATATTGTTAAAGATCCTCAAGTCCAAAACGACAAATGCCGATATGGATGCCAAGCCCAAGAAACCATCCAACATCTTACCGGTGGCTGCCAGGCATTTGTCGGTACTGATTATAAAGAACGCCATGACTCAGTAGGAAAGATTATCCACCAAGAACTAGCTGACAAACTGGGACTTCTCCAAACCGACCATCTTCCTTATTATCAATATGTCCCTGACAGAATGCTTGAAAATGACAACTACAAGCTATACTGGGACCGCACTGTGCTCACAGACCAACCAGTGGCCCATAATAGACCGGATCTCATACTAGTGAATAAAATTACCAGGCAAACAACACTTATTGATGTGGCGATACCTAACACTAACAATTTGCTTGTTAAAAACAACGAAAAGATCGCCAAGTATAGAGATCTGGAAATACAAATCAAGAGACAATGGAGAATGGAAAGTACACAGACAGTACCTATTGTTCTATCCACTACTGGTGTTATTCCCAAAAACCTCCTAGCGAACATAAAACAGCTGGGTCTAAAAGAACATCTTTATAAGGCCATGCAGAAAGCTGTACTCCTCGCGACCTCCAGATGTGTACGAAAATTTCTGGGAGATACTCCGACATACCAAGTCACCTAGGGCTCGATAACACGGAAAGAGTCCCACCAGAGCTCAATCCTTTTGATACCGTAGGTATCTGGGATGAGTGAATTTTCCCCTTAGAGGGAGTGTGAGCCGTATGGCTAAATCTGGGATAATAATAAAGTTTAAGGCACTAAAACACCTACGCATGTTCCGCGCTCAGCTACTCATTTGGTATTGTTAAGTGGACAAAACGGATATAGAAAATCTTCAGCGAAAAGTGCGAAACACACCTCACAAAGGCACAAAAAACACCATCCTCGTAGTGCAGTAGAAAGAACGACATTACCGCGGTATTTAGGAGGTCGAGGACTTATGGATATAAGCGAGCAATTAGAAAAACAGATTACTAATTTAAGAACTTATTTTCAGGTGCAGGCGGAGACATCTACTCTTCATCGCGCGATTTGTGCAGTAGATGACACAACACCGATCAAACTGAGGGAACCAGAAATGCGCATAAACCACCTTACTAACAACGAAAAAATGCGCACCTGGATGGGCAAGCCTCTGCACGGGCGACATCCCAATGAGGTCAGTCAAGACCATGTCGACAGTATAGCGTCGAACTATTGGCTGACATCAGGAAGGATGTTCCCCGAAACAGAAGGTTCACTACTGGCCATTCAGGATCAGGTTATACCAACCAAAAATTACCTGAAATATATTGTCAAAGACCCTCAGGTCCAAAATGACAAATGCCGATATGGGATGCCAAGCTCAGGAAACCATTCAACATCTTACCGGGGGCTGTCAGGCATTTGCTGCAACTGAAGATAAGGAAAGGCACGACTCAGTAGGAAAGATCCTTCATCAAGAGATAGCTATCAAACTGGGACTTCTTCAAACAAACCATCTTCCATATTATCAATATGTTCCTGAGAGTATACTTGAGAACGACAACTACAAGCTATACTGGGATCGCACGGTGCTCACAGACCAAACAGTGGCACATAATAGACCAGATCTCATACTAGTTAATAAACTAAAGAGACAAACAACATTAATTGATGTGGCGATACCCAACAACAATAATCTTCGTGTTAAACAGAACGAAAAAATCGCCAAGTACAGGGATTTGGAAATTCAAATACGAAGACAGTGGAAAATGGAAAGTACCCAGACAATACCTATTATTCTCTCTACTACTGGAGTCATTCCAAAGAACCTCCTAGAAAATATAAAAAAGCTAGGTCTGAATGAACATCTCTACAAGACCATGCAAAAGCTGTACTACTCTCAACATCCCGATGTGTACGAAAATTTTTGGGAGATACTCCAGCATACCAAGTCACCTAGGGCTCGATAACACGGAAAGAGTCCCACCAGAGCTCAATCCTTTTGATACCGTAGGTATCTGGGATGAGTGAATTTTCCCTTAGAGGGAGTGTGAGCCGTATGGCTAATCTGTAATAAAAACCATGTTGAATCAGTGTTCCGAGATGAGGTCTTGCCATCAGGATCAGGTTATCCAACTAAAATACCTGAATTATTGTTAAAGATCCTCAAGTCCAAAATGACAAATGCCGATATGGATGCCAAGCCAAGAAACCATCCAACATCTTACCGGTGGCTGCCAGGCATTTGTCGGTACTGATTATAAAGAACGCCATGACTCAGTAGGAAAGATTATCCACCAAGAACTAGCTGACAAACTGGGACTTCTCCATACCGACCATCTTCCTTATTATCAATACGCTCCTGATAGAATGCTTGAAAATGACAACTACAAGCTATACTGGGACCGCACTGTGCTTACAGACCAACCAGTGGCCCATAATAGACCGGATCTCATACTAGTTAATAAACTTACTAGACAAACAACACTTATTGATGTGGCGATACCCAACACCAATAATTTAGTTGTTAAATACAACGAAAAGATCGCCAAGTACAGAGATCTAGAAATACAAATCAGGAGACAATGGAGAATGGAAAGTACCCAGACACTACCTATTGTTCTATCTACTACTGGTGTTATTCCCAAAAACCTCCTAGCGAACATAAAACAGCTGGGTCTAAATGAACATCTTTATAAGGCCATGCAGAAAGCTGTACTCCTCGCGACGTCCAGATGTGTACGAAAATTTTTGGGAGATACTCCAACATACCAAGTCACCTAGGGCTCGATAACACGGAAAGAGTCCACCAGAGCTCAATCCTTTTGATACCGTAGGTATCTGGGATGAGTGAATTTTCCCTTAGAGGGAGTGTGAGCCGTATGGCTAAATCTGGATAATAATAATAATAACAAATAAAAAAAATGAAAACAAAAAAGAATATATAT
Organism: Diabrotica balteata; assembly: GCA_918026665.1. Classification (NCBI taxonomy): domain Eukaryota; kingdom Metazoa; phylum Arthropoda; class Insecta; order Coleoptera; family Chrysomelidae; genus Diabrotica; species Diabrotica balteata. The sequence goes on along the minus strand of OU898285.1, from coordinate 56,200,789 downwards.
ATATATATATATATATATATATATATATATATAAATATACATATATATATATATATATATATATATATATATATATATAAATATATATAAATATATATATATATATATATATATATATATATATATATAAAATAATATGAACAAAAAACAGAAAATAATATTAAAAAAACATACAATAAAGGATAATGTTGAATAATACTAGAATATATTTTATGATATAGATATACATATCTATATAAATGTGTAATAATGTATGATTGTAACTGAAGATTAAATTATCCATTTATTGTTATAGACTCTAGGTATATCTTTAAAATACAAAATCTTATCTTAGTAGTAATATGTGACATAAATATATGCAGAGCAAAAATAAGTTCGGCTAACGGATTAAGTCCACAGTCAGGAAATTCGATGACACACACACACACATACAATCAGAGCTTTTTGCATTCTGTCTCTGATTGTGCCTTTAAACTTGCTATAGGCTAAGATGACTAAAGGTCATCCGCATCTTTAGGTCATCCGCATAACCCAGGAAATGATGCCTATCGTTGCTGAGTCTAGCTATCAGCCCATCCATAACAAGATTCCATAAGAGAGGAGATACCTATGGCTACCGGGGCTCACACTGTGTCTTTTGCACACTGTACAAAGTTGGGTGTATCATTACTCTTAGAGATTCTGGACATAAATTTCCGTTAAAAAATGTATTTGCATAAAAATACATAATTGAAACATATACATTTAACATTGAAAAAATTAAAATTTGTTATGCGGATATATTTAATTTTTTTAAGATTATTTCTTATTTATTAAAAATTCTAATAGAATATGTCTATTATATTTTAAATTTGTATAAGATAAGGTTTCAATATTAAAAAAAATATTTTGGTATTCACTTAGGAAATCGTTCACGAAATAAAAATATTTTAAATTGGAATGTTGGTTAATTCCGAATAAAAATGGTAGATAATATTATTTTATTTAGTCATAGTAAGCGCTAAGATTTTGTCTATATTAAAATTTACATACATCTGTTTTAATTAAATTAATATGGAGAGGAGTCTCTTAGTGGTATAAGCATATCCATCTTGTTTTTGATCTGTCCGATTATTCTTAACTTAATTACCCTGCCACTACTGCTTGTAAGGTACTATAACCATTTGAGATGCATGAACGGCGTGTCTGAGTCACACGCTAATAAACGGAATTAAGTGTTCTGGATACACTTGTACAACAACCTGAGCTGCCATATGCTCCTTTTTAATTCGATCGTATTAAACTGTAATCGGAAAAAACTCGCCACGGTTGGTGAACACACGTGTAACCTGTACATCACTACACCCTCTAATATTTTCATTTATTTAAATTATCTCAACTTAATTCATTTACATATTGCATGTATATGCATCTCTCACATATGGCACATATACGGCATTGTTTTGCATATTCGGACCATCCATGTCAGCTTGCAGTGGCGCAGGTTTTTAAAGGAAAGAGATTAAAAAAGAATAGTGTTGTAAAATTGTACCTACTTTTAAATTTCGGGAATACAGCAAATAAATAACATTGTTTACAAAATTTATGTTTAAGCTGTAGGTAAAAACTGAACCATTCTATCTATATACGTAAATATTACATATATAGATATTATATATATATATATATATATATATATATATATTATTATGAAAACAGAAATACAATAAATTAACTTAGAAATATATACAACCAGATATACAGTGTTGATTAGTGGATTTATTTAAATAGTGGTTAGAGACATAATTTGTAAGTTATATATTAGATAATATTATTAAAAAATAATTATATGAGGGTATTTTTAAGAATTTAGCATAAGAATTAAATTTAAGAAGTTTTTTTTATTTTATTTAATATTAGATATTTTGAGTCAGCATATGCAACCAAACATACACTGTAGTGTCAAAGTCAAAAAAGTTATTTATTTTTGGAATGTTAATTTAGAATATAATTTTGGATGTAAAATTAGTAAAAATATATTTAATATAAATGTTTAAGTTACATATAATAGTGTAGTTCTGATCTGGAGAGCCTAAAGTCAAGTAAAGTATAGATAGAAAATTCTAGAAATGTCAATGGGACTATCTACATAATACATCACACGCAGGAAATCATTCCAGATTGTTCATATAGAACAAATAGAAGGATTCGAACATGATTTATTGCTGGAATGTTCTGGAAACAATGAAAAACATATAAAAAGCCATGTAATTTGGCGCAGTCAGTCAGTTATGAGTCAGTTTAGTCAGTCAGTTATGAGTTAGAGTTTAGTCAGTCAGTTATGAGTTCAGTTCAGTTAAGTTCAGTTACCAGTTCAGTTATCAGTTAGTAAAGTTATAATTCAAGAATTTAGTTACAAGAAGATTATTAATTGAGTTAAGTGAGTTAGTTAGAAGATATTAAATCAGTTACAAGATTATTATTGAGGAGTTAGTTATAACAATTTAAGGATTATTAAGTCAGTTATTTATGAGGTTATGAAGAGATTATTCAATGCTAGAAGAAGGCATTGATTAAGTTAAATGAATTATTAAGTTAAATACAGTTGGAGATTAATTATTACTACAGTAATATAGTGACAGTTTTGAAGTTAATTCATTGAAATAAGCATTCAATAATACAACCACAAGATCCAGTATATTTCAAAGTACATTAAGTATATGGAAATTACAAGGAGTTAAATATATATTTATATGGTGAGTGGAGATAATTAAGAAGGAACATATTAACATAGTTGGATAACCAAGGCTTAGTAAGAAAATATCGAGTGGTGATAATAACTTTAATTTTGGAAAAACTTTAGGCGTTCAGTGAAAGAAGGTACCAAATTTTGTTAATAATTTAATAATTGTAAGAATTTCAAATTTTAGATAGATTGTTTTAAATTGATATTGCTTATATTAGATAGATAGGTTTGTTTCATAATATTTATAATAAAGATAATTTAAAAAAGTACTTACAAACTAATTCTTTGAGAACCGCGATAAAAACCCTATACTTACATATATCATTCAAATTTACTCATTGCTCATACAACAACAACACATCATAACAATATATATATATATTATATATAATATATATATATATTATATATATTATATATATATATATATATATATATATATATATATATATATATATATATTGTTGCGGCTTGAATTGGTCCAAAATATTTAAAGAAAATATAATAATATAAATTTCATTTCATCGACCAATACACTCGGATTGATAAATAAATAAGAAAACTATTTATGTAAAACCAAATAGATAAGAATGAGTAATGGATTTTCTAGGCTATGATAAAGCAGATAGATATCGATATTATAGCAATGGTCGGTTTTTAATAAACAATTATGTCAAAGGCACAGGTATAGAAATTCTTTAAATACGAAATAGAAATCTTTTGTACACAGAATTTTAAAAGTAAGGAGAAATCTTTTAGTCAAAGATGTGAGTAGATAATGATGTTTGGAATTTTGTCTTCTTGGTTGGAATTTAAGGTGTGGAGTGTATCATGCTGGAATCTGATTGGTAGATTCAGAAGGTAGAAGGAAACGACGCCAAGCCGATTTTGCGATCATGGAGGAGATTTTACTGTGTTCTGATGTTTTAAAGAAGCTGGTTGTTTTGTTGTTCATGTATAGCCTGCAATAAGAGTTGCTTGTAAATAAAAATTGTGTATACTATTTGATGTATCTGTGGAACAAGCCAATAGCAGTTCAAAGTGGAATTTACATCCTGTAGTAAAAAAAACAGGTGTAACACATATATAGTGCTAATTGTTTGAGTGAAAATCTTTTCAATTAGTCAGAAAGTATGCTTCTCTGGGATAGGTGTTTATCCAGGAGGTGTTTTGGAGAAGCTGAAACGGCGTTAGTGTGTGTGAGAGACTTTCAGCAGCTGAGGAGAACAGGAGTGTGTGAAGCATCCAAGAATACGAGCAGTATATGGCCAGAGTATAGTCGGAAGAGAAAAGGAGCTAATAGAAAATTGTGTAAATAAAAGGTCAGTCTGATATACAATAAAAAAGGACTTTCAACCTCACTCGTAACACTATCATAACTAATTTGGTTCTTTCAACATTTTGTTCAGCTATTCGCTTTCATAATAAATATAAAATTTAATTAGGAGGTCTTCTTTTGGAGTACAAGTCATAATAATTGTTGATAATTTATGTATGAACATTAGAGAATTTTTAAGTTTAATTATACTATTAATTATATATTATATTTTATTTTTCCATTGTCCATTTCTTCCTCAAAGGCAATAATATAGATATTACTTTGAAGCCACGTAGAAAGAAAAATTCTTCTTCTTCTTAAGGTGCCGTGCATTTCTGCGTAGGCGTCCACCGTACATCGTCTTGTCAGGTGAGATGTTAAATATTCTGGTTTAAATAATTCTGTTTTTAGCAGCATTGCGAAGCATTTCATAGCTGTGGATTCCTGTCCATTGTCGAATATATAAAGAAAAATTAACGATAAAAAATAGCCTTGAGATTAAAAAATTATTAAGAGAAATTTATTTGTTTTGGGAAATTAAGCTTAAGCAAACTAAAGTTTAAAAAACATCATAAGAGTCATAATTTGCAATTCATAATATATATATATATATATATATATATATATATATATATATATATATATATATATATATATATAATCTGTAAAATTTTACAATAAGCATGTTAATGACAGCAACAAAACATTTGGGGAAACTGCCCTTTTACTTACCTAAGGTTTGATTTGGGAAACTACCAAACTCTACAATATAGAACTAAGGTTCAAACAACCTGACAGTTAGATCACATGACATATGCCTTCTTAACCTTCGCTGGACGGGACGTCTCATTACGGCTTAATGGGATGCTGTCCCCCACAATTGAATTCCATAGCTTCATATAGGTTAGGTTCCCCATTTATCGGGAAGTTTATTCGCTTTATGTAGTTTTCCGTGTTTGACTTCGCGTTGAATAATTTTGGTTTTGAAAAAAAAAAACATTATTTAGAAGTAGTACTAATATTATTACTATTATTACTTTAGTTCCATATTAACATATCAGAACTGGAACAAAATAATTAAAAATATTTATACACACCATGACAGATAACTCACTCCAACAATAATTTTCAAAGAATGTTTGTAACTTTGGTATACATTTTGATTACAAATGTACATGTTTAATTACCAAATAATCACTTAAGTTTCGTTCTGTAATTTTGACTAAATTGAGTTAGTTATAATAGAAGATGTATTTCAATTATTCATATTGTTACATTGAAATTTAATTATTTAATAATTGTTAAAGTATGCCAATATTAAACACATCAACAAACTTTGATATCTAAAATTAAAAAATTTTAGAGACATTCATTAATATCAGCTTATTTCATAAAACTGGATAACTTAACTTACAGTACTTAGAAATGGAAGAAGAACTGTCACACTTTAACCTACATTTGTCAAATTTACCTCTAAAATCTAATAGATAACATAAAAACTCATTGTCTCCAAGTAAGAGATGTAGTGCATTCAAGTCCTTCCTTTTTTAAAGTTAATGTTTGTTTTGTCCCCCACCTTTTAAGTGTTTTCTGTGTGTCTTAAATTGTCCTTAATTGTTTTAACCTTAATAATTTTATATACATGACTTTGCAATCATTTGCCATATATGTCAATAGAACTTTATCAAAGAAATTTGATAATTACAAGTTGAAAGAATTGCACACCCACACAATTTGTACATCTAGTCTCATTCATTGTCATACAACTGTCACCTTCATAAAATAAAATCTCAATAAATAACACACATTTCATAAATATATCTCTTGAATAAATATAAATAACTTTTAAATAACTCAATGTTGTAGAACATCACTTTCATCTAACAAACAATCACATTAAACCTATCTCTACTTCATTTGATAAAATCTATCTCCTCAAGAACTTCCCCGTTTATTGTCAAACAATTACAATAGCAGACTTAAGTTCTCCATTCAACAATACAGGATAGTTTGAACCATGTTCTTCCAACCATCAATTAATAGAGTATCGGCATGTAAGTAATGTTTTATTTATATGTTCATTTATTAATTTATTACAATTTAATAGACTATTTTATACCAATTTGTGGGTCTTACCTTGTCTGCTTAAACATTTTATTCATTTTGAAAAACCACAGACATGTAATATTGACATAATTACTGTAATTTATATCATCTATCTTTGTTTATATTTATTAGACAACACCCTAATATCGGTTTTTTATTATTTCAGCATTTATTTAACTTTATATCGAGACCTGAAGATGCTTTGCATATTGTAGAAAGCGAAACTAGTCGTCTGGATAGTTAAATTAAATTGATTGTGAGTACGTCTTATTTATTATCTCTTTTACCTATGCGATAAATTACCTTTAAATAGATAAAATGCATCTATAAATTAAAATAAAAAGAATTACCATATTTTAGTGGGAACCACGTTGCGCGTTGTAGGAATAAACAGAATAAATTCAAGTACGCTCTATCATTTCCCACATACATACACAAAATTTGAGATCGTGATGACACACCCTGTATCCATAATAAGGTCCTGAGAAAAAGTTTTATTAGGATGACCTCGGGAAACACACGTCTGATTTAAGATAGTCTCACCTGTCAATATTTTCGAGGCAAAAACGGAGATTTTAACGGAGATAGCGACCCTCACAACACTGTGTGAACTCCAGACTTAAAAAAACGTATATTATAGGATGTACCCAGTCGTATATTATATATTTATGTAAATTAATTTTATTTTGAGTCATAAAAATAATATAAAATATTTTTATTAACATATATAAATAAAATCTTTGCCGAATATAATTATGTATAATAAATACACTGACATGTTATTTAGTGGTTGACTAGATTGTAGATTTGAGATTTTAAAGATATCGTTTGGCTTCGCAAACGTTTTAACCCTGCGACTTAAAACCTATCAGTAGTTGCGTATCATAAGTTGGATTGCTTATCAATTTTAGCAGAATCTGCATGGTGTTTTGTTCATTTACATAATATATTTTACAGATATGATAGCTGAGTGAAAACACTTGTAGTAACTGGGCGTTGTATTCTGGAGTTAAAACTAAAGTAAAAAATAATCTTTATTTGTTTTTTCTAATTTCCCCGAAACTTTTTGTAACACAGTAGATAATAGAAGTGACTAACTTCCTATATTAGATGATCGTCAAATAGTATTTTTGACTTGGAGATTAACGCCATAAATTTTTTTTGTCGGTATTTTCTCGATGTGGTGATTGGTAGATCAGCCAGATAGAGGTTGAGCAGGAGAGGTGTGAGTCCTGATTTCTGGGGAAGGCTGTTGCTTAGGATTTTTCATTTATTGAGTAAGACATAATGTTTTCCAGTATAAAGGTCATTGTTTTACATTTGGTAGATATTAGGAATTTAAATTGAGAATTTAAAAGTCCTCTCTCTCCCTCTCTCTCTCTCTACAGTGTTGTAAGCCATTCGATAAATATTGTTAGCGCTAGGACCTGATCCTCACAATATCAGTTTGGTCAGAACCAGCCTAATCAATTGGTAGAGATTTTATTATGATTTGCCTGTTATAAACCTGGTATTCAAACAGTTATACTCTAGGCTTAAGAGGACAATAAGCCTGTACCTTTCGGGTTTATCGTCAGGTTTGCCAGGTGTGAGGATAGCGATGATCTTTGTTTTCTTAAATTTCCAAGGCAAGATCTTTGAATGGACAGTCTAGGAGTAGAAATTGGTTAATCTTTTTTTTGTAGTGTTTTAAGAACTCTGGGTGTATATTATTAAAGTATGAAGCCTTGTCATTTTTGAGTTCCTGCATTTATTCATTGTTGTTCTTCTGTACTGCGCTTAGTTCTTTCTTTATTGTAAGTGTTCTTTATCTTCTAAACGCTTTTACTATGTTGTTGGCAATTTGGTCAGGGCATTTGGATTAGTTTGTGGAACGTGAGCGTTGGCTCCTAGTTTTTTCTGAAGGCTCCACACCTTTTCTTCTGATTCGTTTAACGCTTATTTTTTCAGTGGTTCTTTGCCATTTTGCTTCGCCGAGGTTATGTTAGAATGTAAGTCGTTGGAGAAGCCCAGTGAGGCAGTTGGGATGTATGGATCATAGGAATCTGTATACCCACATCTAGGAAGACTGGTCTGTCTTGGCTATGTAGGAAGTATTTAATAATCTGGCGATAGATAGAAATGGGATTTGCCTTCTGGTCACTGGTGATAAAGAATAGATCAGAGTTTATTCCGAATCTCAATTTCTGGCAATTTCTTTGTGGCTGTAGATTAAATGTATGTCTTTTGTCTTTGTCCATTCTACAATTTTGTACCCGTTCGAGTGGTTCTTTATGTACTTTCAGTCGGTACGTAGGTTATTGAAGTTACCTTTAATTAACCTACGTACGTAGAATGGCTAACATGTGAAAGCTGATTTCCTATTCAGGGAATTTTTGGGGGGAAGTATTGCGTAATGTTGTAGAGCCAATCAAATATTGCTTTAAAAAAGAGATAGCTTTAGAGTATTATCATAGGGGAAACAAGGAACAACCAAATCATCATCCTAACAGTGATAGACAACTACAGCTTTTTCAGTAGTGGTGGGGAAGATCAAATGTTGGGAAGGGGCTTTATAATTATTGACCGGTTACAAAGTTTAATAAATGTTCATGCTCCTTAAGAGAATAAAGAACAGAATGTAAAACAGGAATTTTATTGTAAGATTGAACTTATGTAATCAATTTCCAAAGTATAATATTAAAATTGTAAAGATAATTTAAATGAATGAAATGAAGAGATGTACCAAAATGCTATGGAAGGTAAAAGCAAACATGATGAAAGCAACAAAAATAGGAAGGAGTTGGTAGCCTTTGCGCAAGAGAACAACTTGAGAATTATAAGTACTTACTTCAATCACAAGAAAATCCAGAAAGGAACTTGGATTGTTTACAAGGAATCTACGTTCCTGTAGGTGGCTGTATACCATGTATTAAAAAATTTAATTAAAAATCCTTTGTAAAAGGTATATATTTAAGGCCCAAACGGGCTAAGTTAAAAAGACATAACGTTTTTGGATCAATGTTCCATCATCAGTAACTAGGAGTACATGAATGTAGCCACCAAGATTAAATATGTGGGTAAAAACCCGTTAACAGATGTTTAATTACATTTAGTTTTAAAAATACGTTATAATAATTTAAGATGATAGAGTTACCGATGGATTAGGTAACATGGCGACATATGACTCCACGTTGAAGTTGCTAGTCCTGAGACGGTATGTCTTCGAGGACTGTATGGAGTTGCACTCATAAGTGAGCGTGAGGGAATGCCGAGGATATGAAAAGAGAGGTAGTAGTATGTTTTATTCATAAGAAGAAAGATAAAGCAGTGTGCGAAAACTATAGGGGTATTACTCTTCTGGATGTAACATATAAGGTACTCGCCAGAGTCACAAGAAGTAGACTAGAAAGGCACTTAAATGAGCAGGTTGGTGAATACCAGGGAGGATTCAAAAGGGCAAATCCACCATAGAGCAAACCTTCGTGATAAACATGATTGAAAGTAGTACGTACGAGCAACAGTTAGGGTAAAATCCATTACGAATGGGTATAGTTAGGAACTGACGATGTTATGAAGTGTCACCGGTACGAATTAATGGCGTTATGAATTGTCCCTTAATAAGTAAGATATAAAATTGTATTGTTTTAAATTATAATTTCTAATAAGGTACCAAATATTTTTTTAACACATATAGCATATCTTTTAAGTAAAAGCACATATTAACAGAACTGGTTTTATATTATTATTCTGTTTGACAATATGTTCAGATGGGAAAGGTAGGGGATACACAATTTTAAAAGAGGATAAGAAAAAAATATATAAAGATAGTAATAAAAGCAATATTTTTTACACGACTGCTCCGGGACTATTAAAAAAATAAAAAATTCGCCTATTCAACGTTTTCAAATAAATCAAATGCGTTTTTCTGAATGGCCTTAAATACGCAGATCAAAACCTATAAAATTCCAAAACCGTGAAATATACCAGGTAACAAAAAACATGATTTATGTGTCTTCTAGATTTTTTTACGATTGCAATTACGCCAAAGATATATCATTTGAATGCGAGGAAATTTTATACCATCTCTTTAAATTAAAGAAGGCTCGGGTTTAAATCCGGAGAGGGAGCCGTTTTCCTAACGACAGAATTAAATCGCTTAAATAGACACTTCTTTTATTGGTACAGCCTACCTACTATAATATCCCGCCGCTTTAGTGGGTTAATTTTACAAATTTATAGCCACATAAAATTGTTATAGACGTTATCTAAAATAAAGCCCGAATTACACAAGGAACCTTTGCGTTGTAAAGCAAAACTGCCAAATGTGGGAATTAAGATATACAACAGTGAAAAGTAATAAGCAAAATATTGTATGAAAACTATTCAGATTTTTCAATATATTATACAAATAATATCATATAAGAAGACTACAAAGATTGTGAAAAAATAGATCTTCAAAATAACAAAGGTAACAAAAGCAGTAAAAAAGAAGTGTTAGCAAAAGTGAAACAGAAACTACTTGTTACGTTACTGCCTGCTTCAGTTAGGCATTATTATTATTTCTTGGCATATAAATAGATAATTTGTTAGTGTTTTGTGTATGCAATATGGCACGCAAATATCTTACAACTGGGTTACGGCAGATATGTTACTACAAGCAATTTCTATGATGACATAAAAGATGAAATAATATCAGAAAACGATAATGTACTGTTACAGGAAAATTTAAATGCTGAAAACAGTTCACCAGACATCGGAGATGTCTGGTGAACGAAAGTGGAAGAAAGTGACGACAACTTAAACAAAGGGGAAAATATTTTGGCAAAAGATGGCACATTGTGGAATAAGCAGAAACCTAGAAGCTCGAAACGTTTAGCTAAAGGGCCAGGTAGAACTGAGGACAACTTAATTTTTACCATGAAAACAGAAGCATTTTTTCCGATGAAATAATAGACAATTGTCGGATGCTTCAAAGCAAATCACAAATTGGAGCTGTGGAGTATAAAAAGCCTTGCATCTTAGAGGTCTGTGTTTCGAAGTGTATGCTTCGATTTCTAAGGTATGGTAATCTAGCAACATGCCCAAAAAGACCCGCTTAAGATAAAGTAGCTTGAATACAAGAGATACATGACACTTTTGCCTAAACCTGTAAAAAGCCTATACTCCCAAACCGGATATTTGTATCGACCAACGACTTGTACCTATTCGTGGAAGTTGTCTATGCATGGTCTAAATTCATGGCACAAAAATTTGACTTCACATAAAAGCTCCACAGGAATAACAAATAACATAACAAAAAAGAACAAGGTAATAGTTAGATAGATAGATAGATAGATAGCGACATCATATAAATAGTGCTAAATGATTTTTTTCTTTTATAGGTAAGTTTGTCGTTTTGGATTTAGAAAATGGATTAGGATCTGGCTATGGTATAACCACTGATACCTTATTCACCTCAATACTATTATGAAAGGAACTTCTACCACATGTTCTTTTTAATTTGTATGGCGGGATTAATACGGGATTAATGTTCTTTTTAATTTGTATGGCGGGATTAATACGTTTTTTCCAATTTTCTGTCGTTACTTCCGATATGGCTTTGAAGACATCAGAGAAGGAGGATAATGTCTATGTTCACATGACACAAACTGCTCGTCTACAAAATCATAACAGGGGCAAGCTAAAATATGAATATGAAAGCAATAGTATACTTTTGTATACAAGACAAATTTTTTTAAACCCTTCTCTCTATTCGGATTGCCGAATATAGGCTTCTCCTAATTCTCGCCATTCATTTCTGTTGTTTGTAAGACGTTTCCACATTGGTCCTGCAGTTCTTTTAATATCGTCGCTCCTTTTTTTTGCGGTCTTCCTCGTGGTCTTTTGGCTTCATATGGCCGGCAATTCCCGGGTTCTTTATTCCATCGGCCCTCCTTAAGACGTTCGTTATGTCCAGACCATTTCCATTTCAGTTTAGCAGCATCAGTTTAGTTTCTGTTCAACAGCATCCTTTACTTTTGTTCTATTACGAATGTCTTCATTGGTTTTATTGTCTTTAAGTGAGATACCCAGCATCTGTCGTTCCATATCTCTCTGAGTTTTTCTGATCTTCTCCATGTTTATTTTAGTAAATGTCCAGGTTTAAGCCCAGAACCTTTGGTTCGCAGTCTTCTGAATGTTGCCCATTCCATTTTTACACGTCTGCTTATTTTGGTGGTCTGATTTTCTTTGCTTTCCTTGACATTTTAACCCAGATATGTATATTCATCTATATGTTCTATCCCTGTCCCTTGGATGTTTATCAAAGGTTTGTCATCTTTGTTTGACATTAGTTTAGTTTTGCTGAAATTCATTTTGACTCCTTTTGTTTAGGGATTCTGTGTGTAGATCCTCAATTATCCTATTCAGTGCATTCCACGTGTCGGCTTTAGTACTACATCATCTGCGTATTTAAGATGGTCCAAGTGTCTTCTGTTAATAATAAGGATTTTCTTATTTTCCCAATCTATTGACTTAAAGATATCTTCTAGGGTAGCTGTTATTAATTTTGAAGATATTGTGTCTCCATGTTTTAGGCCTCGGTTGATTTTTACTTATTTTGTTTCGATTCCTTTGCACAACGTTACTATGATTTTAACTTGTTCGTAAATATTACGTATTACTATTTTTATGTATAAGTATTATTTAGCAATACGAATATACGAATATATAACAAATCATAGAAACTTTTGGACGACAATACGACACATAAGGCAGGGAGGATGAAAGGAAATAAACGCAGTAAGAGATACTTCAAACCAAATACAAATAAGCCCAGAACAAGTAGCTAGGGTATGGAAAGAATATTATGAGAAAAAATCTGATACCGCAGGGATAAATGAAGACAATATAAACAATGAAGGCGAAGACAACACAGAGCTAGAGCAAATAAGTAGAGAAGAAATAATAGAAGGATTATCAAATATAAAAATAGGCAAGGCAGGTGGAGATGATGAAATTGAAGCGGAAATGGTAAAATACATGGGAGAAGAATGAATAAACTGGCTATGGAAAATATATAAAGAGGCGTGGGAAAAACAATTAATCCCTAAAGACTGACAGAATAATATCATCGTGCCAATATACAAAAAAGGAGAACACGTAAACTGCGACAACTATAGAGCAATATGTCTGTCATCGGTATGCTTTAAACTATATACGAAAATAATAGAGAAGAGACTGAGACATGAAGTAGAAATGGTATTGGGAGAAGAACAAACGGCATTTAGTCCGGAAAGACAGACAAATGACAACATATATATCATTAGAAACCTAATAGAAAGAAGCATAGATACGGGGGAAAAACTAGTATTAGCATTCATAGACCTAAGAGCAGCATTTGATACGATAGAAAGATATATAAATGTACCCACTGCATTGATAAACATTATAGAAAGAACTTACAAAGAGGTAAAAGGAAGGGTACAAATAACAGGGGAAAGATCGGAAGCATTTAATTGGAAGAGAGGTATTAAACAAGGATATAGTCTCAGCCCTTTGCTATTCATAATAATAATGAACGAATTGATAAGAAACACTAGAGTAAGAACCAATCAACTACAGACAATAATAGGTTACCAGATTAACCGGTAACAATAGAGTCCTTAATGTATGCAAACGACATAGTATTAATAGCAGATTCCGAGAATAAAATACAGAAACTAATGGATATATGGGCAGAACAAATAGAAAAACTAAAAATGGAGATAAACGAGGAAAAAAGTAAGATAATGATAATCAGTGGCAAAGGAGATCAGAGAGATAATCAAATAAAGATAAAATGTAAAAACTCAGAATTGGAAATAGTAACAACTTACGAATACCTGGGCAGTGTAATAACTAATGACGGAAAAATAGACTGGGAAATAACAAATAGAGCAAAGAAATCCAAGTTATACTATGAGTTAGCCCCAATAATGGGAAAAAGAGAACTTACACGAGAGACAAAAATAAAAATATATAACAGTAATACCGACTGTTCTCTATGCAAGTGAAAACTGGACAATTCTGGAAAAACATAAGAGCAGGATAAACGCAATGGTGATGAGACATCTAAGAAGGATAGTTGGAAAGACAAAATGGGATACATTAAACAACGAGACTATTAGGAGAATGGCCAACCAGGAACCAATAATGAACAAAATAGCAAAGAAACAAATGCACTGGTATGGGCATCTGATGAGGATGCAATTCAATAGAATGGTAAGAAAAGTTTATGAAGCAAAGAACATTGAAAAAAGAAAAAGAGGCAGACCAAGACAAAAATGGATACAGCAAGTAGTAGAGGCGGGAAAACTTAAACAAAAAAAATTAAAACTGTTTAAAAGTGCTTTAAACAAAGCACTTGAGGAATTGAAAATAATGGCAGGAAAGAGAAAAGAATGGAAGAGGTGGGCAATGAAAATTAAAATAGCTAGCCCAAATCCGACACCCCGATAGGGTAAAAGGAAGGGAGAAAGAAAGAAAGAAAGAAAGTATTGTTTAGCAGTATTACACGGTTTGGGTATGTTACCGTCGAATAGAAATTTATGAAATAGTAATTTTACATATGTGATGGCTTCTTCTCCGCCTTTCTTTAGCCTTTCTGCTAGGATTCCATGGCTTCCAGGAGCTTTATTCCTTTTTATTTCTTGTGCTGCTTTTTCTATTTCTTCGTGGCTTATTTCGGACATCACTTCTGAGGTTACATTTGCTATCTGCCTTTTCAAGTTCTGCTTTTTTATACAAGACAAATAACATTATAATATATATATATATATATATATATATATATATATATATATATATATATATATATATATATATATATATATATATATAAAAGATAGATATAAAAGGTAACACAAAACTACAATTATCATACAAAACCGTAAATACGTGTTTAAATAAATGTAAAATGTTCTGTTAATAGTTAAACATAAATGTTACAAGTAGGTAAAGGTTAAAATATGTCAATTCCCAGCACAAGATTCAATAGGGTTCAGCACAGAAAAACATGAATTTGTAGAAAATAAACGAACAAGCGATCTACAAATGTAACGAAATCCACTAACTTACCTGTGCTTCTTTGTTAAGGCCGATCCTCGCGATTTTGGGCATAGGTAAATTCCAATGTAAAAGTTTATATCAAATAACGCAAAAACTATGGCAGATATTGAGATGATTCTTTTTTTATATGGAAGGTCTAAAAAAGTTCTAGTGCACTATTTGGTTGTAAATTAATAAATTGTTTAAACAATATTTTTTTTTTTCAAATATTTTTGGTTAAAATAAACGTAAAAATTTTTTTTTTAAATAGGGCACTACAGAATTTGACCCACTTTCCGAATCTGTTTTTATTTTTAACATAAAGTGTAACACAAAGCAGCTATTTGATATAAACTTTTAAAAAATTTCAAATTTCTGCTAAATGTAATTTTCTATCCGTCAGCACAGGGTGTCCTTGTCGGTAGCTGCTGGATTCTCGCCAGGTAGGAAAAACCCTCGGAGGAGGATAAATAAAGTTGAATAACATTATTAGGGCTTATTTCGACTTTTGACCAACCAGTGTGTTTATTGTATTTAAAATAGGAAATTTTATATAAATAAGCAGTAAGTACCTATAATTTTATTAAATTTTTATATGAATAGAAATATTTTCTGTTGATTTTCCATTTTCCTTCTAAATATTTATACTGTTTTTATAATAATACAAGTGTTTCAGTATTTGCTTATATAATAATAATTTATTATATAGAAACAGCGTAAAGTTTTGGTCAATCATCCAGTATATTTTTTTTTGTATTTCAATCAAAATTATTATTTTCTTTTCTTCTTTACATGAGCTCAGAGTAATAACCAAATATTTTGCAGTATTTGAATATGAAATTTAATTATTTATATTTATTGCTCAGCAACCTACCAATCGTAAAATCAAATACTGCTCAAAGAAACAATGTACAGTCTCGGAACTGGATTGATACTATGAAGACGACTACGGCAAGAAATAAGGACAAGCGAAAAACATCCAAAACCCAGATGAGAATTACTTGGATTATCAGATCACTCAACTCAAGGGACCAAGAAATAACCCAAGTGTTGAAAGAGAAAGAAATAGACATGTGTGCTCTACAGCAAATAAAAAATAAAGGAAAAGGTCATTCAAAATTAGGTGAATACATACTAATCTACAGTGGAGTAGCAAAAGAAAACAGGGCCAAAGAAGGTGTAGCCTTACTAATACACCAAAGGTATCAAAATTACATTAAAATAGTGTCAATACATATCAGAAAGAATAGTAACATCGAAGATAAGAATGGAGAACGAAAACCTGAACATTATCGGAGTATACGGCCCAGAAAATAATAAGCCTCAAACAACAAGGGAAGTGTTTTCCGACCAATTACAACAAGTAGTAGATCAAGTCAAAGAAAAGATGATAATTCACAGCTAATTTGATTATAATAATTAAGGAACCTCATTTTTTGCCATGTTAAGAAATGGGATTTGTATTTTTTGTTAAAAAATTTGCACAAACATTGTACCTTTACAGGACCCTCTACGAATTTTCAAAAATGCAGTTCAAATGGTGACTAGGAAGAACCTACAAATCCACCGAACAAGCAATTTCAAACTAATAAAATTTTCTATATCTCCGGAACTACTCAATGGATTTTGATCATTCTTTTTTTAATTTGTATGTAATTTCTACGTACATTAGGAATTAGTAATTTGTTTATATATTAATTAATTAATAAATAGTCTAGTTTGTTTAAACAATTCGTGCAAAACAATTTTCTTCCAAAAATCTATTTTTTTAATACTAGTATCAATAATCATAGAAACAGTCGCGTTTTTTGCATTAAATTGTCAATAATTAAAAAACAGCTCCAGATTCAAGGCAAGAAACAAGTAGGTTTTTTTCCTAGAGGTCTACAATAACTAAAAAAGTTGTCACCGACCTGGATTATTGAGTGTCACGAACATGATCTATTTATTGCTTATTTCCCTGGAGTATATATTTGATTAACATCTGTGTAATTTCTTTGTCGCTTCCTTGCTGGTTTTGCACATTGCTATGATAGCAATATATTCGGTAAATATTGCAATTGTATATTTTCTAGGACAATAATACAACACGTATACAAAAGGTAAAGACACTGTCAATTCCATGTATGTTTCTTCCTGTTTAATTCTGAAATATCTTTCCAAGATGCATGAGTCAATTATTTGAGAGTATCGTTTTGGTAAATGTAGTCTTAGTTTATAGTTATGGCGTCTTTGCCATACTTTATCATATACCTGAGTCACATCCTAAATTATTGATATAAGGTTGAATGCTCGAATAAATGAACTTTAAAAAATGAAGGGAAATTTTGACCACAAATTTAATAATCAAATCTTGCCCAAGTACTTTCGCTTTCTACAGCATCATCAGGGGCATCTGCGCTTGCTGGATAGCCCAAATATGACGAAGTAATTCTAAAATGTTAATCACAAAAAACTTTTATCATCCATTAACTTCGAGTTTTTTATCGAAGTTTATTAATTTTATTCATTTAAAAAAAACTTTTCTTGGCTTATTTCAGATGCCCCTGATGATGCTGTAGAAAGCGAAAGTACTTTTTTAAGATTTGATTATTAAATTTGTGCTCGATATTTGCCTTAATTTTTCAACGTACATCCTAAAATGTCCATCATATTATCCTTATGATCCATATTTCACATCCATATAAATAGTTATACAGTATATTTCATCATCATCATCATCATCATCATCAATGGCGCTACAACTCTTCGTAAGTCTTTGCCGCGGTTACTATTGCCTTCCATGTTTGTGGGTCCTGTGCCAGTAATTCCCATTGTCGCACTCCCATTTGCTCTAGATCTAGGAGTATATTTACATATAACAAATTAAATCCTTAGTTGTAAATTTTTGAAATAAGTACTCAGTATACATCTAAATTTCATTAATGCTCCTCATAAATCTCATAAATCTAAACTTTTGTACTCCGTTCTTTATTGACAATTAGTTGCATAGGGCCGACGTTTACTAACCACAAGCACACAAGTAAATTATCTTATTTCTTTCATTTGACAATAATAATTGTCTGTTAGATTAGCATTGTAAGAAGTAAATTAGTCTCTTACTGAATGATAATAAACAACACATCAAACTTATTCTGAAACTATTTCTTGTGTCATGGTATATTTTATTAGATTTTGGTGTAATAAATCACAACCTATCAAATTCAATATCAAAAATCAAAATTGGAAATGATAGCGTAATTAAATTATTCCTTCCTTCATGAAATTTTAAAAAGAACTGATTTCTATTACTATCCAGTGCAAGGACAGTTATTTTGTTATTTATATCGAATAGAGAATACTGTTAGTTTGCGGTATGGACCCCAAAAAATATTTTATTCGAAAAGATTGATAAATATATGGAACTGTGGGAAAATATGCTACAAAAATTTCAAGATTTTTATTATAATTTTTATTTGAAACACCTTCTGAAGAAACATTAGGCATAATTCTATATTTATATAGTTTCATTTTATCAATTTTAATGATCGTGATACTATTAAAATTTTTATGATATATAATAATAATCTTTTTTTTATAATTTTTATTTTCCGTAAACTTTAATCTACGTTAAACTTCAGACAGCCAGTTTTTCCGTAAAAAAAATAACAAATAAATTATGTATGTACATTTGTTACATTGTAAATTTATGAATAGATTCTATTACTTTGATCTGTTTTATATTTACTCAAAACGCCACTAAAGAGATTTATGGTCTTGTAATAATATGATCTATTGTAAGTCAAGACCTGTCACTGCAGGAGTTGTCTCGGTGTATAATCGGCTCGAGTAAAAGGTAAACGCGTTTTTGACCTGGGCTTGAGAGAGATACGAAGTTTAGAATATTACTTCATGACAGATTTGTTTTCGTAAAGAAAGAAATTTTTGAAATAGAGATAGCAAACTGAAATTTACCGTTACAATATTCGAGGATAAGCCTTAAAAACAATATATGAAAACACAGTTTTTGTTTACAACAATATATTAATAACCGACTAATTGTTCAATAGCGTCTGTGTTATTTTGGAGCGAAATCTTTCCTAACTATACGAGGAGAATCAAAACTATTAAAAAGTCTGTTAAAATTTTAACAATGTTTATATGAAACTGCAACAAGCTCATATCAACTATATCGGGTTAAGCTCACAATGATGGGGTGGTAAGCATAACTCGTTTTCTGGCTATCTTCACAATAATAGATTTTGTCATAGATGTTTACAATATATTTAATAATTCTGTTTTTGTGATTGTATCATCAAGGTTAAGTTCTTTAGAAATTAACTATGTTGCAATTTCATTTTTCTATTTATTTTAAAGATTTTCTAATTATTTTCGTACTATTTATTTTTAATAACTATCCAGGCTATTCCGCATTCACATTATATTTCACATGTGGCGACTTTATACAACTGGCACAAATAAATCATAACACACATGAAAAGATTAATACTTTTGAAAAGGAGACGGGAAATTTTATAGTTGACTAATGCTTTAGAACAACTACTACTATTCAACTAAAATTTTGCCTTTTTATTTTCTGTAATAAAGTTGTACCACTCGTATCACTATTTTTATGGTCGGATTAAAGTTGGTACAGAAACGGCATTAACTTCTATGATATCTTACAGGAACCATAAAATTAAATTTATTACCTTTTACAGTGGTCTATAATTACTTTGAAAAGTTACATCTGCAATATATATAATACAAGATTTGTAGAAAAGGTGACATCTAAAAATTGTTCACTTTATGCATTTACTGATTTATTTCTAATAGGGTGTAACTTACGTAAAATAGCGGAGGGGTATATAACTACATTTATATCCACAAACCCTACTTTTAAATAATTTAGACAGAGGCACATTTACTCTTTTACCCAAAATTAAGTTGACACATTAGGCAAGTAGTCTAAACTATATTTGTATTGAGAAAGATACTAATACATTACTTTCAAGTGACCAATTCTTAGGTGCCCCTATTTATAGGTATACACTATAACTGCAGAACTAAATAGTACAGTAATAAAATCATCGTCATAGACTTATGTACGCTATGATAGTAATACTGTAACATAATAATTTCCTTTAAAATGCAAGTATCAAAATTTTCTAGTATAATCCTGGGCTATATATATATATATATATATATATATATATATATATAAATATATATATATATATATATAAATATATATATATATATATATATAAATTTTGGTGTCTTTGTTACGTTCAAATTCCCCAAAGAAAGAATTCGGTTACGAAATTAAATAATCCATATAATACAATACGTATTTATTTCTACGATTTTAAAAAGCTGTTTGATTCAAGGTCGTTTTGCGATATGTTTAACAAAAATTCCGGTTGTTAGTCCCTTCGACTAACAATTTAACTCCGTGAGGAAAACTGGTAGGCCCGGCCGGTATTAGGTCGGAGAAATTGAAGATTTTAGGTCGAAAGATTTGGTCAAAGGTGACGGTCGTCGTTATAAAGCTTTGCAGAAGCGAGCAAAATTTTTTAAAAATAGTAAATTTTACTCTATGTAATATGTCAGTTTAGAAAGAGTAATTACTATTTTTCTAAGTATCTAAGAGATTTGTGTCGTGTACAACAAATTTGAAATATAACTACGATGGATCAAGTTTTTTTTAAGAAGCCAAATCCAAGGTTTGGCCTCACCTTTGTTGGTCCTTGGTCGTCGTTCCAGACCATAGATGCAGTCCTTTTTGTTCGTGCGTAGCAGTACAAGTCCAGTTTACAACTCAAGTGCATTTTAGTGAAACCAAGGTAACTTTTTTTGTTTTAAACTTTTGAAGGAAAAATAAACATCAAAATAATAATTGCTTTCATACAATTTAAAAATATTGCAATAATTAAAATTGTAAATTTTAGGGTGTGGCCATTGCTGTCATTTTATTTGTTCTCTGTTGTAAAATTTAATTTTGACGTATGACAGCTAGCAACTAGCTTTATTATTTTTTGACATTAGTTTGTTTTGGTTTTTTAAAGAAGGTTAACCTCTCTACATAATTTTATTTAAAAAGATAATTTTTATTAGTAACGACTTATTTCTATCACAGTTTATAGCACTGTAACAATTTTTTGTAAGTTTTGTAGCATCTCCCACTTGTAAACAGAATTTGTAAACGAATAGGACTTATGAAGTTTTTTTTATTTATTAATTTGGTATAAATCTTTGTAACTATTTATATCATAATTATTTTTATATTGTCTGTATTTGCAACTGTTTGTGTTGAGACAACAACAAATGTTTAATTTATTTCTCTAAACCAATTTGTTTACTTTATGTTTTAGAAAAGTCTCCTAACCTATTTTGTGTTTCTATTTTAGGAAGGAAGATTCTTTTTCTTTCCTCCAACAGGAGGATCCTTCGAAGGGGATTTTCTATTCCATCCATCCATTTTAAATAGTTAGAGGCCCTTCTTGTTGTTCTATTTGTACATTTGACCAGGAGATTAATGTAAGTACCCCTTTGTTTCATTTTTTTTGTAGTTGCCCCTATATTGCTTCATTCACTTAATCACGACCCCAGCTCTCCAAATAAACCCTGAATGCCGTTTGCATAAGTCTCGTTTATTTTGCTTGCCCTATCTCTAGCCCAATAGTTTCTGTCAAAATTTTCAACCCCCATAAAAATACCGTATGTGGTAGGCAAAATATTTCGTTATAATACTAGGGGATTTGTAATATCAAATTTTCATATCTTGCCTACGTCATTTAATTTATCACTCTGATAAGCAGCTATCCAAGCATATTCCCTTAAACAGTCTACTTTGTCTCGTAAGGCGCTCAAATTTAGCAAATAAAAACTAAGGATAGCAAAGAATGAAGTCAAATGTTGAGCAGTGGGCCTGTAAGTGCTGTATTAGAGTTATATAGGATTAAGGATCCTATTATGAAACCCGTTCCTAATATAAGGGCCATGTCTCTAGAGTTTTGTAAGTACTGCAGCCTGGTGAGTAACGTAAAAACTAAGCTCTAGTAGTGTTTACAGTGGTCTGTTAAGGGATCAAGTGTAATCTAGCATTACTTGTCAGTGAAGTTTTAAAGTTATTTGCGAAACAAAAGTTTTTTATCCATCCCCAACTTTCCTCCATTATGGAGGTAGATGTTTTCGATGGTTTGTATAATATTGATTAGTATGTTTCTTTTATAAAGTATGTGTAAGACGTCTTCTACTTGGATGCGATCGAAAGCCTTTGTCAGGTCTATATAACATAAATATGCGGGTTTATTGTACTCGAAAGCCTTTTCTGTGATTTGTCTTAGTACAAATACGGCGTCTACGCAGGATCTTCCGAATCTGAATCCTTGTTGTTTATTTGAGAAAGTTGTTAGTTTATTGATTTTATTGATTAGGACTTTTGTGGTAAGTTTAAGTGCGGTGTTCAGTAGATTTATATCTCTATAATTGTTGGGGTCTTCTTTATCTCATTTCTTGAACATTATGCTGTTTCTCGATGCGTCAGGTATCTTGCAGTGCAATATTAGTTTTTGTATAAATTTTGTCATCTCTAGGGTTACACTTTTTCCTCCGTATTTTAAAAGCTCGTTGGTTATTCCATCTGGTCCTGGTGACTTTCTATTTTTGAGCGAATTTGTGGCTATTTCTACTTCCTGAAAACTGATTTCTATTTCGTGTCTTAATGCAGGTACGTTATTGTGTTGATTATTATTTTCCTTTGCTTTAAACAGTTCCGTCAGGTATCTTTCTCATTCGTTTGCTAGTATGGTATTGTATTCCTTCAATTCTGCAGTTTCTTTCCGTTGGTTTCTTATAAATCTCCATATTTGTTTTTGTATACCGTAGAAGTCGCTTTCCATCCTTTCTGTAAACTGTTCACAGTGTTCATTTTTTGTTCTTCTTACCAACTGCTTTGTTTCATTTCGTATTCTTCTATAGTTGTCTCGGTATTCTGGGTATTTGATGTTTTGTACTTCATGTAGGCCTCTTGTTTCTCTTTACATTTCTCTTTTATTTTTTTTTTCTAAACCATTGAGCATTGTCGTTGTTTCTTTTGTTTAGTATGACTTTTCGTTTTCCAAGAGCTTCTGTTGCTGCTTCTTCAATGTTGTTTTTAATTTTCTTCCAGCTCGCGTTTATATCTTCGATGTCGTCTATTTGTTTCAGCTGTATCTTCTGTGCTAAGCTCCTTTGGTACATTTCTCTTGTAGAGTCGTTCCACAGAGATTCTATATTTTCTTGGTGATTTCCTGTAGAAAATTTTGTTTTGGTGTTATTTTCATTCTTATCTTTTCTAGTACTAGTTTGTGTTCACTTCCTGGGTCTTCTGAGTTTAAAGTTCATATATCTAGAATTTGCTTTGGATGGATTTTTCTATTAGTGACTATAAAATCAATCATATATTTATGTCCCCTGAAGTTTTCAAATGTATATTTATAATGAAGCTTATGGTCGAAAAATGTATTATTAATTCTGAGTTCGTTAAAAGCACAGAGATTAGCCATGAGTTTTCCATTTGCGTTGACATGGTTTGCAAATGAGAATATATGTAAATATTTCTCATGTACTAATTACCGCAGCCAGCTTTAATTCGATTACCCATCTCATCAAAATTTTCGACGATATAGAGGATTTAAATCCGACGACCGAGCAGGCAAATACTTTGTACCTGCCCTATCTAACAAACTATTTAGATATACTGTAACTAAGTGATTACACACATTAATGCAAAAATGAGCTGGTGCACCATCGTGCATGAACCCTAAGTGTTATGTCAGCTGTAGAAGAATTTCTTTAAATATAAAAGGTAACTGTTCCTGAAGGAAACTTAGGTAAGATTCGCCTGTCAGTCATTGTAAGAGAATGGACCGATTAAATGATCACTAAGACATATATTTACTAAAAAATAATGCTAAAAATGCGCTTCAAAGGTTCCATGTGAATTCTCATCAGCCCATAAGTGATTTTTATGCAAATTTCGTATACAATGTCGTCCAAAAGTTGCCTCGTAAGTAAACAAACTGTCATTTTAAAAATTATGAAATTGATCGATTTGATGAAGAATTGGCAAAAAGTAGGCACAAAAAAAGTTTCTAAGTAGTAGAGCTTGCACACGTTTGAGATGGAACAGTAGCTAAATAAAATAACTGATCTTTGTTGACAGTAGTCTACTAGACAATGTATTAAAGAAATGAAAAATACAGGTTAAAATGTTTTATTTATTTTTTTTTATATATAAAAACGGCACTTAATAATTACAAGAAATAGTAAAAAAAATTGTGACAAAATTAACGAGCAATTCAAAAATTATTTTTAAATCGATCATTACCCGTATGAGCGCCAATGATGAATATGAAATTACTAATTTTTTGTAAAAAAATGCGCAATAACTACCTCTTAAGACCTACCAAATATGATTTGCAAATATCAATCGGTTTAAGAGCAATAAATAAATCGTGTAAATAAATGTAGAATTACATCTGCAATTAGCTGCAATTTTTTACTAACACTCTGTATAGGAATTTTGGCCATTTCTATTGATAGATAGATACGAAATAATTGCTTGTACAGATGCAATATATTTTTCTCTCTTTTTACCATTTACAATGATTTATTGTTCTTTTTCAAATATCTGCCTTACCCTGTATGATGAGGCTTGTACAACGTTTATCACTCAATAAACAAAACTAAATTGCGACATAGGTAGTTATAGTTTAGGGCCCTCGCAGAAGCGAAATGATAGCCAATATGTAGAAGCTGTACGGCAGATAAAATCCATTTTATTATTACTGTCGCAGAATAAAACACACGTTTAGAGATTATCGCGCCAACACATTCAGCCGTTTTTATCATTGCAATTAGAAAACTTCGTTAATTCTCTACATCCACACATACACACTCAGAAACGTAACAGAAGGTCACAGAAGCTTTACTAAAGTGCACAAAACGAATATAGTATAAGCATTTTGTTAAAATAATTAACATTGAAATATAAATTTGCTATACACGTTATGGACAAAATTGAGAAACGCAAAAAAAAGAAACACTACCATAATTTTGAGCATCCAAAACTAAAACCAGTAGTTGGCACTGAAAAAATGTCAAAAAACATTTTGTTTACAATAAAATGTCAAGTTTCAAATTAGTTTTACTTGTATTTGATATCTGCAGTATTTAAAAGTAATTTAAGAATAATGCCAAAATTATTAGAAAGAGAACGAATTAAGATACTAATGTTAATTGGTTATGGTGACAGAAAACGTACTTATGAAGAAAAAAAGTCAACTCTTTAAGTCTTGAAAGACCTCCTATAAATAGAACAACGGTTTCTAAAATTTTGAATAAAGGTACTTTATTCATACATACATATTCATTCTACTAAAGCGGTACTGTACGAGATATCCTAACATCTGGCAGAACAAAAACTACAACTAATGAGGATAAGACTGTAGATATCCTTTTAGATGTTCAAGAAAATCCTAAGACATCTACGTATGAACTATCAAGAAATCATAGTATTAGCAGGAAGACAGTATTGTAAGGAAAATATTTTGCCTACCTCAGGATAAGATTATGGGGTAAAGATAGCTACGTATGCGAACGGCACTCAGGGTTTGTTAGGAGAGCTGGGGTCGTGGATAAGTGAATGGCAAGGGGTCGGATTCGGCAACTACAGAAAAAAGAAACAAAAGGGGTACTAACATAATCTCTTGGGACAAACAAAATAAAAATAAACAGGAATCACCTCTAGTAATTTAATATAGGACGCCACTTTGAGGTGCCTAATTATACCTATTAGAACCACTAGTTGTAACTAGTGAAATAATTATTAAAAATGAAAAACATATCTTTTCCAACGAAACTCAAAAAAAGTTTGTTAAAAAAAATAAACAAAATGTTAAGAAACAAAAACATTTATTGTGTCTTACCACAAACAGTTACAAAACATAGAGAATACAAGAATACTCAAAAAAGACAATACAAAAATATTACCTCAATAGTCGCAAAATACAGAAAACTTACATGTCATCCGTTTACAATGTCCAGGAGTTGGAGATACTACATTAACTTACACATGTTACCGCATAACAAACAAAACAAATAAATATCGAAAATAATAAAGCTAGCTGTCATATATTAACATTAAATTTTAAAAATTGAAAACAAATAAAATAACAGCTAAGGTCAAAACCCAAAATTTACAATATTTAATATTGCTATTTTTTAAATTTTTATGAAAGCAATTATTATAAAAAAAATTGTATGTCTTTACTTTAAAATTTGAGACAAAAGTTACCTTAATTCACAAAAAAATTGCACTAAGATTTCTGTAACCATAACTGAAACTATACTGGAACTGGGGGCTTCACTCTCTGTGTAACGAACACACGAACAAATCCATCTCCAAATTGCCAAAAAACCTTGGATGACAACCAGGGAGAAACAAAACGAGGATGGAAACGACTATTCTTCCAATCCTCACTCAAAACATTAACTGAACCATTAACTGCTACAAAACTACTTTTCACTGTTACATATTTCCATAAAAAGGGCCCCAAAACAGAAAATTTTACAAATTCGACATGAATTTGGATCCACACTTGAGCCTACAGCGACCCAAGTAAGAATGACGAAATTATCTTAAATATTCGTTCACATAACTTAAAATAACAAAAAACGGAAATTAAGATATAGATTATTAATTTGAAAACGCAGTACTTCGGGCGGCATAAATCAAAGAATATCGAGCAAAATATGCAGCCACGAAATAAATAAACAACTCTAAAATGGTTTTTATTACTTGGCAACGCCAAGAGGAATTAAGAACATAATTGGGTTTTTATACGTATGAATAGGAAACTGAAATGCATTAAAAATACTCTTCGATTTTCCAAACATATATGAGGGGATTTCAATATATGCTACAGTATAAAACATGTTACATAAAAATAAATTCCACACTTATAAAATTCAAAACCACGAAGAATTAACAGAAGATAATTTTGATCAGAGATTAGAGATTTGTGAAACCGTTTAAAAAAATTGATATACAAGACGATTTTTAGATTCTCTTATATTCAGTAATGAAACGACATTTGACTTGAACGAAATTGTTAACAGACATAACTGAAGATACAAGTCAGATTCCAATTCACACTAGATCGATGAGGCTCACACAAAATATCCACAAAAAGTTCCCACCAGTGTGTGGGCTGGTTTATTAAAAAACCATTTGATATATTCGTATTTTATCGATGGCGCACTTAACAATGAAAATACCTTGAACTTCTCCAGGATCAAATTATTCCTGAAATAATCAATTTATTTCCCAAGTATGACAGCGCGGTTTCAACAGGATGGCGCACCAGCACAATATCATAATATTGTTAGGCAATATTTGAATACTGTTTTCCCCAGAGATCTATTGGTCGAAGAAGTGCAATTTAACGGCCGGCAAGATCTTCCGACTTGATTCCACTTGATTTTTTTGGGGGATATCTTAAGGACCGGGTCTATGTAAACCGAGCAACTAATTTAAATAATTTAAAGGATTATAAATGTCTTAAAATGCAAGTAGTTTCTACAGAAATGATCAATGATTATATTCGAAACTTCCAAGATTGATTGTATTATTGCCAAGAAACAGACGACCAAAATTTTGGGCACCTTTTGTTAAAAATGTATTTTTTTTATTTTAAGTGTTACTTTTCAAAATTAATATAAATTGTTCAACAATTACATGTATTATGTCTTTGGAAATTATTCTTGTATTAATCTAGTGATACGGTGTATTACATTAGTAATATGGTACTTTTTTTGGTATTGCTAAAGATTAGAAAAAATTATCTTTTCTATGGTATATCACTTGACCTAGATTGCCATTGAAAAAAATCAAGATAGCGGCGATACACTAAACGTTGGCGCCATAAAAATTTGAAAAACCCTCTAGAAAATGCAGAATATCATCTCATTCATGATCTTAGAATTTCACAAATATATATACTTTTGTGTTTCCATACTCTTTCTCTACCCTGTATAGTTGATTAATAGATTACCAAAAATGTAATAAAGAAAAAAGCACAAGCAACAAATACAAGCATTGTAAGTATAAAAAGGAAGAAGAAGAAAACCTGCAAAACGAAAAAAATGAGGTAAGAGGAGCAAACGAGAGGGAGAGGAACCACCAATGATTCTTGAAGTTAAAGATACAGTTAACACACTAGCCAGAAACAAATCACCCGGAATAGATAATCTCCCAGCTGAACTATATAAAAAAGGTGGCCATGATACCATTATAGCATTACAGCAGCTTATAAAAGAAATATGGACACAGAAATCCCTCCCCAACGACTGGAATATTGGAATACTTTGCACCATATACAAAAAATGAGATATCTTTGAATGCTCTAACCACAGAGGAATTACGTTTCTAAATGCAGCATATAAACTATTTTCCACAGTACTATGTCACCGTATGGCACCATATACAGTACGGATAGTAAGAAAATACCAGGCTGGTTTCAGAGGTGGTAAATCTACAATTCATCAGATTGCAACCCTGATACTCATTACATATTTATAGACTACAAAGCAGCCTACGACTCTGTGAATAGAAGAGAAATGTTCAAAGCAATGAAAAAGCTAGGAATACTAAATCAGTTGGTAAATTTAACAAAACCAACTCTTGCAAAAGTTGAATGTAGAGTACGGATTCAGGGGGAACTGTCTGAACCTTTTAAAACTTTAAATGTAAAGTGCGTACATAAAATCCGTTTTTCCCTTATTGAAACCCATTTTTTGTTCTGGTACACGGTAGTTAAAGATTCTACCAGCTTGACTAATGTAATTTTTTGGGCAGTCCCTACACGTGAGTTTGAATTCAATACTGTGTAACTGCCTTTTCTTTTGGCTCTCGTTTTTCTTAATATGTTTGCTTAAGTTAGCTGAAACTTTTGGTCGTAAGCAACGAAGTTCTTTTTTTTTTCATTATTATGTTTATTTTTGTTTTTTTTTAATCTTTTTATAGTTTTATATATCTCATATTTTTCTGTCAATCTCTTGTTTTATTGATCAAATGTTTTTCGTCTTTCCATTATTGTTCTGGTTTCTAGTGAAACCCATTGCTCTCTTTTAACACGATTTGTGTTACTTTTTTCTCAGCTTTGGTACTGTTTTGACAATATTTCATATATCCGATCATTTCATTAAAACTGTATTGTTGGTAAAGCCCATCAAAAATATGTATAAATATTGTCACTATCTACTAAGGTAATATAAGCTCACAAACTCGAATATAAGCTGGTGTCGAACAAATAGCCATTTTTAAAAACTAGAAACCTCGATTTGTTTGGTCATTTGCCATTTATTTTTGACTTGCCAGCCACCAAATGACTTTCTTACTGCTATCCGTCAAAAATCTTTTGTCTTTTCTCGTTATTTGAATTATTTTGCTACTGTCACCGATATTTTTTCTAGTGTACCTAATCCGAAATTTATAGGGAAGATACAACCACGTGGGTTTCCATTCTAAATTTTTACAACGCTGCGACACAACTTTTATTAGCTTCATTTAAATTTAAAATGTGATGTAACAAACGCGAAACCATTTACCATAAAAAGTACCCATCCGTTTGATCTTTCACTCGATCGAGATAGATTAGCTTTCTCATTGAGCGAATTGCCGTAGTTAAAGAAGATGCAAAAGCGAATATAAAATTAATCAGCAAAGAGACACAACATCCTCATTTCAATACTCGTATATGTCGACTTATTAGGCCAGTCTTCATCGACATTTTTTCTCAGTTCTGCCATGATTAAATTGTATTATAATATTTAGATCTTTATTTTAGCTACATTTTATTTAGTATTAAGAAGGATCTACAAACTCCAATTATGCAAAGAGGCTTGCTAAGTGGTCAAGATATTTTAAGTATCTATAAACAACAAGTTCTTAGATTTGTTATTGACAAATATTGTCAGCGCAATCTTTTTATACCAAGGGGATATTTTTATATCTTACCTAAAATATCCTATGTGGATCACGTCACAAATGACGAAGTTTTGAGAAAAATGAGAAAAGGGTACTGTTAACAATAATCTCGATGAGATTTTTCCACTTTTTGTTTATGTGATCTTGCAGTTTTCGTTTTACTGGTTGAATTAGTCAGTTTGAGCTGTTTTTCCTTCTGATTTCTGGATCTTCTGGCTCTGTTTTAGAATTGTTCCTTTTCCTAATTAGTTCTCTTAATTCCAGTCTATAAAGCGGGACCAAGAGCTGTAAAAACAGTGCAACAGATGAAGGGACTTGCACAAGGCCGGAAAGCGTGGAAGAAATGGATATATACCAACAAGATTTTCGACACTCTTATAGGACATATATTTCTCAGAATCTTTCCTTGGGAATAGTATTTTTTTCTTATATGGTGCTATTTGCTAATATTTCTGTTAATATGTTTTCTAACATTAAGCCTTTTTCCTTAAGGTCTGGGCTCCTTATCTTTGAGATATTTCCAATTCCTTCACTGACTATCTTTTCATTGGCTCAATCATCTTGGTGTTTTCTCTGTTTTCTACATAATTATTTAGTAATATTTTTCTTGTATTCGTAGCTCTATCATTCCAATTAGGGGATGTGGGGTTTAGTTAGGTAAGTGCATGATTTCCTTTTTCATTGGGATTGCTGTTTCTCCTGACTTTGCTCTGTAGTAGGTCCTGTAGATGTCGCATCTACCCAACTTAACTCTTATGTTCTAGGAGAACTTAATCTCCTGCATGGCTACGACATCAATATCCAATCTATTGAATATGTTTTTATTAGTTATAAGTTCGTCTGGATTCCAGGAGCCTATCCTAACATATCCACTTCATCTGTTATTGCTGTTCAGTTAAGTTTGATAGTAGTTCTTCATTGCTTCTTTGTACATTTTTTGAACTCGTTGGTTAACCATATTGCTCAACTCTATTTTTGTTTTTGACGGATGACTTACCCCACTGGTGATGTCTTTTGTGTGATTGGTGGTGCTTGTCTGGGCTTGTTGTCTCGGATATTTCCTTGAGCTACTTAAGTGATATTCCTGAAAATTTGCTCATTCAGCTGGTCTTTTTCAAGGCAACGTGGCGCCGTCACAATCTATTGAGTCATATTAACCTTTGTCTAATGGACTCCTGGTAATACATCTACAACACATGTGATCCTGAATGCTTTATTGTGAAATTGGCTAATTCTAGAAGTTTTCGAACTACATAATCTTAATAATTATAACGTTTTTAGTTAATATACTAAATCATTTACATTTTGACAATACCTTTTGTTTATTCTCTTATTGTCGCCTCAACATTTCAAAAATATAATATTTTTATACGTAAATATTTAAATTACTTTTCTTGTTTGACAACATTGCTTTACAAAATGTTTGAATGCTAACTTCATCTCCTGAGCCAAATCTTATCAGGTTGGAGTTCCGAAAAACGAATATGATAAGGAGATTATTTTATTAACTTTAATTTTCATGTTATAACATGTTGGAATCTTTTTTTAAGCACATCATTCACAACTCAAGCAGGTCGGAGAACTAGAGGAGAGAATGTCGAGATAGGAATGGAAAAAGTGGATTTTAAGAGACATGTTACATCTGAGTTACTACAATCGCCAATAAAACTTTAATTAAATTAGGGTAGTTATTAATTGCTTTTTTTATATAAAAAGCTATAAAGAACTCTCTTGAGAGCTTCCAAAACTTCTTTCTCTTTGCCTTTCAAAGCTCTATCAAATGCTAGATCCTTCATAAGTTTTCGTTAATTTACAAAAGTTTTCATTTTGTGGCCCTACAAAAATTCCCTCTTTAACTTTAGCTTTACTAATGGAAAACATTTCTCTCTTAGGTATTTAAAGGCCTGTTT
Organism: Diabrotica balteata; assembly: GCA_918026665.1. Lineage (NCBI taxonomy): Eukaryota > Metazoa > Arthropoda > Insecta > Coleoptera > Chrysomelidae > Diabrotica > Diabrotica balteata. The sequence goes on along the minus strand of OU898285.1, from coordinate 56,168,669 downwards.
CATATGAAAAGAGCAAAAGCCATAGATTCTTTTGTACTTTATAGCCCTTTCCGTAATATAACTAAAAAAGAGTTGCAACAAATATGTGAAACGTATGTATTGTGCTAGACATTTTAATAGACAGTTTTCACAACAGAAGTGAGGTTACGACTCTGATGAAAATTTTTACACCGCATATATAACAAAAATTGTTCACTCAATTGACACACTTCCGTGGCATGTTGACTTCAGTGCGTCATGAAACAAGAAATGTTACCATGACACCACAATATATCTAAAAGCTCTCTAAACTTTGCACTTTTCACAACATAAACAATGGGAAACTCACAAAAAATCAAAATCAGCTATGATGAGTGTAAACTTCCAAAAACTAAATCTCCCCAAACTAAAAACATCAGAATCAACATATACTTTTATCTGGGAATTAAAAGTTAACTGAACTATCAAGAAATAACCATGAATGACAGATGAGATCTTGAAACTAATAGATGAAACTAATATGACACAGTCAGGTATAATGCAAGAAATATAACAATAAGAAGAAAAATCAGAGAAGCGAAGGAAAACGAAGAAACGGACAGATGCGAAGAAATTTGGACTCTAGAGTTAAAGTACATAGTCACAATGTACATAGGAAAGCTTAAGAACTCATAGGTGGACTAATAGGGAGACAAAAAAGAAAATCTAACTGATTCTGACGAAAACATCATCTTGGACAAACAAAATAAAATAGGAACGTCGAAAGAATAACTAAAGAAACTGTTTAAAGATCAAGGAGATATCACCTTTGAGCTAGATTAGGAAGTAAATGATGGACCAAGAAAATTTCAGTAGGAAGTTTATGTAATAACACAGCTAGATGATAGTAAAGAGCAGGCCCCGAAAATATACAAGCAGAACTACTCAAACTAATGGACAACGAATCAATATCAATAATCACAAAAATACTTAACACCATATACAAATCTGGAGAAATACCAACAAAGTGGCTGAGAAAAAGATATCCTTTTATTTTACGCAATAATTGTCGTCAACGATAATATTCAGTAAAAGCGAGGTTCAAAGAGTTTCTTGGCGGATCCAGCCGGTAGTAGTTTAGTAAATTCTTCGTTTATATTTATTTGCATTTGGTTTCAAACATGTGGTGAAACAAAAACATTATTATTCAGATTAAATCAAGAATCTTTAAGATAGCTAGAAGTGATACCATGTCATTTATTGCAGAAACCAGATCAGAAATATCATATAAGCACGGTAGGACATAAAATAGTAAATTTTCCTAAAATTCAGAAGGAACATGAAGACGAAGAATAAACTAAAGTTTAGCAGTCAAATAAAATAGAATAGTATACACTGAAAAATTCTACTGGCCTATTTCAGATTTCATCAATCTCGGCAACTACCTAATTTTACAGTTTTCCAGATCGAATTAGATCCTTCCCCGTTTCCTAATTCCAGACCCACTTTTACAACCAACTAACTGCTACTAAGAAAAAACGGTAATTTAAACAGATTTACTTTTTTAAAGAAACCCTAAAACGGAGATTGTTTGTTTCGTTTTATGTGTACTAGTAGAACAAAATGCCGAAAGAAAACATTTTAATTGGTCAATTTCAGGTACAAATTTTGCTTTAAGTAACTATTTAAACTACGTTAAGTATCAACTTTTGTTACGAATGATAACAAAGCTGATATAAGTGGGCAATATACGTAAGTTTTATAGTTTACTCATTTTTAACTGCCAATAAAAAAAAACAAAAACCAACCAGATAAGTATAAAGTGGATAAAAAAATATATTAGAGTAACCTAGTGCAATTAACAATTTCTTAAAAAGTTTGATAATTCACAAAGTAATGTCTTAAACCAGAGACGAAGAAGAAGAATTTATTAAATAAAAAAATATTTGAAATTTTCTTAAATGTTGCAATAATTTTAATACACCAGTAATGTGGGTACATACATAAGCTGCTCAGGTGTAAAATATTATCATTAAGAAGCACCTAAGTTTCTTACAAAGGATTTAAATTCCTCTTACATAAAATTTCTCATTGCCAACTATTTTAGTTAAGAAATACACTTTTATCTTTTTAGACGTTTAAACATAAAGTACTGAATTGTCAGTTTTGTATTGATAGCAATAAAAAGCAATATTAAGTGAGCTCTTGCAATTAAAATGGCAAATTTTGTGTAGCGCGTCATTCAAATTATGTACAGGTTTGAATGTAACAGTTCTCATTTCTCATATCACGAAACGTTCTCAGATTGTTCACACAAATAAGGAGTTATGTTTAATTGTTTTGAATACACAGAAACTCATAAAAATGTTGTAGACACTTCAACGGAAGATAGCAAAATAAAGAAAGATTCTAAGAAGTGTCCTTTGTATAATTTTAATTCAAGTTATGTTGCAGAATTGCATTCTCATTTTCAAGAAGAACACAACCTAATCATAGAAAGTGAAACACTTTAATTTTCCAATTTAGTCTCTTTTCAGGAGTGGAAATGTTTTATTGAAAGTAGTACAAAAACCAAATACGTTAAAGTCGAGAACTTTTCCGTAAAAACTCACAAACAATGAAGTTTCTCTGTCATCGGTCAGGCTGCTTTAATTCTGAAAGCAAAGGAAAGAGGCACTTAAAAATGAAAGGCAATATAAAAATTGGTGGATTTTGCTCAGCAGTCTCACGGTTGTGGTTGATTTGGCAGAAAAAGTTGAAGTCAATTTTATAAAAACACACACTGGACATCAAACTGATATTGGACAGTTATTTCCAAGTCTATCTGATCGTCAGTTTATTGCTGATATTTGATTGTGGTAATTATTTTTATTATACAACAACATTACAAATAACAACAACTATGATCTATAATAATAATAATAATAAGTGACAAGCAGACAAGCCCTCCCTCACTTGTTGCCAACAATAAGATAGTATTTATATTATAATATGTAAAATAATAAAACTGTATTTAAAACAACTACCTAAACATTACTTCTTGTTTGAGTGAACAATCCGAGAACGTTTCGTGATATGAGAAATGAGAACTGTTACATTCAAATATGTACATAATTTAAATGACGCGCCACACACATACTCAAGGGCGATTGGATTGGTCAGGATTATCCTGACCTACCAACGGCTAGACGCTAGTAATTTTTACCCCTGTAGAATTAAAATTTCATTTAAAAATAAATTTGAACAGTGTTAGCTCGGGGAAATGAGATTTCTTTCGATACTGTGACAAATCTAGGTATCTGAAAATGTTTTTAGTTATTACAGGCTTGTATGAAGAAAACCTATACGTTTTCTGCAGAGATTTCAGCGTTTTTTTGATAATAAACAATTTAGTGTAAACGCCTCTGGTAAGTGCTGGGTGGATTGAGTAGCTCAGTAAATGCCCGTGCCGGTCCCAAGCCCGGATAAAGGAGGGGGGTTGAGGCGATGGGCTAGCAACTCATCCCTTGTCAAAAAACATAAATGCTAAAAATTTCGACCAAAAGCCTAGGAATACAAAGGATGGATAAAACAAGGACGACTAATGCAACAGAAAAGGAAAATGATATTGGCTACATGGAATGTACAAGGACTTGGAACCAAACAAGCAGAAGTATTCAAAGAATAAGCGGAAAGAAAAATAGATGCATGTATTCTCACCGAGACCAAGAAAAAGGGAAAAGGTAATGAAGAGATATTATAATACATACATATCTACAGTGGAATGAGTAAAGATAATACAGCTAAGAGAGGAGTCTCTATTGCCCGTCGAAAAAATTTTAAAAACAATATTAAATCGTGGACCGAAGTAAATGAACAACTGGTAATACTGGAAATGAAAAAGAATGGGCACACTATCGTAATTGTCGGAGTGTATGCCCCAAATGAAGATGCATATCCAGAAAGTAAAGACGATTTCTACAACAAAATGAATAAAATACTCTTTGAAGTTACAGAAAACTGAAAAATCTTTATAGTAGGAGATTTAAACGGCAGAGTAGGGAGAAAAGAAAATAACAGAGTCATAGGAAGAAATGGGGAACAAATACCGAATGACAACGGAATGCGTCTTTGAGATTTTCGTGAAACAATGTCTCTCAAAATTATGAATGGCTTTTTTCAACATAGACATCTACAAATTTACATCGATAAAACCTACTAGGAATCTGCGCTCGATAATCGACTATGTAATCAAATGTCAAACTTCCCAGCTGAAAACAACTAACGTGAGGGTATACCGTGGATCAGAATGTGGATCCGAACATCGTTTACTTATGGCCAACGTGATAGTTAACTATCGCAAAACATAACACTCAGGTACAAAATATACAAAAGGGACAAGAAGTAACATCCCCTAAATATAACCTAGAAAGCTTAAAATAAGATTCAACGAAATATCTTTACAAACTACGACTAGCCACAAAATTACAAAATGTGGATCGAGAAAATATATCAGCGGAAGAATTGTACCAGCAACTTAAAAAATGCATTCATGAGACTGCAAGTGAAGCTTTGGGGTATAAAGACAAACATGAAACAAAAAATCAAGAATAGTGATTTACGTGATTTAGAAGAAGAAGAGAAGGAAACGAAAAATCCAACTTACAGCTAATAGATCTAAAACAGTGGAAACACATTTACAAGATCTTACTGGCAAAGGATATATATAAATTCCAAGAGATCGAAATGGAAGAAATATTCAAACATACACAAATAATTGAGATAACAACCGAAGAGTTAAGCGATGCCTTCAAAAGATCAAAAAACGGTAAAGCAGCAGGAACTGGAGACATACCAGTTGAGTTGATAAAGTATGGACCAAAAATATTACAATTACTATTTAACAAATACCTAAAAGGACAAAATATCCCTGATGATTGGAATGTTGGATACATCAGCTCAATATTCAAGAAACGGGATAAACGCAAATGCTCTAATTATGGGGGAATATTATTATCAGCTCGGTGGGGAGGTTGTACGGTCGAATAATAAAAGAAAGAATAGAATCAGAATACGAAGACATAAAAGAACAAAATGGATTTCGTGCAGAAGATTCGTACACTGATGGTATATTCGTTCTGCATATACCACCATACACCGATATATATATATATATATATATATATATAATATATATTATATATATAATATATATATATATACATATGTATTAATTTATTAATTTAATATTATTAACTATTAACTATTTTGTAGTAGAATATGTTCGGCAACGTGTCATAGATAATTTAATTCTTATGTTTATTAATTCCTACATATTTACTGACTATTTATTGTTTTATTAAACATTTAAACAAAAATAAAAAATGTTACAATTAAAAGATTTGGCGGTTTTAGCGCACTACATGGTTGCGTTTAAATGAAAATCGGATTAAAATAAGCTGACTAATTACAAACGCAGGAGGATTGTAGTAAAAGTTGCACAGTTGCGAGACCCCAGTTTAACAATCGAGATAATCGAAATATTTTCATAATATGATCGCTGATATGCAGATCGGCTTGAATTCGTTTGAATCTTAAACAGCAATGATTATGTTAATTTTATTGTTGGCCATATGATAGATTTGGACGAGCACAGGTGGTTGAACGAGGTAGCAAGCAGCAAGGTGAGCGTGCCTACTCCGAATAAAATTAGACCGTAATAGCCACATATTGCCTCTGAGCCCAACTTCCTGAACGCCACATGTTCCAATTTTGATTTATATTACGGCTGTCAAATGATGTCAATATAGTGCAATTGAAATTGATTTCTCAACGAGGTTTATGTCATTTTATCACGAATACAAAGAACAATTAGTTTCATATGCCGAACGCCCAAAATATTATCGATTCCGTTTCCGTGTTTCCTAAACATAAATAATCGAGCCTCTCTTTCGGTGGTAACAAGTCAAATTCAGTCGAGCATTTTACCTCACACTATTCTAAAAATATTGTTAATTTAAACAATAAACAAGCAGTAAATAATACCAGATATTTTGTACGGAAAGAATATAAATAACTACATTATACCTTGTTCTTTCTGCTTGCTATATGCAATTCTGCTTGTTAATCATCGAATTAATACCTCAACAGGTTTTGTTTGAGTTGAAATGAAAGGAATAATATACAGAAAAAAACCATCGTATTTAAAAACGACTTAACAGCAATGACAAAAACCAAAAGATCTGAAAAAGACTATAATAAGGATAAGTACTAAAGGAAGCAAATACTTAGACTAAGAATAAACCAGAGAAGAAAAAATCTTAGATATTGGTAAACTCAGAGGAATAAAGTCAATATTTACCCCCCAACAAAAACTTTCCTCCCTTGTCCGATCAAACAAAGAAAACATTCCAAATGAACAACACGAAATTTATAAAACTCCTGGTGCAGATTGCCTCAGATCTTATATAGGCCAAAAAATCGTAGAATCCAAAATAGGATTAGGAACATTACGGCACATACCCACTATTGGAGATTTAAGAGTGTGAGAGGAGAGCTGCTCGGCGGCTACCTGTCTACGTTCGAGGTCGAGTTACTCTACCTGCGCTCACCTTTCCGTCCCGGGGGCAGGCAGAAGGGGGATAATGGTTGGTGTGTTCGTAACCAACACAGGTATTACGGAGGGTGAACCCCGCGATGCTTCGTGCAACGTGCCACCTGCAAATGCTGTCGGACTTGTAGGAGTTAGTGGATAGCTAAAGGTCGTATGCCAATAGGCCAGGTAGACCTGGGTCCCGCTGATATTTATTTGTCGAAGGAACACGAACTTCTTGTTCTGGTTCTTGAAGCAGGGATCCTGAATTGAGTCATAACACTCGATTGATACCAATTCTAGCACGCGAAGTTTAACGAATTCGTCTTCCTAGGCCATATATTCGCTTGGTCAATGCCCTTGTTTCTCTCATTTCTAAGTATGCAGCTGAAACATGGACTCTCAAAAAAAATCGATACGAGTAAAATCCAAGCATCCGAAATGTGGGTATATACAACAAACATATAAAATATAAAACCAAGCTTTCAATTCTGGAAGAGCTTCGTATAGAGACAGGTTATTAAAAAAAAGTAAAACGAGCATACCTAATTTACTTCAACTCTATAGCTAGAAGAACGAAGATCTTGGAATTATTTGTAGTAGAAGGAAGAATAAGGCCGAAGACCAAGAGGAAGATCTCCAACACGATGGGCAGATCAAATAAAAATTATGGTGGGAACACATAGTCACAGTCGTCCATATAACACAAGAATGGAGACAACAAGCTAATAAAAGAAACGATAATAGAGAACGATTTCCGAATTGGAAATTGAAACGTCAATAACGTTTTTTATCTTTAATTGTGGCTTATTCCCAGTTATAAATAGTAACAAGCTAATAATATTTAAAGTGTCACCACGCCCTAAGAAAGGTTTAAGGAATTAGGAGTAGGATGATAGCACTGTATTATTAAGGATCGGAACTTTTGCCTATTTTAAACATTTCAGTCAATGCTTCACAACAGAATTGTCTTCCTTAATACACTTAATGATATTTTGTTGATGCAACATAATTTCCATCCAATATTTTCAATAGGTTGAATTTTCAATAGTGGAAGATATTGTAGATTATGTTAACAGCTTTAACCACTGCAGATTTCTTTAATTAATGTTATTCCTGTGATTTTTGGAGTTCGAAGAGAGGGAAGAAATATTTTTTAGAAATAAGTCCGAGTTAGAACACCATTTATGTAGAGAAATACATGCTGTTTAAAGCAAACTAGTTATTTTTCTTGTGAGTTTAAGGAGGGTTTGCTCATCATTAGCACCATAGAGAATGTCATCAATATAGCAACTATTTTGAAGAGCATCGCTAGCCAGGGGATATTCAGTTTGATGAGTATTTGCCAGTTCTATTAAACAGCGAGTGCTCTGAAGACTGGCGCTTTTAGTTCCGTATGTAACTGTTTGCAGTTCCAGGCACTCAATATCCTTTTCCGGGGAGTCACGCCAAAGTATGTTTAACAGAAAGGTTGATCAGGATTAATTTAAACTGTCTGTACATCTTTTGTATATCAGTTGTGAAAAACAAAGGAATATAATCGAAAGCGCAGTTAAAATGTCAAAAATTTCCGGAAATATGGCGGAGGCGGAAATATTTCTCGCCTACCGCCAGGTGGGAGCCATTCTGTCTCCGGCTTCTATAATATAAAAATGTAGCTTCTCCAATTTAAATTTTAAAGTGTTTGTTTGTCTTTAGTGTATTTGTTATGTCCCAGTTTACATGTATGGACATTCGGTTATGCTGGATAGGCCACAATTGACGAAATGCCCCTGAGGATGATCTTGTGATCGAAAGTACTTGGGCAAGATTTAATTAAATATGTGTTCGATATTTGCCTTGTGTACATCAAAGTTCATTTATTCGAACATTCAACCTTATATTGAAAGTATTTTATTTACTGGGTATAATAAAAAGAGGTAGTCATGTGTGGCTACAAATACCAAACCAATCACATTAGTATTAGTTACACCGTTTCCGTATATAGATTACTGGCTTTTTTGTTATCGCCACCCTTATCTCATAATTTATGATGCTTAAGGATATACATACCGTTTTTTCGTTAGTGTTGAATATGCGAACGATTTTTTCCAAGCAGTTTGCACTTCTACCCGAAATATTGTTAGACGCTAAGTGACCGAGGTCCATTGATACGCCGGACAATAATTTTCAATTATGTCCTTTATTTTCTGGCCTGAAACAAGAGGGGAGATTTTATAGAGAACAAAAAGACCGTTAGTAAAACTTTCCCTACTGACTTCTGCTTGTCAAATGATTTTGGATGACATTTTTATCGTCTCTATATCAAAAATTGGCCACTCAAATGGACAGTGCAAAATAACGGAAAAAATCCCTATGAAAGTATAAAATAAATTATGCAAAAAATACATTTGATGTTCTTGGGTCCAGCGTTCAATTATGACCTAAAGGGAGACACAAAAAATCTTTCCAAGGGCCGGCTTTGCCCCATTAGTTAAAAATTTCACAGATAATAGTTCAATACGTTTTTCGGTTTGATAAGAGAAAGTGTTGCTAATTGCCCATTTTTTTTGTTATGTTTGTACACTCTTTATATGAGAACGTATGTGAAGTTTCACTTCAGATGAGACTTGGGTTTTATCACCATGATCCTAAATCAAAACAAGAGGCCAAAGAGTGTGAGAATTTGTTTCTTCGACTCAGAAACTAGTTCGTGCTTAGAAATCGGCAAAGAATGGGTTAGCATCAATTTTTTTGTTGCACGCGAAAGGAATTTTGTTTGTGGATTACTTACAATCTCATAAAACAATCAATTCTAAATGTTATTGTAGTGTTTTAGACTAGCTAAAGGCGAAAATTTATACAAAAGACCCTGTTTGCATAAGAAAAAAATCCTGTTTCATCAGAACATTGCACCGTATCATATTAAGCATTTCTACAATGGCTAAAATCAATTAATTAAAGTTTGAAACTGTGAAAGCATCCACCGTATCCATCAGATTTGTCTCCTAGCGACTTCCATCTGTTTCAATACCAAAAGATTCGTATACCGCAGCCTTTTCAGGTTCTTATTTCAGGAATGAAATTCATGAATTGGAATCTCCTTGGAACAAGTGTATTTATGTTCAGGGAGACTATTCTAAATAATAAAGTCTATTTTAAACCATAACATTGTATTTTTCTTATTGAACGTAATGTATTCCTCAATATGTTTCAACTGTTTTCTTGTGCAAGGGATAAATGTTTCTTGTACTCAGTGCTTCTGTACGGAGTAGAAACGTGGACATTGAAAGCTGAAAACTCTATCAAAACTTCAGGCTTTTGAGCTATGGCTATACAGAAGGATCCTGAAGATACCATGGACAGACAATGTCACCAATGAAGAAGTACTGCGGAGGATGAAGACAACCGCGGATTTGGTTAACATCGTGAAGGGCAGTAAGCTGCAGTACTTGGGACATATATTGAGAAATCAAGGCAGATACGAGCTACTTTAATGCATTTTGCAAGGTAAAATTTAAGGAAAAAGGGCCCCAGGACGAAGAAGAATATCCCGACTTGCTAATCTGAGAGCATGGTATAGAAAGACTTCAATACAGCTATTTTGTATACCAACCAACAAAGTCATCATAGTCAGAATGATCGCCAACGTTCGGAAAGGACAGGCACCCTAAGAAGAAGAAGAAGGGATTACAAAAGGATGCTAGACCTAAACCAGAACTGGCGTGTTAATTTACCTCTGTGTTATTATAATCAATCCAGGAGGTATGAGAGGATTGAAATTAGGACAATGGTGTTGAGACTCTCAAAATGCTTAAAAAGGACCTAACTATTAATAAATATCAATAACAGGAGAAATATAAGCAATATTCATTAATGCCCAGATGTGATGTGATCTGAGTTATTGGAGATATCTGAAGGCAAAGGTCTACATTGTCACTGACAGATAGGCTTTGTTGATCTTTTAGTAATGTATTAAAGCAGGTTAAACCAAAAATGTTTGTGAACTAAAAAGTTCTTTTCTTTTATTGACATATTTTGCTCTTTTTTATATTTTTTAATTTTAACAAAATAACACTGACCTTAAGAAGAACACAAGAAGAACAAGAAGTTTTCACATTAGTAAACACTGACTAAAGAATTCGATGATGTAAGAAAAACAAAGTAACAATAAATTTCAATATTTGTTGAAAAATACACATATTTTAACAATGAACGAAAAAATTAATTTTTAATTTTTAACAAATTTGAAAAGTCTACCTTCTCATGCCTAAACCGCTTCTGTTCATTTATAAAAGCCCAAGAGATGAAACAAAGAAGTGTTCTGCATAATTTTCAAATTTAACTCTACCTATCAACAGATGAATGTAGTGACATTCTGTTAGATGGGAAGATGAGGGAAGTCTTGGCGAGGACTAGGCTAAATGCACCTGTGTGTAATGATGCGTAAGCTATGTGTGGGGACCCCTTGTGTGCCTTTCATCCCAAATACGTGTGCACCCTTTTTTAAGTTGTGTTCAACAGTCTGCTAATATTGGTGAGTAAGCTACATAACTATTATACAGAACGGACTTTTCAATTATAATAAATATTAAAGATATGATATACAAACTTTATAGAATTTATACAGTCTAAATAAAATCTTTAACTTTGGTTTTGGTTTTAGATAAACTATTTGTATATTTATTAAAGACCCGACAGCCCTATTTGAAATCGGTTCATTGTAAATTAGTTTGTCTGTATGTTCGTCTATCAAATTTGTATATGCTTGGATAGAGACGTGGATTATCGGGACGTAAAATATTAATATACAGTGTGTCGTAAAGTATGGAACAAATTCTTTTTTAACTAAACAGAGAATTTTAAGAAATAATCTGAAACATGTCATTTTTTGAGTTTAATTTACCATATTTTTAAATAATATTCTAATATACAGGAGGAATTACTTTGAGTAAATGACGTCACCGTCATTTTTTTAAATGGAACACCCCCATTTTATCTTAATTTTCGGATTACTCTAGCTGAGCTGATTCCAAAAATGTATTGCATGTTGATTCAAATTGGTACAGGGTGGACAAAACTACAATAGTTTTGTGTGTGTTCATAAAGTAACACGTCAGTTAAGTTAACAATATCAAAAGTACTTATTGTCTAGCGGACATTTAACGCCATTTAACGTGAAAGTAGCCTCATCGGAAAATATAATTTTTTGTACCAAGAGAGGGTCTCGGTGGCAGTTATCCATCATCGCTTCACAAATTGCATTGTTGCCAACGGGATCATCTTCGTTTAATTCCTGCACAAGGTTTTATTTGATAAGAATAACCATTTGTCAAGCTTTAATAGTTTGTGTACCGTTGTTTGCTAACATACGATATCGCGACTACTTTACGCACAGAAATGTGCGCCATCTTCTACAAAAACTAAGTAAACATTTAATGCTGTATCCGCATTTGCAGAGGGACGACCTGATTTCCATGCATTGTCAACCTTACCAGTTTTCTCGAAATTTCTCCATTTCTACTTCAAATTAAATCTAAGCAATAATTACAAACCTTCACAAATACCAAAAATATTGTAGTACTAAACTGTCCACTGAACATCAATAAATTACCTAAACAAATATTGACATTTAACAAAAACATAGCCTAATATGTTTCTTTTAAATTGATAAGAAAGAATTTCTTTCATGTTCTGTCCGCTAGACAATAAGTATTTTTGATGTTGTTAATTTAACTAACGCATTAGTTTATGGGCACACACAAAACTAGTATATTTTGTCCACCCTCTACCAATCTGAATCAACATATGATAAATTTTGGAATCAGCTAGAGTAATCCGAAAATTGAGACAAAATGGGGGTATTTCATTTAAAAAAATGACGGTGACGTCATTACTCGAAAGTAATTCACCCTGTATTTAGAAAATTATTTTAAAATACGGTAAATTAAAATCAAAAATCAACGTGTTTCAGGATTATTTCTTAAAATGTTCTTTTTAGCTAAAAAAGAATTTGTTCCATACTTTTCGGACACAGTGTATATATATTCAAAGCTTAGTTTTTTTAATACAACAATAACAAGCATATAGTTTCTTTAACACAATCACATCGTCAAATTGTTTTACAGAGGTTTAAATTGCTAGTATTCTATAAGTGCCTTGCAAACAAAAAGAAAAATAATGTAAAGAATTTTGTCTCTATCTAATAGAGTAGCTATGCCGCAAGAAAGAAGTCGTTATGTAGTTTTTGCGAAAAACTGGCAAATTGCCGAAGATAAGTGATGTACACCCAAAGAAATGTGTCAACTCCGATAGGGGTAATCACTGTTTTTTTAATTTTAAGCCGTCTCTCATCGTGAGATATTTGAAAAACGGCGTTCCAAATAAATCTCTACATGTTCCATTGTCCAGTTCCTTAAGAAGCCGTTCCAAAGTGTGCAATCTCAACTTCAATGTCCCAATTTCAACTTCAAATAGTCAGAATACTTTTCCAGTGAGATGTAGTTTTTTGATCGTGTGACAGAGAAGGTAGCCCCAGAAATCTTAGAGTGTATACAGTGAAATCCAGGTAACTTTTTTGTTTGCACTCTTGAAGTAAAAATAAACAGTTTAAAATAATTATTACTTTCATACAATTTAAAAATAATGCAATAATTAGTATTGTAAATCTTAAAGTGTGGCTATGCTGTCAAGTTCCATCAGGTTTTCTTCACATTTTCTCACCGCTCATATTTAATCTTCTATTGTTTGTAAAATAACAAATTCTTGAGATTTTAGATTTTACCATTTCATAAGTACTACACTCTTCATCCATATTTTTAATTACATTAACGTTATAAACCAATTCCCCGTAGATTTATTGCATATTATAGGTTGATAAAAGATCATTAAGGGTGAGTATTACCCCACATACAAAAACAATAAAAAATTCACCATACTTTTCGTTAAATGATCATGAGTAATAGTAAATCGCAGCAGGAGCCAAAAAAGACTTATTAGCTATCATTTAATAAAATTTAGGAGTGATGTTATGATGGTACCAGCACATTTTGCTGTAATTTTAAATACTGAATAGGCCAGGTAAGTATATCTAGATCACAAGCCGATAAGTGTATGATATAAGCGAGGGTGGCAAGGGTAAGATTGGCAAAATGGGCACATCCCTGATGAATAGGGGTATTAACGAGTGTAACTCTTCGTATTTCGGTATTACAGGTTGGTTTTAGATACAGGTTGTTCTGTACGAAGTGTCAATGAATTATTTTGTTACAAGTATAGCAGTGTCAGACAATTTGTAAAAAAGAGCTAAACGGGTTGAAGATTTTTTTAAAATTTATGAAATTAAAAAAAGAGAGAATTTATTCGTAGAAAAAATTAAGTATTTAAATAAACTTTACTATAGCAAGAAATGACAAAATTAAAATTGTGATTTGAAAAAGTGAGATATCTCTTTCATAATTGTATACTGAAATATTTTACAACCAATTCAAATTGACTAAATTAAAAATAAAGTCATTGTACGTAAGTAACAACCCTGATGAGATGACAAGCCAAGGTCCAATGGGTCAACTAGCCTTATGATTTCTTTCCGCAGAGTTTGTTTAATGAGAAAATTATATTGTTATTAATTAATATTTATTTATTTTAAGGAAATGCGATACTTTACATTTTTAAAACTGCAAGTGAAAAACCATAGACTCACTAAAAAAAGTGATAAAACTTTCTGAAAAATACTAAACCTGATGCAAGAGAGAGAAATAAAGGCTTCTTGACTTCTTACATCAGAAGAATTTCTTGATGATGACCTCATTCTTCAGAAAGTGTTAATATAAGCTCCCGCACTAATGTAATATTACTAAATTTGATGGGTCAAATTTTCAACTATGGAAATTTAGTGTGACCATTTTGTTTAAAGCAGAGAAGCTGCTTCCAATTGTTAATGGGACAGTTAGAGAACCAGAAGACCACACTAGCAGTGACTGGAAAGAATGGGATGACAAAAATTCAAAAGCACAGGTAATTTTGTTATCCACTATATGTCAAGATCAAATACATTATTTGATAAATTGCGAAAATGCTTCAGAAATGTGGTCAAGACTGATCACAATACACGAACAAAAGACAGAAATATTAGAGAGTTGCTATGGCAAAAATTTTATGAATACAAAATGCATGAGAATGCAAAAGTTGCAGAGCATATATCAACAATAGAACTATTAGTTAGACAGTTAAAAGATGTTAAAGAAACTATTAGTAATATTGCTGTCTGTTCCAAAGTAATTAATAGTTTGCCTCCTAGATTTAATGCCTTTCGTACAGCCTGGGACTCTGTAGCTAGTGATCAGCAAACTTTTGAAAATTTAGCAGCAAGATTGCTTAAAGAAGAAACTACAATGAATAATGATAACTTTGAAATATCTCGTCTTGCTTTACAAGTAGAGCTGGCTTTACAAAGTAAACTGAAAGCCACCAGTAAAAAGAAAACAAATATACAGGACTTAAAGAAGAATTCCACCTGTAATTATTGTAAACGCAAGGGACATTATGTTAGAGAATGTAGAAAGAGAATACATGATTCCAAAAATGAAGATAAAAACAAGTCATCAGCAAGTAATGTAGCATCCAGTTCAGCTTATAAATATGTGATATTTCTTCCATGTACTTGTCAACCTCCAATGTAAATAAAAGTGAGTGGATATGTGATTCAGGAGCAAGCCTACACATGACTGGTGAAAAATTGTTGTTTTTAAAATTAGAATCTCTATCTGAACCTATGTATGTTAGAATAGCAAACGACAAGCTGATTCTTGCAGAAGGTAAAGGTGTTATTGAAATACAGGCATTTGTCCAAGGTGAGTGGTATGATCGTACTATAAATACTGTCCTATACATTCCTGAACTTAGTCACAGCTTATTTTCAGTGGGAGCTATGACAGATAAAAACTTAACCTATTATTCTCATAAAAACAGGTGTCAATTTCTAGAGCCAAATGGAAACATTTCATGTGTTGGAGTACGGAGAGATAATCTGTGGGTCATGCAATTTAAAGTTAAGCCTATTTTAGAATGTAATTTAGCTTGCAAATCATCAATAAAGTTATGGCATGATCGCCTAGGGCATATCAACTTCACTACAATTAAGAAAACAGCTAATTTGGTTGACAATATGAGAGTTGACGACAAAGAAGAATTTTTCTGTGAGACATGCCAGTATGTGAAGCAGTCAAGAAAGACCCATAAAAGTCTTACAAGAAACAGATCAGACAAACCAGGTGAAATGATTCACACAGATGTATGTGGACCAGTAAATATTTCTTCTCCAAGTGGATCAAAATATTTTGTTTTATTTAAAGATGAATGTAGTGGTTACTACAGTGTTTATTTTCTAAAGCACAAGTCAGATGTTCTTAACAAATTTAAAGATTTTAAAATACTGATTGAAAATCAAACTGGCAATAAGATTAAGATTTTAAGAAGTGACCAAGGTAAAGGAGAATATATCAATAATAACTTTCAGGACTTTATCAGGAAGAATGGTATATTACATGAATGTTCAGCTCCTTATACACCTCAACAAAATGGCCGCAATGAGAGGCAGTTACCGACACTTGTTGAAAGTGTAAGAACTATGCTTATCAACAAAAATGTGTCACAAGAATTATGGACTAAAGCTGTAAATACTGCTGTATATGGTCTTAATCGAACAGCTTCAAGTCAAGTACAAAACATGACTCCATATGAAAAGTGGTTTGGGAGAAAACCAGATCTAAAGCACATCAGAGTTTTTGGCAGTACAGCTTACATGTTGATACCATCACAGTTTCGTAAGAAGTTTGACTCAAAATCAAGAAAATTATTGTTCGTTGGATATGATGGATATTCATCAAATTATAGACTTTGGGATTGTGAGAAGAGAAGAATTGAAGTGAGTTGCAATGTAAATTTTAATGAAGATGTAACAATTAAAAATAAGAAGGAAATTTTTAGATTAAAATTTGAACTCTTATATGATAATGAAGAAAGAGACAATGATGATATGTATGATATTCAAGAAAGTGACAATGAAGAGAGTTTAGACATGTCACAAGGTAGTAGGTCTCAAGCAACAGATCATGATGATGAGGATTTTGATTGTAATCTGTTCTATGATGCCAATGATGATAATGTTAATGATAGACAGCTACGGAACAGAAATACACTGTCTAAGCCTGACTATTATGGTGTAGCAAACTACTGTGACATAGTTGAACCCATAAGTTATGAAAGTGCAATAAAGTGTGAGGACTCTAGCAAGTGGCAACAAGCAATGCAGGAGGAAATAGATGCCCTCAAGTTTATTAACACATGGAACTTGGTGAAATTGCCCAATGGTGAAAAAGTGATAGACAATAAGTAGGTTTATCGTGTTAAGACTGACTCAGACGGTAATCCTGTTCGTTATAAAGCACGTCTGGTTGCACGAGGTTTTATGCAAGAACGTGGAATAGACTATGAAGACACTTTCGCGCTGGTTGTGCGGTATGGCTTTGTTATCGTTAGCAGTGGAAAATGACCTTAGACTTGCTAATTTTGATGTACAGACTGCGTTCCTATATGGTGACCTACCAGAGTGTGTCTAAATGAAGCAGCCAACTGGTTTTGAAAGTAAGAAGTCACACAACTTAGGGTGTAAATTGAATAAAAGCTTATATGGACTTAAGCTTATAAGCAATCACCACGATGCTGGAACCAGAAGTTTGTATCCTTTCTTAATATATTTGACTTAAGATAATTTAAAGTGATCAATGTGTTTTTGTGGTTCAATTGATAATATTGAAGAAGACCTACAGATTCTAAGGGTTAGAAGATGGAGGGAAGTTACCAGGAATAGACAGGAGTGGCGACTTCTTTGTGAGCAGGCCAAAATCCACAACGGATTGTCGAGCCACTTGATGATAATGCTGTAGAGAGAATATCAACACTGAAGTGTAACTGAGCAGGTCACGTGGCTCAAATGACAGATAACAAATGAACAAAAAGCAGATATTAGAATGGAGACCAAGAGATGATGTCTATCAAATCAGAGGTCGTCCACCAACACGTTGGACCGACGATCTAAAACACTGCGACAGGAATTGGATGCAAGAGGCACAATATCGAAATAGATAGAAGATTATGAGGAAAATTTATGTTCAGCAGTAGACAAGCAAAGATTGAATATAATAATGCAAGAAATGACACAGAAATAAAGGATTAGATGAAATAAATTAGAGAAAATCAAAAATCATATTCAATGGATATGAAAACGATAAAAAAGGAAAACAAAACCTCGAAAATGATGGTATATAAGAAAAATAAATACATATAAAACAAAACATGGATAAAGAAAAAGATAAAGTGATATTTTTCTAAGCCATTTCAAAAATGTTACGGAAAATCAAATCCAATTATTAAAACTGTTATAGGCAATTGTTTTCCAAACCAACTTACAGCTGAAAATAGACGTCACAAATGGAATTAAAGTAAGAAAATGCCATTGCTTTATACAACTAAAGAACGGTGGAGATAAACAAGCTGTTATGAAAGATAAATATAAACTATGGTTTATTTCTTAATGGTTGACAGCACGCTAAAGGGTGTGACTTATAAACCAGAAACTTGCCGTTACAATTCACAGAAGGAATTTATTTACTATCATCTAAATACCCACTCGATCTAAAATATAGGTAAAAAAAAATGAATATTATATCTCTACAAGTTTAAAAATCGAATTAATTTATTAAATTTGAAGTGATAGTGCAATAAAGGGGCTTCTAGACGCCTTGTGGTTTGTCCAGTCTACATAAGCCTCGTACTAGGTCGACCTGGCTTGTGTTGGTCAATTTTAGAAACTAAGATTTATAAATCATTTACTATTTATTATCTGATAAAGTTTCGAAATTCTGATAATCTACCTAAGTTACAATCTACCTAAATAAAAATTTGAAGAAATTATTTTAGCTTGATTTAAGCCATTGTCACCTCATGACTCTATTGTGAAAGATGTCATCAGCCCAAAAAAGGTACAGATACGTAACATCAATAGAAGATAGAAGGATTACTTTATGCGGACATAGTTGACAAACAGAGAAAGATTGATTAATGTATGGATAGGGGAAATAGAAAAAATGTTAGAAATAGACATTTACAAATACAAGACATTGAAAATATGACATCCACAGTAGAGGTGAATTGAAGGTAACACATGCGAGTGGTCTATAGAGGACAAAAATTAATTATGGTGACAGCTTATAAATTCCTGGGTACGATTATATTAAACGATGAAAAGCTAGATTTATAAATCGCAAGTAGAACAAAAAAGCATTGAGAATATCATCATCATCATCACTTGGCTAAGTCATGCAGAGCTGCACAAATACATCATGTTCTCATTAAATCATTCTTCAGTATTGCGTACATTAAATAAAAATTCTTTTAAACCCCACAAAATCTAGTTGTTGCAAGATTTAAATGAAGATGAATAGGACCATAGATTACAGTTTGAGTAAGTCAATGATGAGCAAAATTCTAACTGTCGAGAACTTCGTTAACAAAATATGTTTTTTCCGACGAAGTCAATATTTACGTTGTGTGGAAATGTAAATCATCAAAATATAATGTATTGGAGTGAGTTAAATCCACACTGGATACGTAAAAATCATACTCAAAAACGACAAAAAATGTAGAGTCGGATATAGTGAGTATTCAGTTTAATTGAGCTGTTTTTTTTTAGAAGAAAATTTAAAAAGCTATAATTATGAAATACTATTTAGAAATGAAATTGTAGCTGCCCTAGGCACAAGTTTAGTACCAATTTTACTAAGATATGGTTTCAGCAAGACGATGATGCAACTGATTTTGGTGTAAATAGACGGCATATTTAGATCAGATATTTCCCAGACGAACGATGGATTGGTAGATTAGATAGTATTGAATGGCCTCCTCAGTCAAGCGATTTGAATCTTAAGGATTGTTTTATTTGGGATAGTAGAAAAACAGTATTTATAAAACTAAACAGCAGTATTTATAAAACATTCTAAAACAGCTATCGTTCATAAAGAATAAAAATGAATTAATGCAGAGCTGGATAAATTACTGCAGAGCGCAGATATAGTTAGATTTGTAAAGTCACAAAGACTAAACCCGGTTGGCCACTTAAAAAGAATACAAGATAATCGAGCTGTTAAAGTAATCTAGAGATTAAAACCCCAAGCAAATAGGACAAGAGGTAGGCCCAATAAAATGTGGATAGAGGATATAGAGGAAGATCTTCAAACCATGAACATCAGGCAGTTGTGAAGCAAAGTACATTTTTAAGCAGGTCAAGACCTACAAAGAGTTGTAGTGCCATTAGAAGAAGAAGAAAAAGAAGTTGGCAAATAAAAAAGTGACAATTTTTATGGATAAGCATTATTTTACAATTTTTGACATTTTTCTTTTAATTTTTGCCTTACTGTCCTTTAAACGAAGATTCAACTCCTTAATTCTGAAATACATTACTTGACCTAAATAAAAGTGTCTTTATATTATCGTCACAATCAACATTATTAGCTGATGTTAATAAGTTTTTTAAACAATTTTTTCCTGGTTTAAGTCCACTCCCATGAAGCTGGTTGAAAATATATTATTATGAAATAACTTGCAATTTGCATTGTCACCATTGATAACCGATATTAATTTGTGCCTTATTTCATATTTTGTTGTTTGGTAAGTAAATTTTGCATAATAATAATCAGTATGTTATATTTTTTATTTTACTAAATTTCATTATAACTCATCTAAAATACCATATTGATTTATAAATCAGATTTTTCTTTATTGTAATCTATTTTGTTTTTACTTCTGTAAAACTGCTTGGAAATGAGTGACAGTGAATCAGAATACGCAAATCTACTACTATTTACCTATTCACAGTATTTGCTCTGCACACAGTTTTTAAATTTCAACGGATTTGCACAAATAGTGCTTATATTATTAGTATATGTATGAAAACAAAAATAAATATTTGGCCCGAATCCCCAGGAAAAGTAAAGGTTTTACGCTACTAAAAATATATTTTTTATTCGATTATAACCAAAACAAAACATTTAAAAAAATTCGATCATTTGACCATAATTTCAAAATTCATGTGTACGTTAAGCTGTAATAATGGGTTCGACCCATTTCGAGCGATCTTGACTACGTCACACTCCTGGGCAGCTGTCAAATGTCATGCGCAATATCATACCTTGTATTAATTGTACCATGGAGCAGGACCATCATTTATTCCTTCTCAACAATTTATGCCTGCCCTGAAAGCTCAACCTTGTCAAAATAATAAAAAGAACAGAAAAATTAAAAAAAGTATTATTGTCGCAGATACACCGGAAAAAAACATTGGAGAAGAAAGATTGTAAGATAAAAGAAAGAAACTAATAAACTATAATAGACAAGCTAAGAAGGGAGTGCAATTTGTTAATGACGATTATACAGATTCAGAGGAGAATGAAATAGAGATTTTCTTGGGAGTGACAGTGATAGTGGAGAGTATGAACAAGATCTTCCTATTTTAAATCCAAATTTGTTTAGTACTCAAGTTTTTAACACTAACGTGGAAGATTGTGTCCTGGTAAAATTTCATCTACCAAAGTCAATGGTATATTTTGTGGAGGAAATGTTACAGATAGAACAAGATGGGGAATATTGCGTATTATTTTTAAGACTTAAGGATAAATATAGTGAACATGTGTTATGCCAAATGTTCCTGATATAGCTTCCGTTGACAAGAAAGAAATGAAATATCCACGGCACGAATGCTATTTTGTTTCTAATACTCGTGCAATTCGTATTTTTGGGTTAAAAGGGGGCTATTCTAAACAATTTTAAATCTTGAATAGTTCATTGTTGAACACATGACCCTACTGTTCGCGACATTCAGATGCATAAGAATTTTGGGAGATACGCCAGAAAACCGAGTCACCCAGGGTTCGATAATAAGGAAATAGTCCCATCAGAGCTCAATCATTTAGATATCCTAAGTCTGAGTGAATTTTCCTCCTAAAGGGATAGTGCCATGTGGCTAGACTCGATAATAATAATAAAAATAAATTATTAGCATCCTACGTTAGTTTGCATTATTTTGTATCTGAATCCTTTTTAGTGTATAGGTTTTCAAAAGAGTAACCAAATAAATTGTCAACTACCCCGATGTACCTGATTATAATAGCACACTATATAACGCTAATGATCGTCTAATGACTTGTATGTTTAAAAATAGTGTTGAATTACATTTCCCTCATTTGACAATGTCTCACCCTACCGTAACACCGACGGTACAACATAGTTACAGAAATCCAGGTGTTTAGATAAAAGCCGCTCAACAATTTGGTTTAACAGTAAATCATATATCACACAATAGTGAACAGATAATTAAGCTTTATTCAAATTTGTCGACAATATAACAAACACTGCCTAACTTCATTCACTGCAAACATAACAATCCGTGAGTGCTACCCCTATTCCACTTTACATAGAATTGCAACACTCATCCTTTTCGAAAAAAATCATTGAATGCGTTCATGATGACACGATATTGTTAATGATATGTAACACCTGTTATTTGAAAAGAGACTACCAGGTCCGTGTTCACATAGTTAAACTTAATAAGGGTTAAAGAGATAAATTTAGTTTTCACATTAACAATTCTACAGTAAAAAATCGAAATGTTAAAAAAGATCATCATCATTATTAAAGTATAATAGGCGGTGCTTGTTAAGTTCCGGTTTATTTACAATAATAGTTACTGTAACTTTAATTGTAACTGACCTGCCATCGTTTTGGATAGGAGAAATGAGAGAAAGAATAATATTACAAAATATTATATTATGGGATGTCTAGTTTTGGCACTGCCAACATGAGTGAACATAAGTTAGATGGTAAGAACACATTTAACGCCTAAATCATTATCACAAAATACAAAGACTGCCGTAAATAGTGATTCGCTGAATGTTCTTGAAATAGGACTCTTCTTCATACTGACATTACAAAAATTTCTGATCATACAACCAAACCGCAGCTATACAGAAATCGACTAAACCCTTAGGATTAACCTCTCAGCTACCCGCGTAATTCGACATAAGCGAAAGCTTGGGGGAATATATAAACTCACTGGTTTCCTTGATTTTCTCCCTCACTGTAATTTTCCTAGCTGAGTCAAACCATCGTTGCTAAAGTTAAGAACAGAATTTGAAGAATCTATCACTGCAATGGTAATAGTAAAATCGGTACGTTCGCACATCGTTATCTTCTAAAGTCTCTATACTCCATACTTTAGAGTCGAGGTTTTTATGCTCTGGCGGGTTTTTATGTTCTTCGAATAACGAATCTTCGGAATGTTGATCTTATTTGTATCTCATATTTTAAGAGATGAACTTAACGATACCATTTCTCAAATATTGTGCCCACGTTTCCCGAAAACTTTTGATAATATCTCTTTTACACCAGATGCAATTAAACATCATGGATTAGACAGACTAACCTTCTTTTTCCTCAAACAATGTGCCGAATCTGTAACCATCCCTATATCTCTCATAATGAATGCTTTTTTTAAACAAAGTTCTCTCCCCTCGTCCTTGAAATTGGCTTCGGTTACTCCTATATTTCAGAAACGAAATAAACTTGATTGCAAAAATAATGTTCCAATTAGCCTTGTTTCTATTGTCGACAACATGGAATCTATTACTTCGGAAGCTTTGTGTGAGTTTCTCCTTCAAGAAAATGTCATCCCTCACCAACAGCATGGCTTTACTAAAGGCCATTCAACGATCACAAACTCACTTCAATACGTAAAGGATTGGTCATCATCTTTAAACAGTTGGCATCCTGTTAATGTAGTCTATTTACTTCTCCAAAGCTTCGACCGTGTTCCTAAACGCCGATTACTGGCTAAATTGGATCACTATGGTATCCACGAAAGGTTAAACATTTGGATTCAAGATTTTCTATCCGACAGATACTTTAGGGTTCATGTTTGGGAAAGACACTCGATATGCTAGATATGCCAGTCAAAAGTGGAGTCCAATCGTTATATAATAATAATAAAAAAAATAAAATATGATGGGGGACGGTTATACACGACATGGCTTAAAAGGGATATGTAATAAGGCAAATCTATCTTTTATAGAGATAATGGCAAACGAATATTAATAATGCTGAATTTCATAAAAAACATGACATTGTAACATTAAAAAAAAACGAGGGATTCTAATTTATTTAGGATTATTTATTTATAAGCTTACTGCACGAAAATATCTTATCAACTATTACTTAGTTAATAAGATATATTTTCCTTTAAATTCCAAACTCTTGACAAAACAGGAAAAACATCTCGAACTCTCACCAAAACTTTTTTAGAAACTCGGAAGTGTTGACATCTTCGACCATCCTTAAACTCCTCTCCCGATAGTGACCATCAACTCTGGTCATTAAAATTTTCTTACTATTACCTGGTATTTTTACGTAACAAGTAGTTATTAAACTTTGAGGGTATACAAGGCAACTATCGAACACGGTGATTAATTTAATCTTGCCCAAGTACTTTCGATCAATAGATCATCTTCAGGGGCATTTCGTCAATTGTGGCCTATCCGACATAGTAGAATGTCATAAATGTAAAATTTGGACATAACAATACAAAATACAATACACTAAGACAAACAAACACTTTAAAATTTATATGGAGAAGCTACATATTGTATAGAAGCCGGAGACAGAATGACATTCTGTCTCCGGCTTCTATAGATGTCTTCCGAACAGATGAAAAACGTTACATCTATGTTCGAGAAAATTGCTAATGAACTAAATAGGGAGGTTAAAAAACAGCTGGAAATACACAGAAATAATAGCTGGGACGACTTCATCCAACAACTAGACCCTAACAAATCTGGTCTCTGGAAGCTTTCTAAAGTCTTACGTACGGTTAAAAAGCCAATACCCACGTTACATGGGGCTAACGGCTTAGTTTATTCTGACCAAGACAAAAGGAGGTCATGAAAAATACACTGGAAAGAGGATGCATGAACAACTACCATCCAAACGGAGATCCAGACTTCGACGAAGTAGTGGAAAGAAGGAGCAGATACCTGAAAAGAAGTAGAGGTGCCACAATACTCCAATACACCACCCTGAAGAAATCCAGTTGCTTATCAAAATGACCAATACTAAGAAAGCACCAGGCCCAGACAACATTACAAAAATAGCCTTAAAAATCTGCCTAGGAAAGCTGTTGTTCACCTAACGAACTTAATAAATCATCAAAATAAAAAAACACAGGCTGTCATGTACAAGCACATCAATCAAAGGGTACACAAGGCAAAGATCCTTTAAAGTCAGCTCTCCTCGCTAATAGGGAGGAAAAGTAATCTGAGGTTCAAAACAAAAATAAGAATAGCAAACGCCATCATTCTGCCATCCCTCATATATGCCTCAGGAGCATGCATGCAAGTCGAACAGAAAGAAAATACAAACTGTGCAGAACTTTATGATCTTAGAAGCTCTTAAAATCCCCATGTACGTACCTTTAAGATACATATATAGGAAATCGCAGCAAAAGAGAATCCTGAGCATGATGGACGAACATGCATATGTGCTATTTGAAAACCTCAGAAGCCATCCGAACCGTCTGCTAAGAGAACTGACAAACTACGATCCAAATCTAAGAACAGTACATAGACGGCCTAAACAACAGCTGATGAATACGTATGGCAACCTTGATCAAACGCTAAGTAAAGATATTCGCATAGAGAACTCAAGTCGATAGCTTAACAGTTTTGACCCAAAAAACACAAAAACACAAAAAAATCAAAAAACGAGCACATGCTCACCAAAAAAAATACCCCAAACTCCCAATCCACTCCCCATTTTTACTTTGATTTGTCTTATTTTAGTTATTTTTATTTTTACTAATCAGTTAAAACAAAAACAAAAACCCAAAAAACATATACACGGGATGTGTGGGCATTATACACTTGAGAATGCACATCCCACCCACCCTTAAACCCTACCCCCATTATTTTCACCCAAAAACCCATACTAACAAACAAACTGTTAACAGAAAAGAATTAAAACAGCTGGACACAGATTCACACTTCACTAAAGCCCACAAGGCTAAGGCCCCTCAGGCATGACCCTCAGGCAAAAGACCCTTCAGGAAACAGCTCTTCAGGATCGTGTGCAGACCAAGAACTTGTTTTGCCAAATTGGCGACTGCCTGATCGAGCACAAAACTTCCGAACAGAGGGCCGGCAGCCTACTGCCGACCCCTGATCGGACACACATTTTTTAGGACAAAGAGCCCAAGTCAAGCTACAATTAAACTCAGTAAAGTAAGTAGGGAGAAAAGCTACATTAAGCTACCCCTACAGTCAGGTGGCCTAACCACAAGTCAAGAAAAACGGAGGGTGTTTTCTTTTCCCAAAATCGCCCGACGTAATAGGTCATAGCTTCCTCTGCGTATGTCAGACGTAGAGGGGGTGAGATAGCTACCGAGCCAAAATGACTAGCTCCTTTTTTAACGAGACCGGTCTGATCTTCGGACATGGGGCTCCCACTGATTAGCAGTGGTACACTTATGTTTCTTGGGGTTGGGATGAACTTATGTGTGTGTGTATCTAATTTAAAGATTTTTAAAGCTATTTCAGTAGATAGTTTCGACTACTTTTTAAAATATTTGTAAGTTTTTTTTTATAGTTAAAATATTGTTTGTAGTATCGTTATAAATAAATATAATACGAATATTATCCTTTGCGAACCGAAAAAATTGTGTAAGTAAAGTAAATCCAACCCTGGCTCCCAAAGTAAATTCACTTTGAATTTCCGTTTATTCAGATTATTTTTATCAAAAAGAGGGTAGCACTCTTATCTTGTAGATCTCGAAAACACTTATTAAGGTGTTGCGCGGTTAAACACTACAGGTTTTCAATTATCTATGAATTAATTATACGGGTTATGAGATTGAAAGCGAAAGACCCTTTACACTACATAATCTATAAAGAGATAAATCAATGTTACAAAGGGAGGATTGCAATAGAAGCTGCATTTTAATTTTTTTTCCACTGTTCTTGGTTGTTAGTAGTGGTTGTAAACGTTGAACGTTTGGGCGGATACATTTATGAAGCAAATTGGGTATTTGCATCTCCTTTTGTGCTAGGTTACTTTTGTAATACATCCATTCAAAGCAATTAAATATAACAAAAACAACTTGCGACCCTAGTAACTGCAGGTATTTCGTTAATATCAAGTCAGACAAGCCTATATATATATATATATATATATATATATATATATATATATATATATATATATATATATATATATATATATATATATATATATATTAGTGGATTTTCTTGGGCTTAGGTTCATAAAAAAAATTAATTTGATACTAAGACATTTTTATATATTTTTTGACAAAACATTTTATGACAGACATAGTACGGTTTTAAAAGTTAAACCAAGCATGTAAAAATTCGGTACTAACAAGTAGACGTCACAATTAAAAAAATTATAAAAACATAGGACATACCCACTAAGTCATTACATGTAAAATATATTTTAAATCTAATGTGTTGTTTATTGATGTTAGTTTATCGTTTAAACAATCAGTTATTTTAACATCATAGGCGTTCTGACATTGTCTTTTTATGTGTTTTTTAAATTAAGTTAAAATATATTTTGTTCAAATTTTTGACATCTTTTTTATCATTTATTGCGTTATTATTATTTTTTTATTTGTATAGACTCTAGAAGCTCTCTTTTCTTCCTATTGGGTTCACTTTTTAGGATCTTGGTTTTCTCAAAATCAAATTTATGTTTTTTTCGTTTTCATGTTTTGTGAGGGCGGTTGAGTTTTTTTTTGTCATATTTGTGGGAACGTATTCTTGAGTTAAGTAGCTGACTGGTTTGTCCAACATAAACTCCATCACAATTCGAGCAGGGAATTTCATATAAAACATGCGATCTTTTTAATAGAGGGGTTTTTGTTTTTAATCTTGTAAAATTCCTTTTCAAAAGAATGTGCCCTTTATGAGCAACCGTAATATTATGTTTAGACAGAAGATTTGCAATTTGTTCTGATAATCCTTTTATATAGGGGAGAGACATATAGTTTTTCTTTACCTTGTTGGTTTCATTGTTATTATTGTTATTGTAAAATTTATGCAGTCGCGATTTGAAAGTGTTGTCGATAAGGTGGTGTGGGTATGAATTAAGTGTTCCTACAACGAATTCTATATTACAGATTCTTTCACGTTTAGTAACTTCATCACCAATTTTAAAGTTCCGAATAATTATATATTGATTAGTTTAGATGTTGTGTTACTGTTTACAAACTTACCACTAGATGCTATTCTTAACAGCATCAAAAATAACTGGAACAGCATCTCTCCGCATACCAATATCAGTTTAGATGATTTCATAAGAATTTTAACATTTATATTTGACTTTAAAATCTTTTTGTTCAATGGTAATAATTTTAATCAAATCTTTGGCACTTCAATGGGCAGCAAAATATCCCCCATACTATGTAACTTTGTTTTGGATGAACTTATAACAACGTGTAAAGAAAAGATACATACATTTCACATACCTTTTATTAAACGATATGTAGATGATTTGATTTTATCGGTCCCTGAAAACACAGTAATTGATGTTTTAAACACCTTTAACGCCCAATGTGAACACCTAAAGCTTTACGGTTGAGAGAGGGGCTGATAATATGATTCCTTTTTTTAGACAAGCGTATTCATCGTGGCAGTGATAGCATGCTAAGGACGGAGTGGTATCGTAAACCTTGTTTTAGTAACCGTTTCATAAACTTTCATTCTCAACATCTATCTAAGATGAAAACAAATTTGGTTTTGGCCGTAAAAACTAGCGTTATTAACTTGTCACACATTGAGTTCAGGGACAAGGGACTAAAAAAGTTGAGATCTATACTACAAGAGAACTTCTATCCCATAGGGCTTTTAAATAAACTCATTTTCGGGTCTCGTTTTCCTTCGCAATTTTCTGACAACCAAAATTTTCATAATAATGAGGTCCGAAAATTGACATACCATCTGTGGTACCATCTAAAATAACTTATGAACATAACTCTAATGAACATTTTCAAAAATGTTAGTAGCTTAAAAATTACAACTAAGAATGTGAAAACGGTATCGAAGTTATACACAAAAACAAAAGATCCTTTCACAATACAGGAGTCATCGAATGTTGTTTACTCTATACCGTGTACCAATTGTAACAAAGTATACATCGGGGAATCATCTCGTAATTTTTAAAGTAGGGTGATCTCATATCGTAGTGAGATAAAAACCAAAAAAAATAAATGCATGTGCACTTACAGAACATGCATTAACGTTGAAACATGAATTGAATTTCAAAGATTCCTGTACTTTGACAAAAGAAAAAAATCCATGCTAAACGTGTTTTCTAGGAAATGTGTTTCATAAAATCTAGTATGTATTGCATAAATAAAAAATCTGACATAGATAAACTGGGCAACATTTATTGTTATTTACTGGAAAAACATCAAAAATAAAATTAATATTTACCTCTATATATACACGTCATAATACACCTGTATGTATAACAGGTTGCATACCATTAAGACAGGTTTAAAAATTTAAAAAGTTAAAACACACCATTAAAAGATGTCATAAGTTTTACTATCCTTATCTAAATTTTAAAAATTTTAGAATGTATTTTGTCCATTATTTTATATTTTATATTTTATATGTGTGTTATTAATGTTGAGTGTCAAAGCTTTTTATAAATAATCTCAACGACTAGTAAGTTGCACTGATGAATTGTGATATTTTGTTAATATTTACATATTCTTCTTATTACAGTGTCTTGAAAAAGGAATAAAACAATCCCGAAAGCTAGACAAAAAGTCCAAAGAATGTTTCTTTAACATCCCGGCCAAACTTCTGACTGCAGCCATATATATAATATATACAGTGTGTCAATTTTATAACTTACAATGGACTATATCTCACGAACAAAAGCTGATATCGAAAAATGCTGCTTGAAACCATTTCTAGGATAGTAAGGGGGAACTAAAATGACATGAAAGAGAACTCACCCCCATCAACACCTTAGGCCCCACCCACCACAACCAAAAAATGTTTAAATTGCAAACCCCTATTTGTAATACATCATTGAAAAGATTAAAAAAAAATGTTATCGAATGGTTTAAATAATAATTCTACAGGGTGAAGTAATACTTGTGAAACTTTGGCGTAAATGGAAAATTGAATGAGGTTTTTGTTGAACTACAAATTTGTTAAAAATGTCAATTAAGTAAATGTTCAAAGTGGGTTCAGTTATTTTGTAAGCAATAGTACAGCCTATTTTCAAATTCTGCTCCAACTTTAGCAAATGTTGTTCTAGTAATAGCGCGACATGCTTGCGTAATTCTTTCTCGAAATTTATCAAGTGACGCAGGTTGAATTATATAAACAACTGACTTGAGGTAACCCCATCGAAAAAAGTCAGGTGGCGGTAAGTCTGCTCTTTCCTTGGTAGTGTTACTTCGAGGGCAGGCAGCAACCGTCTTGCAATTTCTTGACTAGAATCACATGCACCTCTCTCGTTCAAGCTTTAGAAACAAGATATCGCCAACAGAAACTAACACAGGTTTTCTAAAGTCAGCTGAAAGTTCGATATCAAAAACATAATGAAAGCCTATAAGAATTTCAAGTTAATATTACAAGATTATTGCATTTGGCGTACCTTCAGCCACCTAAAGATTTGCCGGAACAAATTGATATACAGGCATTCATAGATGGACTACAAGATGTCAAAATGCAACAATCTGTTAAATGAACAAATATTAGAATTCCAAGACGCTGTGAAAGAATTTCAGGGCTAACTCTCGTATCAGCTTGAAGAAAAAGAGAATGTAACCGATGAAGTAAGTCTCCGGATAACCACTGTTAAGCAGGAAGAAAATATTGATTAACTTGCATGGAAAACTTAAAAAGAATCAAAAGAAAGATAGTGACTTAAAAAAAGTCATACGAGAATGACTTAAAAATGGAGTAAGAACTATTTGGCAGGAAATAATCACAAAAAGTGGAAATATAAAGGCGTACTGGGCTCAATCGGAATCTCTGTATCTTTCCATAGTCTATTATATCAAAAGTGGGAAAGTCACGATGAAGTACGTACAGTTCAAACAAGAGATACCGCCAAAATCACACATTAAAAGTGTGTTGCAAGAACCTCATAGCAGCCTTTCTGGAGGTCATTTTGAAGTTAAAATAACCTTTTGCGGAGTTCAAAACAGATTTACTGGATCAATTATCGCCAGACAAGATAAGATTGTTGTAAGAAATGCGATTAACGTAACGGTAGAAAAGGCCTTAGAACAAGAAGTCGTGGTAAAGTGGCACAATATCTTTCCGGAGAGCCTTTTCAAAGACTTGCAGTGGATATTCTCATTCCACTTCAGATGCCAGAGAGAGGAAACAAGTACTTAATAGGTTTTCATTAAAATGAATTGTGGTTTAATTTCATCAATCAAAAAATATCTGTATTAACAGCCACACCCGCCTCAGAACTTTAGTCCTTTTTTAAAACGTGTTTTTTAAATTTTTTATTTAAATTATTTTTAAAACTGTCATTTATATAGGTATTATTTATTATTTTTATAATTTGTGAATGGTCATTTCGTAATCAAATATTTTATTGATTATAAAATAATGGTAAGTTGAACCGCACTATACACAGTAGCTCCCTGATTTTTTATGCAATCTAAGCCGACGATCGTTATGCAATACTTCTGGCCCTGAGTGTACTGCTGTGGAGCGTTGGTGTGTACAATGATGTAGTGGCAGAGCGAGGGCAACTTGCTACCGTATACGACAAAGAACACCTGGTTGTGTTGACCTGTAGACTTCCCTTAATTACAATTATTAACCAGTAGCGCGTTTCTTACTTTCCAATCATCTTCTAGAGATTACTTTTATTAACCTCACAAGTTCGTCGTTGTTATCTGATAGGCATTGCCCACTTATCACTGAAATATCTCACATATAAAAGTTTCTTTTATTAGTTTTTATTTGTATGTTTATGGAGTTTAATGTTATGATAATAACATTCCCCGATAAAAAAGATGATACAATGCTCCACTATTAATGTTATAGTATATAGATTATTAGACACTATAAATAACACTTTACAAATTTCCTAAAATGTCTCACATAAAATGCTAAAAATGATGTTTTAAATAATGATTATATTACATGTGACAGCTGTAATGAGCTTTTCTCATAAAAGCCTTTCTCCGGACTTGATCGGGACCCGACAACTCAAGTGTATTTGAACTGATTATAAATAAGGTTTTAAAATGGTCCCAGAACTCATTCAGGCGGTTGAGAAACTTCGCCAAGAGCTTGAGTATCTCGAAAATACATCTTTGACACCCCAGTTAACCCAGAATCAACTACAGTCCTGCACAGGTTTTTTTGGTAATTGGAAGAGACAAAATAGAATTATTAATATAATGCTGTATAATGTATATGAAAGGAATGGCATTCAGGAGCTGATAAAGTATTCTCAGTAATGTCAGAAAATCCACCTACAATATTGAAGGCATCCAGAATTGGTAAGCCAAACAAAAAAAAATTGATCATTAAAAGTGAAGCTGAATTGATTAACACATGTTGAGAACCTAATTAAAAATGGTTATAAACTTAAAGGAAAGACAGAAAGAAATAAATACAACTTGGTGCAAGCTAAGTTCAAAAACCGTAAAAGTAAGGTATGAAATGCATTTGTTAAACATAACAACCGACTTCCTAGTTTAGTGCAACCAAAAAAACCCTAAATATGAATTTCCCTAGGTAACAGTTCATTTAAGGTCAATCCAAAACAAAATCTAGAAACTTTTTATTAAAATGTACGCGGATTAAAAAATAAAATGAACGTAATTCAAAAAAAAGTGTAGCCGCAAATAATTAGTCCATAATATTAACTGAAACATGGCTGACCAGTAAAATTAGTGACCGTGAGTTGATGATGATGAAGTGATAGAAGCCAAAATTTTAGTACTGCGTCAAGATGTAGTGTTAGTGTAGCTGTTAATATAGGAATTAAAAGTCATGTAAATTCCATAATACACTCTCCGGAAGATATTAAACAATTAATGGTTCAACAGTGGATAACATTCTGGAACATCAAAAAGAATCTCTTTGGCTTTATGATGATTTTAACCTGACGTACTGCACCTGCTTAACAGAAGAATTTTGTTTAGTACCAATGGTAAACGAGGGAAACATATTGAAATGGGTAAAAATTTCAATATAGTGGCAGATTGTTGTGCATTCCGTGGTTTGTACCAGATTAATAAGTTTCAAATAACGTAAATATAATATTAGATCTGGCATTGACTATAGAGGTGAACACTACTATTACTTTTAGTGATAATGCCTTCTGATAACATTCTCGATATATTGAATATAATAGTGAAGAATATAAGCAAAATTATTTTGGCTCAAATCGACTTATTGTCGTTCTAAAAAAGATACAAAAAAAAACAACAAAAATGAAATAGAAGCATTTATTGAATTACTGTATTTTTCTGTATTAAAATTACTATATTAAAAAATTTTATGGACCAGTTACAGACAGCAAGTGAAATTTAGAGTTAAGGAGAAATCAGGAACTGCAGTTGTGATTTGCGAAACCAGACTTGCTAACTGAAATTAAGAAAGGGCAGAAGAGGTCAGTTGTTCACATACAGAGAGAGGAAGGAAAGAAAATGTGATAGATATACGGTGTGTAGGATAATCTAAGGAGATTGGGAAGACGACGGAGGCGGCAGTGGGATAACTGGGAAGAATGAAGAGATGCCTTGAGGTAGACCTAAACCTTACAAGGGTTGTAGCGTCACGGGGTAGGTAGGTATGTTCTGCTTCTTGTTCTTCTTCTTCTTTATTTGTTATCTTCTACCGATTGTTGGCGACTAATAAACGATATGTTCCCTAAGATCTCTGTTTTTCTAATTACTAATATTAGTGTTGCAGGTACTTCTAAGTTTCATATGCATAGGATATATTGTTTCTCTCTCTATAATGTCAAATACTGGTTTTAAGTCTTTCTCTGTCTGTTTAAGAGCAGTTCCCTTCCCTTTTCTATTATTTTGTCTAGTACCTTTCTTAAAATGAAATTGTAGTCATTTGCTTTTCTAAAAAACCTACAAGTAACTTTTTTTTTTCTAATTAGCGTCTACGTACATTTTCTCTAATATTTTTTGAATACATTTTGTACCAGATACGTCCGACGTAATTGTATCAATATGCTAATGCTATGTTTCAATTTAATGTAAATACGATGGCTGTCTACCAGACAGAAAAATTTAAATACTGAATAATAATTTCCTGTGATTAAAGAGATATTTTCCCATACTTATATTGTTATATTAAAAAGTAAAAAGATATAATACACCACATATTACATGTTTACAAAGTACCTGCTTGGGCTAAAATCCCGTTCTCACTAATTGGACTAATTTACGATATATAATAAAATTAACAAGGAAATATTTATATGCAAGTTGGCATAAATAAATAAAAACTCTTTTGCACGAACTATTGTCACAGAATATAGCAATTTTGATCTACTTTAGACACTTATTTCAGAGAAAACATTCAATAAAGATATTTTGGTAATATTATTTTTTATTTTTAACTTAAAATAACTAATTAATGACATAATAATCTTCCTTACAGTGATTAGTGTTTCGTTCTAGTCTTTGATAGTGTTGTGATTTGGTACAACGGGACATGTTACTTGCTTTATTTTTGTGAACATCTCTGATCTGTTATCTAAGGGGTTGTTCTTTTGCTGATAAAAACAAACCATTAAAGTCTCAGATGAATGTCTAACTGATAGTGACGAGTAGGTCGCAGCTGATATAAAAAGTCAGCCAACTCTGCCAACAAATCATACCTCCTACGTCCACGAAGATATAAGTCGCGTAATCGAGCAGGAGGGTGAAAGGCGGCGTGGTATAGTATGCCTCAAAATTCCTAACACGAATGAGACATTCCTATCATGGCCCTCATTCTCCGTAGGCCTACATGGTTCTAAAATGGGTAGCTTTCGGGATCAAGCCAGGAGGGCAGAGGGTGCTAAGAATCTGCCAAGTCTAAATTGCTACCCAAATAAAACAACAACGTTTTATATAGCGACATATAACTGTCACTTACTATCAAATCAATCCAGACTTGTAGAACTGGGAAAAAATAGAAAATATAAAATGGGACGCCATAGGAATCAGGGAAGTAAGAAGAAAGGATGAAGAACTCTTGGAATTAGCATCAGAAAATATATTCTACTATCGAGGAACATCAACGGGCAGAACAGGCGGTATTGGATTCCTAATCAACAAAAAATGGAAATGAAAAAGTAGTAGAAATAACTAGTGTCTCGGATGGAGTAGCTAGCTTAACCTTACAACTATCAAAGAGATACAATATACAAATTACACAAATATACGCCCAACGATTACTCACACTGACAAAGAAATAGAGAAACTTTACACTAATATAAATGAAGTATTAAATAACAGTAAAAGTCACATTAATTATTTAATTGGTGACTTTAATGCCAGAATGGAAAAGATAAATGAGAAGGAACAAGTCGTGGAAAATTATGAAGTTGGTGAGAGAAATGAAAGGGGAGAAAGACTGGTTTATTTTGGAATTGCAAATACATTATTTAAGAAAAAATAGAATAGGAAATAGACTTTGGTAGCACTAAGAACGAAATTGACTAGATTCTAATCAACAAGATTGCTACAATAATAGATGTCAGTGTAGTAATTAAATTTAAAACAGGCAGCGATCATAGACTAATCAGAGAAAAAAATTGTTCTAGATCTGAAACTAGAAAGAATAAAATTAAACACAAAACCAATAGTAACTGGTAAAAATATTAACAATGAAACAATTGATGAAAGATGACATGACCAAATTGACAGCTCTCAATTAATGGAAATCATCTTTAATAGTGCCGAAGAAATCGGAGGCCCGCAACAACAAAATAAACAAAATAAAATGAAAGACTGGTATAAAATGCATTCGAAAACAGAAAAAAATAATACAAGAAAAGCAATAATCATTGGGAAGAAGCAAATCATTGCTCTAACAAACGAAAACACCAGAATTACGAACGAAAATAAACAAACAACTCGTGACTAAATTCTACAGCGAACTGTACATAGCCCCTGAAATACTTGAAAGCAATGATTACCAAAGGAGATGTACCAGAAGTCCTTCCGGAAGAAGAAAAAGAGACAATTACAACAATATAAATCGGTAATGCAGTTGTAATAGATGCCATGACAGTCAAGCTACTTAAATACGCTGGCAAAAAAAACCAGAAAATCTTAGCAGGCATATTTACGAACTATCTAAGATCAAGATGAGTACCAGATCACTGAAATACAGCAAACATAATTCTCATTCATAAGAAAGGTAGCAAAGAGGCTATCAAAAACTAGAGATCCATAAGTTTACTACCAATCATATATAAGATATTCAAAGAGATCAAACAAATGTAATAGATGCTTCACAGTCAAGGTAGCAAACTAGCTTTAGCAGTGGTCTCTGTACAATGAATCATATCCATATGCTTCGAGGAGTAATGAGTAGAGCTACAGAATATGAAACACCGCTAACATTACCTTCACAGATTTAGAGAAGGCTTTCAATTTTATAAATCTCAAGGAAGTAATAGAAGCCAAGGTAAAAATCTATGAAAACACTCCAAAATTTCCCATTACCAGAGGCGTCCGACAAGGAGACACAATATCACCAAAGCTCTTCACTGTAACTCCACAAAATATATTCAGCAAAATGAACTGGCAGAACAATGGAATATCCATTGACGGAGAATACCTAGGTTTGCAGACGACATCGTTCTGTTTACTAATAACCCTGCAGAACTACAAGTAATTGAAGACATGAGTTGATAAAGGTGCTATGTCCATTTTTTTTTCAAAAAATGACTTATTTGTATATTTGGTTACCTAAAGTCGTAATACAACCCCTTAATAACTCAAGATTCTTAAATTGTTAATAATAAGGATTATTTCAATTGATAAAGGTACTATGTCCTATGACTAAGTACCCTTTTTTATTAGATAAAGGTGCTATGTCCATATTTAAGGACATAGCACCTTTATCCACTAGATAGTGTGGTGATAAGTAGTGGAATCTTTATGGTCAATAGAATTAGTAAAAAAAACAAGAAAATATGTGTTTCAAATAAAGGTAAGTCCGAATAGAGAATTTTTTTGTAGATAGAAACTGTATTTTGTACTTCTCTAGAGGTCAATACCAATGCGGTGATTTTGGAGCAGCCAAGCACTAGTGGACTTCAAAAGAAGGTCAACTCTAAAGCAGGTAAGCATATTAAAAAAATTTTTACTACCTTTATTAATTAATCATCTCTTTTTAATAACAATTTACCCCCTCTGCAATTCAATTTTTTATTTAAAAAAATATAGATATAACATACATTACTTGAGTTATTATTACATACATACCTACCTTTGTACATAAATTAAATTTTTAGACTAAATGGATAAAAATTGTACTGATGAAAGTGTTACATCAGGCAGCGAATATTCCCCTTCCAGTGAAGAAGATTCAGAAGAGGATTCTGATAACTCAAATATTTCTTATTCGACGAGTCTCATAAACAAATATCCGGATGTTGATAGAGTCAAACGTAAAATGTTTTCTGATAACCAAGAAATTAAAAAGGTAAAGCTAAAAAAAGTTAAGATTAAGAAATAAAAATAGAAATTAGAAATAAGTATAAATTTAATAAATAACTAAGATATTTTTAAGGTTCCGACAAACAGCAGGGAAAACCCCGGATAGGATTGACGAAGTGCAGGAGGAAATACCTCGGGAAATACGTATAGAAGACCATAACCAGCAATTCCATGTTACTGCCGATGAAATAAGTAGAAGAGAAATTGTTAAACCAGTTTTAAAAAATAACTAAAAAAAGAGTCCGGAAACCTGATAATTGGAAACGAAATAAAGCTGCAAGGTTAAGACAACAAGGTAAAGAATATATTTCTCAAAAGACTGGTAAAGTGATGGAAGAAAAAACAATTAAAAGAGATTTACTGTGTAAAGAAAAATGTAGACTAAACTGTACTGAGAAGTTTAGTATTGCAAGCAGAGAAGAAATTCTAAGAAAATTTTATAAGCTAGATACAAATTCCAAAAATATTTTAATTTTTAAAAGTATTAAGATGCAGGAAGTTAATCGTCACCGCCCTCGTAAAAATATAAAAACGAAAGCTTACAGCTTTAAATATTTTATTACGTGTGATAAAGAAAATACACTAGTGTGTAAAGATGCTTTCTGCTCTTTATACCGAATTGGACGAAAAAAAGTCTTTAAAGCTCAAAATGACTTAAAATCTGGCCAGGTAATGCCCTCACCACATAAGCAAGGGCATCACAAAAATCCAAAAAAAAATATCCGATGAAGTAATAAACTGCATTGAAAATCATATCAAGCAGTTTCCTTCAGAAGAATCACATTATTCTAGGACTAAAAACCCACATAAAAAATACCTTTCCCCTTTACTAAATATTAACCGACTTCATCAACTGTATATAGAGGATTGTCAAACAAAAAAGCTCGAAACTAAATATTTCGTAAAGGCCTCTTTTTACAGACATATATTTGAAACAAGGTTTAACTTATCTTTTGGTGTACCAAAAAGTGATACTTGCAGTTTATGCGATGCTGGAGAGAACTCTTTAGAGCACTCGAATAATTTTCAACTTGCTTTTGCGCAGCAGAAAGTTGACCGCGAAGCAGTAAAAATTTCCAAAGAAAAATGTTACATAACAATGGATCTTCAACAAACGATGCCTTTGCCAAAGCTATCAACGTCAAAATCTTTTTACTTAAGACAAATGTGGCTATACAACTTTGGAGTCCACTGTTTAACCAGTTCTGGTCATAAGTCCTATTTTTTACATGGACTGAGGATATTGCCAATAGGGGAAGTAATGAAATAGCAAGTTGTTTGCTACGATTTTGTCTGCTTCTTAAAGAAGAAAATCCCCAAATTGATCATTTAATAATTTGGTCAGATCAATGTGGGGGACAAAACAAAAACTTCTCCATTATTAACCTTTTTCAATACCTAATATTAAATAAAATATTTAAGATCATTGACCATAAATTTCCCGAAGTTGGTCACAGTTACCTTGACTCTGACAGAGACTTTGGAAGAATAGAAAAGGTTCTTAGAAAACATCAGAATATTTATATACCAGACCAATATCGGGAAATTATTAGATCTGCGAGTACCAAACAAAGTGTATGCCTTAACATGGAACATTTTTTTATTGCTTTGAAACTCTACCTGCAAAACTTCATTTAAACAAAAGACTCACTAATAGTCTTGACCAAAAAATAAATTTTCGAGATAAAGTGAAGTGGCTAAGAGTAAGTTGTTTTGGAAAATACTTTTACAAAACTAGTTTAGATCCGTTTACCCCATTTATGGAAGTTGACTTACAAAAAAAAAGAGAACTGATAGTACAAAGTAATCAAGTTGTTTTACAAAAGTTACCTAAATGCGGTGGTTTGACTTCTGAAAAAATTTCAATTCTACAAGATCAACTTACGTTTATTCCAGCAGAGTATAAATGGTATTATGATATTGTTTTAGAAGAATGTTTGAAAAACCCTAAGAAAAAA
This sequence comes from Diabrotica balteata, assembly GCA_918026665.1. Classification (NCBI taxonomy): domain Eukaryota; kingdom Metazoa; phylum Arthropoda; class Insecta; order Coleoptera; family Chrysomelidae; genus Diabrotica; species Diabrotica balteata. The sequence continues at coordinate 56,129,356 of OU898285.1, read as the reverse complement.
CGTAATTCATGTTAAATTTAAATGTTTCTGTGTCTTTGTTTATAAATTTTTAATGTATCTTACTTTGCTTTTGTTAATCTGCAAATAAAATTTAATTTCCAGATTATTTAATAGTTTTTTTTTATTATTTTTTTTAAATTTAAATACAACATAGGTGACATAACACCTTTCTCTACTCAAGTTTATACCAACATCTGCATAAAATGTTGGTTGATTAAGGTGCTATGTCCATTAAAATTAAAATTACTAAAAAAGTTTAAATTCTAGAAAAACAAAAAATATTATATAAAAAAGTACAAAACGATTCTAATCTAATAAGATATTGGTAATTTTTATAAAATTTATTAAAAAACAAATATGTAAGTGAAAACGCGTTTCCTTCAATTACTCAATATCTGAAAAAGTGGACATGGCACCTTTATCATCTCATGTCTTCAATTATAAGCGACATAAATGCAGCTAGCAATGAAGTTGGCCTAAAAATGACAAAAATAAAAACCATATACAAAGAGCTAGTGGATGTTCAAGAATAAAATGCACTGCACTTGAGACAGTAGACGAGTATGTATAGCTGGGACAATTAATACATAAATCTCGCTCTCTACTTCCAGAAGTCAACAGAAGAATGAAACTGGCTTGGACATCTTTTGATAGAAATGCAGTAATATATAAATTAAAGATGCGAATTCACCTGAAAAAAAAAGTATTTGATCAGTGTATACTATCAATTATTACATACGGCTGCGAAACATGGGCACTAAAGAAAGAGATATTATCGAAACTCAAAGTCACTCAAAGGTCAATGGAGCGATGTATGCTAGGTATAACAAAGAGGGATCGAAAAAAATAGAATGGATTAGACAGAAAACAAAGGTCACTCATGTAATTCACAGAATTAAATCTTTAAAATGACGGGTGGGACATTTAGCGAGAAGAACTGACAATGGGTTGTCCACTAGAATTACACTGTGGTATCCAAGAGACGTCAAGAGAACAAGACGTCCAAATTTAAGGTGGCACTATGATATAAGGAAACAAGTCGGTACAACATGGCACAGAAAAGCGAATTTAAGACAATCTAGGGCTGACTTGATTTAATTTATTAAATTTCCATTTTCAATGAATATTAAACTGTGAAGTCAAAATAACTACTAAACAACCACAAAGCCTGGTTATCATTATAGGTACGAACTACAAAGATAATTAGTTTGTAATGGCCATGTTTCTAACGGCATGTGGTATACTCACCGAAAAACAATTAACCTAACCAATATTTGTGTAAATAATATAATTTTCCCTACTTTTCATCTCTTGTGTCCGATAGGCACTTTCGGTCAGTTAAGTTAGAAAACATTTATTTTATTTCATTTCTGTGAAAAAACTTTGCAAGTTTGAATCGTGCTTGTGCTCGTCGTGGCATCTGCGCGCTTCTATGGTCCATAAGAAATTCATAGCCCTATCAACGCAATGAAACGCTCTGTAGATATAGTCTTTAACATAGCAATATAAAGAAATAATTGCATTTAAAACGTAACCTTTCTTTTATATTTGTCGGTGTGTATAAATATATAAAAAATTGGACAACCTTTATATCGTTTTATATAAAAAATATCACAGTATACAAAAGTAATCCCTAAAAGATTTCCGTGTAGCGTTTGCCCATTCTATTGTGTCTAATTGTGAACTTTTGTTAAGTTGACCCTCTCTAAAATATTACTTAATATGACGGGTCCTAATAATAAGGGGAATAGTCTGTAACCAACATTATTGGGGCTAAGTCAGCTCGGTGTGGGTGTATAAGTGGTACGAGTTAGTCTCCAGGGGTCAGTCTACCTCACATCTGTCAATAGGTAATTCGGAGACATGGTAATTAGTCATTCCGTGAATGACAACATGACATATTACATTTACTGGTATGGGGATACGAGTCGAATCACTTTGGTAGATAAATAAAATTAATGGGATAAATATTCTTGTATTGACATAAACTTATTCGAGAGTGATAGAACGGCTCGTTACAGTGTTAAAATATATCGATACCAATGCTTGAAAGCCAATGCCCGAATACATATGTATCTTAAATATATGAAACCGTAACAAATGATAATCGATAATCATGATTTTGAAATATTAAACGCGTAGAAAGAAATTAAATTAATACAAATATGGAAGTAATTATTTCAGAATTATGAATAAATATCATTTAAGAAATTACCAAAGAAATGATCTATTACCTTATATTTATAACGTACCCAAAATATACAATGAAAATAACTAAATTATAACTATTTTTACTACGTAACAATAAAACACTGAAAACTTCAAACTTCCAAAAAAATTTATTTTAACTCTTATCACTACAGCTGTTTCGGCTGATTGCCTTTCTCAAGTGATCTATTTTTGGCATGCGTTTACACTTTATAGTCTCTAATGAAATAGGTTGAGGAGGGGAGAACTGTTTTTCTCAAGTTGGTCATTTAGAATTATATCTGCGTTTTTAATTTGTTGATTTCCATAAATTCTAACAAGGATAGCTTAAGGCCTTTATTTTGAATATGAAGAATTTTAAATTCGTCGTTAAAAGAATGATTGTGATCTAGAAGGTGAAGTGGCGTATGTAGAATATGTTTTTCTATTATTGAAAGCCCTTTTATGTTCTGCTATTCGTTTGTTAAAGTTTCTACCAGTTTGACCGATGTAAGTTTTTGGACAGTCGCCACATTTAAGTTTGTACACACTACTGTGTAAGTGTTTTTTATTTTGGCTCTTGTTGTTTTTGATATATTTGCCTAGGCTGTTATTTGTTCGGAAAGCTGGTGTCATTCCTTTCTTTTTTATGTGTTTGGCTATTTTTGTTGTAATTTTACCTGTATGTGTAATCGAACAGAAGGTACTCGGTTTTTTTCTCTGGTGGTGAGAATACTAATTTCAGGACTTTCTTGTTGAGCGAATGAGCGAAGATGTAGGTGTTTGTCCTTACACCTTTGTTCTGATGGCTTTGTTTCGCGCACCAGTAATAGGTCGCTGGTTTTTTTTTCATGGGGAACAAGGTTTTTCCTTAGGGAAATAGGTTCACTTTATATATATATATATATATAATATATATATATATATATATATTATATTATATATATTTCTTTAAAGGACCACCCAGAAAACTGGGAAAAATAAAGATTCGAAAAGAACGTTTGAACAAAATATATTTAAACAAATACAATGTATTTTTAAACGCCGATAACTTGCATATGATACACACTTGTCGGTGATACAATATTGACACGAACTTATTAATATACCGACTGGTTTAAAACACTAATATGCAGCTGGGGCGAGTAGAGCCTGACGCTCCTTCAGTGCTGGAATTTGAACTGATACTGATCTGATGGATTTGAACTGCGAACTGATGTTCACTCTCTCCCCTCAATCACCTTCATTCCGAAATCTCCCTCCTGACCCCTCGACGTATTAAAAGATATATTTATTTTTCAAATACCTTTAACTTTCAAATCATTGATAAAAACTACCTGATAAGGGTATTTGTCTCAACTTGCGGAATTTTGGAATGCGTCAGAGGGTAATTTGGAAAATACTAATCCTTTCATTGTTACGATTCTATGAAGGTTTTACAAACTTGTGTAGAAAGTTATTTAAATGCAAGATAACGGCGCTTTACAGATTATGAGTTAGTACAAAGAAATTTTATATATCTAAACTAATATACAGTATGATACAAAAATAAACTAAATACTATGATACAAAAATAGACTAAAAATATTAAGTATTGTTGTTGCGCAACACTTGTGTAGTTTTTGATTTAACATTTTATTAATTGTTTGTTAACTGTATCCGTTGTTTACTGCTATTTGCTTGATTATATATAATTCTGTCTCAAAGTTGTATTTTGACATCGGAATTTCTGTTAATCAATGTAACATACTATGATATGCTGCCAGTTTATGTTGGATTGGATGGGATGATGAATTGTGTATAGTCGTGTCAGTATGGATAGGTTTGTGAAATATGGAGAAGTCATGTTTGTTTTTAAATCTGATGAAACATATTCTTTGTCTAAGGTGTCATAGAATTCATCTTTTTCATTATCCTCGTTTTCTTCCGTAGGTGCGTGTACACTAAGTAAGCTATAATTTAATAATCAAGCAAATAGCAGTAAACAACGAATACAATGAAAAAACAATTAATAAAATGTTAAATCAAAAACTACACAAGAAAGCCCTGAAATTAGTATTTCCACCACCAGAGAAAAAAACCCAGTACCTTCTGTTCGATTACACATACAGGCAAAATTACAACAAAAATAGCCAAACACATAAAAAAGAAAGGAATAACACCAGCTTTCCGAATAAATAACATCCTAGGCAAATATATCAAAAACAACAAGAGCCAAAATAAAAAACACTTACACAGTGGTGTGTACAAACTTAAATATGGCGACTGTCCAAAAACTTACATCGGTCAAACTGGTAGAAACTTTAAAAAACGAATAGCAGAACATAAAAGGGCTTTCAATAACAGAAAAACAGATTCTACATACGCACTTCACCTTCTAGATCACAATCATTCTTTTAACGACGAATTTAAAATTCTTCATATTCAATATAAAGGCCTTAAGCTATCCTTGTTAGAATCTATGGAAATCAACAAATTAAAAAACACAGATATAATTCTGAATGACCAACTTGAGACAAACAGTTCTCCCCTCCTCAACCTATTTCATTAGAGACTATAAAGTGTAAACGCATGCCAAAAATAGATCACTTGAGAAAGCAAACAGCCGAAACAGCTGTAGTGATAAGAGTTAAAATAAATTTTTGTGGAAGTTTGAAAACAAAGTTTTCAGTGTTTTATTGTTAGATAAAATGAATTTCCATCAAGTAACGGTCGAATCCATCAATTATTTTTACTACTATTAATTCTCCTTATTCTCCTTGTAGTAAAACGTTAAGTCCTATTATGAGACCTGTTCCTAATATAAGGCGTAAGTGACCTGAAAACTAAGCTCTGGTAGTTTTTCCAGTATTACCTATCAGTGATTGTTTTAAGTTTTTTGCGAGTCACAAATTTTTTAGTTGGTCTAGTTCAAACCGAATTTGCATCTTCAAGGTAAGAGATAAAAAAATCACCTTATTAAGTTAAATTCGTTGTAGACACACGCAAGTATGGTGGCCTCGGTAAACACCAATCCTAACCTCAAAATTCGGACTAGAAAGTTGCTTTTAATATGACACCCTTAAGTATGCCTAATATGATATATCATATTAGAATACTATAATGTATTATCATCATGTATATAGCTTTGTTTTAATATTTAAGATGACAGTGCCTCCTAAAAAACGCAAAACCTAGGACTCAGGTATGATAATACGAGCTGTCAGAGCTGTGGGAAACTGTGAAATGGACTACAAACGAGCTTCAAAATACTTTAAAGTTCCACTACTAAGGGCATATTAGAACGTTATGTTAAGAATACCGAAAAGACTCCTGATCCATTAGTTGCTGTATGTTTAGGTAGAATCCGCGCTGGATCCAGCTGGCTTTAGGCCAATCTTGCAAAAATTTCAGCCATTGGGTTAGATGACACAAATAATTCCATTTTAATATATTTTTGGAAATTTCATAAAAAACCCCATCAACAAAGTAAAAAGAAATAATTTAAAAACGAGTGATCTTAGACCCATTTGTTTTAAGCAAAATATCAACCTTTCAGTAGACGCAGCTTGTCTAGGAGACCGGTGTGAGTCAATGACGGTCAATTCTAAAGCAAATCAGAAGCTTTTAAATTTTTCCGGCTCTGTACTTTTTTTTGATAGGTACATTTTATAAACTGTATATCACTGCAGTGCTGATGATCGAATTGTAAGTTTGTAAGTTGTAAAATCGGTGCAGTGGACCGTGTGCGTCTAGAGAAGTAATAGAATGGGCTAAGCATATTGCCCCTAGGAACGTCAGAACTCGAAGTGAAAATATTGTGCTCCCGGGTTCAAAACAATGTGTCAGACAGTAAACCGATATTTTAAATATCTGGAACAATATATTTGATACTGATATGTTGCAAATAATTGTTGATGGGAACAATACAATAATAGAAACATAAAAGCAGAAGTTCAGTCGCCATCGAGATACCCGTATACCCAACAAACATTGATGAAATTCGTGCTCTTTTAGGTCTCTTATATCTTGCAGGTGTAAGAAAGGCAAATCACCTTAATACAACACACTCGTGGAAAACGGGCAGCACTGGTATACAGGTTTTCCGACTGACTGATATCAATACAAGGCAAAATAGAGTTAGTTTGGATAAATTAGCGCCAAGATGAGATATTATTACCAAGTGGAACGAAAATTAAAAAAATGTTTCTCTACGCTAGTACATAGCAAGCAAACCTAATAGATACGGTATAAAAATATTTACTGTCCGATGCGAAGTTATTTCATACCAGTAACATGAAAGTATACGTTGGCAAAAACCAAGTGGGTGGTCCATACTATTTAGACACTAGTACCAAGAAGCAAGATTTGAGCTATATCAGGTAAGAGAACAGGCTGGTTTTCGCCCCAACTACGATACAAATGACCACCTACAGTGCATAAAAGTCTTGATTGAAAAATCAATTGAATACAATAGTCCTCTAATTTTAACATTTATAGACTTCCATAAAGCGTTTGATACCATCGAACTACCCGCACTTCCAAAGGCGTTATAAAAGTGTCGAATTGATCATGGGTACACCAGTATTATAGAAAATATATACAGAAATGCTACAACAACTATAAATCTGCACGGTCCTACCAATAAGATACATATCAGGAGAGGTATTCAACAGGGAGATAGTATGTCACCTAAGTTGTTCATTACTGTACTTGAACATGCTTTGAAGTCACTGGAATGGGAAAGTAAAGGAATAAATATTGATGGTGAGATGCTTAGTCATCTACGATTTGCAGATAATATTGTACTGATTTCAGATGACCTAAAGGCTGCCAGTGATATGTTGAATGAACTCAGCGATGCAGCACGTAAAATAGGTCTAAATATTAACTACCAACAGACAAAAATGATGACTAATTTAGTTCCGAGCCATCGGAAGACGTCGAAATTGAAATTGTTGACAGCTACATATACCTTGGACATACGGTAAAAATTAGCAGAGATAATCAAACTGCTGAGTTGCTGTGAAGAATAACACTGGGATGGGCAGCATATGGAATACTGTCACCGACAATCGTTGATCTTGGTATAAGCTTGAAGAATAATGTTTTAACTCTCTTGGGAACAATAAAAGTAAGTAGAATAAAAATTCCTTCATATTTCTCTAACAATCAAGGACGACCTATTGGCTCTAGTACATTTGCGTTTGGTTCAAGAGGAACACTAGTGTCATATAAACTAAAAACATAAAAACAGTTCTGAGATCGTAGGCTTCCACGGCCAGAGTCAGAATTATAATTTATTCGTCTTCCGGGTTTGGACCGTGTCATTTGTGAGTGACCCAAAAGTGGGTTCATCTCGACGTTTCGCTACAATTGTATGTAGCTTCTTCAGGAGAACAAAGAAAAAGAAAAAGAAAAAGAAAACAAAAGACAGGAAGATGGGTAGTTAGCAACGGTAACTCAGTTACTCAACGCAACCAGAGGCGAATACTAACTACCAAGATGGGCATTTGGTCACAGTAACTCAACTACTCAACGCAGCCAGAGGTGAAAACCAAATGCCAGAAGACAGCTCTGAACACTAACGCCTCTCGACGCGTTAGTGTTCTGAGCTGTTGGACGTGAATCCCTGTCCTGGCATTTGGTTTTCACCTCTGGCTGCGTTGAGTAGTTGAGTTACTGTGACCAAATGTCCATCTTGGTAGTTAGTATTCGCCTCTGGTTGCGTTGAGTAACTGAGTTACCGTTGCTAACTACCCATCTTCCTGTCTTTTGTTTTCTTTTTCTTTTTCTTTGTTCTCCTGAAGAAGCTACATACAATTGTAGCGAAACGTCGAGATGAACCCACTTTTGGGTCACTCACAAATGACACGGTCCAAACCCGGAAAGACGAATAAATTATAAAAAAAAGTTGTGTTATATTTCACTATGCACCATGGGGACGACGTTGGAAATTTATAATTATAGGTAAAATTGTTGTTTGTTATCTAAATGGTAGATGGGGATGAATGTGACAAACTTTGATTGGCGGAGATTAAAAGAAGTGGGATAGGTATGAGGAATGAGAGATTAGCTAGATTTTTGAGGGAGAAAAGACAATCAGTTGTTTTGCAAGGGTTCAAAGGAACAGTCGTTGTTTTTCTGGTAGTTCCCCAGTGATAGTAAGCAGTAGAAGTGAATGTTTGTGAGTTTTCTTGGAGTAAGTGTATCTGACGGAAGCTGATCCAGTAAAATATTGTAAGTTATATTTTTCTATTTATATTCCAAGAGTCACTGTGCAGGACGGAACGAGAGATTCAGTTTATTGAGAGGGGAAGAGGCTAGCATCATTTGAACGATACGTGCATTTGAAAGATCACTAAAGACGATAGGCTCGCAATAATTTGTTGTTAGATTGCTAATTACCTAGGGGACTGCTAAGAATAGACAGTGTAGGATACACGGAACAAGGATTTGGACAACTAATCATCAGAGAGATAGTTTTACCATTCGTCAGTTTTCTTTATTAACAACACATTTTTTTTTCACAATTGCTTTAGAAAAGATAGGAATATTTTGATAAGGAGATGCAGAACAACAATTTTGATTTGAAATTTTAATTTATATTGTATATACCGTTTATTTTTGAAGGTTCACGTACGTAGAACAAAATTTTGATAATCATTATATGAGATAATTTTTTATTTATTAAGATATTTGAGTGTGAATTTTATTTCATTATATAATGTTGTATCATATAGTTTTTTATTATTCCGGTATTCTTTGGACCTTACCTATCATATGTAAAGCATAGATATTGAAGCACGAGTGTAACCCTGAGATAAAAAAATTAAATAGTGTGATAGAATCATAATTGCATCATTTAAATAAGTTTAATTAATTAATTAATTAGCTAATTAATTGCTTGGCGCACCTTAGACTTTTAATATCACATTAGTACATACAACGACCAGAAGAATCGAAGCCAAAATGTCTATATACCCAAGACAATAAGGGTTCGATTAAAGGAGATCTGTTATTTGGATGAAGATGTCGTGCCAGTTCAAAGAACTCCGGGAGCAATTGGGAGATGTAGTGACTGTAGATGGAAAAAGAATCGAAAAACGAAATATTTTTGTTCGATTTGTACAAATCTATGTTTGGAACATGTAAATCCAATTTGCTATGAATGTAACCATATTCCGGCTTAATTTTATTATGTTTTTTGCCATCTTTTATATTTTTTTATGATAAATCTTAGTGAAATAATGTTATATTTTTGTTTAAGGTAGTTCTTAAAGACTGATATCTTATGTTCTAATAAGTTAATTATAATTTGTTTAGAAAAAAGAGAATAAATGAAACTATTAAAAAAATTTGGACTATTTTTTGTGCTAATTAAACAAAATATGTCAATAATAAAAATAATGTTAAAAAACTACAAACAATAGATTATTTTATTGAAATTTAAACAAATGCATTCATAAGACTATTTTTATGACTGGTTGTAGTAGACCGTGTGCGACTACGGATACACAAAATTACAGTGTTTACTGAAAGGTTAATGCTTTTAAATTCAAAGCATAGGTACAATTCGGTTCATTATTTATGAATAACCCTGTATATCTAAGAAAGTAAATAAAACAGTGTTTTAAAAGTTGAGTCACAGATCTACTTCTTATACAGGTGAGCGACCATTTTTTACTATATACGATAAATGACTCATCATTCGAACATTCAGACATAGACGAAATTGTTTATATATGTTATGTCAACATCGTTTAGAAACCTTACATTCAGTTCTGTAAAGTTTCTGTGCCAAAAATTCACTCTATTCTGCTAATAATAACGTTGAAACATGTAATAATGTTGAGGAAATAGTCAACATAAGTGTAATTAATACTGCACAAATTGAAATATCTGTTTCAGATAGATACAAACACTGATTACTTATTAAATTGTAGCCACAATATCCAATTAATATCCGAAGTGGAATTTTAAATGCATATACATAATTTAGAAATTAAATCGAAAATTATTGAGTTGTCGGTTTAGACAAGAGCCAGGCCTAAATTAAACTAGTTATAAAGAGAAAATTTCAATGCATCCCATCCCCATATAAACATTATAATTGTTTAAGGAGTACAAAGTTTTTGTCTCGAACATACATCAATTTAAATTGGAGATTAAAAAGTTTCATATCGCTAAAATGCATTTTAATTTCTCTTCTTTTAATTCTAATTTATTCCGACTAAGACGTGAAAACTTTGAATAATTTGTTCTCAAACGCAATAATATTTGGTTTATTTCATCAGAGCAGTTGCAAGTTTTTGCTGAAAGTTCCAATACTTTGCACATTTAAATAGACCAGAGGAACAGAGAACTATTTTACTAAATCGTTGTCGTACTTCGCTATCAAAGTAGATGGCACCTATTTGAACAGACCACTGAAAGTGGGAAGATTTTGGAGACATTACTTGGTTTTTTCGGTTTAAATCGGAATCAACTCTAATGGCTGGCGAGGTAGAGATACCAAGATAACAGTTATATCGTTCTATTGAGTCCGATTCAGACGTGAAAAATTCGAATAATTTGTAATCCAACGGCATAATATTTAAATATACAGATAGAACATAGAACGAATTTAAAACGGAACATACAATTTAATATATGTCTGTTTGAACTGCATTTGAAATAGTGGACCAATATAAAACTTGGACAAAAATAAATCCATACCTGGGTATAGACATTGTATAAAATATCGTTCAACTATCTGTCTCGCAACAATGTTGTTTGTGTAACAATGTTGCTTGTCTAAGAAAGTTTTTAATAGTTCAGGAAATGAAGCTCGAAAAAAGTTAAAACCTCGCAATTTTTTCGTCCTTAATGAATTGAGTTGAAATTTTAACAGAAGGTAGGTGATAGCCCAAGGATCAAAATCTATATCGAACCTAAGTGCGCTGAATGGTTTTAGGAGTGAAAAGTACCCCTAATTGTCAAAAATTATAAAATAACATATTAAACCTGAATATGGCTAAGATTTGGTTTGAATTAGTTAAATAATGATTATTTTATACTTTTGAATAGAGTTCCATCATATTTCAACCCTTAAAAAGCAACCCTTGTTAGAGATTAATGTAAAAAATTACTAATTCTAAAAAAATGATTTCGCCTTAGATCGATTTGGATAAAAATTTGGATTTAAGCTCAATTCACCCGCTGCTTTATAGTTTATGTCATGTAGACGAACCCTGATTATTCTTAGGGGTGAAAACTAGCCCTAACTGTCAAAAATTATAAAATAACATATTAAACCTGAATATGGGTAAAATTTGGTTTGAATTAATGAAATAATGATAGTTTCGTGCTTTTGAATAAAGTTCCATCATATTTCAACCCTTAAAAAGCGACCCTTGTTAGAGATTAATGTAAAAAAATTAGTAATGCGAAGAAAATGATTTCGCCTTGGAACGATTTGCATACAAAATTGGAATAAGGCTTAACTCACCCTCTGCTTTATAGGTTATGTCATACCGATGAATCCTGATTGTTCTTAGTGCTATAGGTAAAAACAATTTTTTGCCAAAATTTTGCAACTTTTCAACTTTTGAAAATCACCCTTTACAACATTGCAGTTGTAAAGGGTGCAGTTTATAAACTAATTTAATAGATATAAATTGAAAAAAGTAGAATTAAATACAAAAAAATTTATCAACATAAAAAAGCGCCATATATTCTTATACATTTACATAAATAGATAAAAATAATTACATTTATAGGTAAAACAATTATAATACTAATTTTATTCGTCATCAATTACATCTTCATCGTGATCTATGTCATCCTCATCTTCTTCAATTATTGGTGGACTATTATTGCACCCTTCACCTGAGCACCCAGAACAAGTAAAGTTATAGTATAAACCAACTTTTCTGCACCCACATGAAACGCCGCATCCTTTTTTGCATTGGCAAAAAATAATTTTCAAAAGTTCATCGGGTGCAGGTTGTTTGTTCATGCGTACGGGTAATAACAAACCATCTTTGGAATACCATCCCCAGTCTGTTGCTCTGATATTTTCATTGCCAAGCCATAAACATATGAGCAAATGTTTTATTCTGTTGTATGGGATTTCAAAATATGAACGCTTAAAATGTCGAATGTATAACGCCCCACTACCTAATATACCGGTTTTGTAGATTATTATGCTTCAAAATGTACTGTACTATACTAATGGAATTTTCCAAAAAAAAATTAATTGGTTTTTTAACGTATTTCCTTCATTTTTAACGATAGAGTATTTCCTCAAAAACGATTTTGTAGAGGTTGAACTGTGAATTAAATCTCTTTGGAGTCCTTGGTTTTTAAATGGGGTGAGTTTAAAGAGCTCGAAAAAGATGGTGCTTGATCTTAAATCGATGCTTTAAACGGCTATATCTCGCCAAATATTCATTGTACAATTAAATCTAAATTTTAGTCATTAAAAAAGCTACAATTTAGTACATTTTATTTTCTTTCATATATTCAGTATTTTCGGGGATATTTAAAAAAAGAAGGGTAAAAAATATGAAATTGTAAATCGTTTCTCGCTTTAAGCTGTACTTTTTCTAAAACTAAGCATTTTAAATGGGTCAAACTTCTTGGACGTATTTACAATACATGTTCAAAGAGAACTGCAGAAGGGTGAAGATCGATTTTAATTATGGGAGTGGTTAGGGGGTTGTTTTCATCGATTTTTTCGTAAAAAAATGAGGTATTGGCTTTATTTTCATCATAACTCACTCAATTTTTGAGCTAGAGTCTTTTTTTATGATAGATCTATTTATGCTCTTTAAAAAAGGTTGCGTGAGTTTTCTTCCAAAAATGCATCATTTTCCCGATATTTGACTTTGAATCTTTCAAATTTGGCATTTCAAGAAAACCGCTGAACATTAATAGGCCGTATTTCGGTTCCTATTATATCGCAAAAACATTTTCAAAAATGAATTTTATTTGTCTTTTTAAAAGCTACAAATTTGTTCTCTACAATTTTTGATAAAATACACCATTTCGAGTTATTCGCGAAAAATCGATTAAAACGTCGATTTTTTCGTCTAAAAGTTGTTCACTTTCAATCGCGAATAACTTGAAAAATATCAGTTTTACAAAAAAAAATGTATAGAACATTTTTTGTTTATAATCACTTTTTTAATCGAAACCTGTAGTTAAAACGTAAAAAAAAATTTTCACCCACGGATGGGGTGGCAACCTCCCCCAAGGCTTTGGCGCACTTTGGTTGGATATAGATTTTGATCCTTAGGCTATTACCTACCTTCTGTTAAAATTTCAAGTTAATCCACGCAGGACGAAAAAATTACGAGGTGAAATGCTTCATTTCCTGGACTATAAGTGGTTTGACAGCATAATAAAATCGTAGATTTATGTATAGCCGTCAATTTTTATGAGTTCAGAATCCAGCAGCCCGCAGAAGTATTGGGTTTTTATAATATAATTATTGTACAACCTTTTGTTGGCCAACCTCCTACAGCAGAAATGAGCCGAAATACATGATGTTTCCTATGTTCCGAATTTATTTCGTTCAATCTGTATATAAATAAACGGCAAAAGGAACATCAGGCTGTGGTAACGTAACTTCTGTATGCCCTATGTCTTCAGGCAGTCGGCTAGATACAAACTCATACACGTAAAGTCAGTGAATGTGTTCTGCTATTTTAACCACTTCTGCAGTGGTTAGCTGCAAAATCGCCACTTGTTTTGGTAGCATTAAACGAAAACTTCTGTCATTTTCTGTCTTTTTCAGCTGTACGAAATATGTAAAAGTTTAGCAGATTTCAACAGGAGCTTTGCTACGGCTTTGATGAATTGAGACGCCGAATTAATAAACTGTGAAAGGAGCACAATTGGTCTAACTTTCCGTGTATGAATTGGCATCAATAGACTGTTAACATAAATGGCCAATACTTTAATCACTTGAGATATGCAGACGACATTGTATTAATAACAGATAAAAGGGAAGAATTACAAAATATGATGGATGAATTAAATAGCGAATCAACAAAAATAGGTCTACAAATGAATTATAATAAAACGAAAATTATGAATAACTAACCAGAAGAATTAATAATTACAATTGCACAAACAAATAAAAGTTGAGTACAACTAAGATATCATTCTCCATCTTCATTAGATCCTGCAGGTAAGTTTCGTTTTTTCTTGTTCTTACCATTTGTCTCTTTATTTGTACAAGAAAGACTCTCGAAAAAACCTGAATACGTGTTTGGTATTACTCCCTCCTTTAGAAGAAACAGTAGGTAAATATTTTTCTTAACTGCAGCTACTGGTATTTTTTTTATATTTCGGCTTAAGAGAAATAGCATTCCAATCGAAATACTTTTCAATTTGCTTCCTATTCAACTGAAGTTTAGCTACGTCAATTTGTAAGAAATTTTCATCACTTAAATTATACTTATACTGTATAGTACAGGGCTTATTTTTTTTTAAACGAAGCCATTTTATCTTTAACCACTTAACTCTGCGGACGTCCTTATTTTTATCTGCAGGCGAAAAATAATTAGTATTTTGTGTTATATTTGTTATAATCTTAGAGTCGAAATCTTCCAAATCATAAAGATCGGAAAATGTTCGTTTGAACACTTTGTAAGCATTAGGTTTTCTTCTTGCTATCTCAATAAGTATAGCCCATTCTGGAAGCGAATATATTTTTTTATGTTTTCTAGCTCTTTCTATTGTAGAATGTATGGAATCGGCTTCTAAATATGAGTGACCCGATTCCACGTATTTCAGATCCACTATTTGCAAATATTTTATTTTGTTCACAGCATACAACATTAAACCGTTGCGAGAGAGTATAGGAGACAAATGGACGAGGAAATGGAGAGCCTGGAGGTGGGGGAAAATGTAGAGGAACTGTGGACAAAATGTAAAAACATAATAACTGAGAAAGCAACAAAAATATTGGGGAAAACCAAACCAGTTAAAGAAAACGAATGGTTTGACAAGTAGTGCCAAGAAGCAACAGATAACAAAAACAGGGCATACCTAAAGACAAATCAAGCTGGATGCACAAGAAGAGCAAAGGAAGAATACCGGACACTAAGAAGAGAAGAAAAACGATTACATAGAAGAAAAAAAAGACAATTTGAGCAAAAGCAATTGGAAAGCACAGAATGGCTAAGAAATCAAAATAAAACTCGAAAGTTCTACAGAAATCTAAACAAAATGCGCAAAGAGTTTAAGCCAAGAATAAGGAGCTGTAAGGACGCAGAAGGAAACATCCTAAATGATCCGGCCTCAATCCTAAACAGATGGGTGGAATTTTTCGATGCAAAATTTAATGGCCATCATATCGAAGAAGCAGACAACACCCTAGCAAATCGAAATGATTGGAATCCTTTTAACCCAAACGAAAGACCACCTACCATCGAAAACGTTGCCCAAGCCATTAAAAAGCTTAAAAATAATAAATCACCAGGAGTTGATCAAATTTGCAGTGAGCTCTACAAGAATGGTAGCGATGCCCTACTACAGACACTGCATAAGCTTTTACTTCTTGTTTGGCATAATGAGACCATGCCTTGTGAATGGTCTCAAGGCGTGATATGCTCGTTACATAAAAAAGGTGACCAGCTCCAGTGTGACAACTATAGAGGTATAACCCTGTTAACAACTGCTTACAAAATACTAGCAAATATTCTCTACGAAAGGTTGCAAGTTTACACAGTGGGCATAGTTGGTAAATATCAAGTTGGATTCACTCCAGAAAAATCAACGATTGACCAGATTCATTCAATAAGACAGATTCTCGAGAAAACATTAGAATTCAATATTGAAACCCATCACCTATTCGTCGACTTCAAGGCCGCATACGACAGTGTCAAGAGAACAGTGCTATACCAATCAATGCATGAGTTTGGTATACCAGAGAAACTTATCCGACTAACGAAAATGACAATGTCTAACTTAGAAGCCACTGTTAGAATACAGAGAGAGAGTTCTTGATCCTTTGAGATAAAGGATGGACTCAGACAAGGAGATGCTCTGGCTTGCCACCTATTTAATATTTCCTTAGAAAAGACAGTCCGAGATACACGAATTAGGGATGGCGGTACTATTTACAATAGATCGATACAAGTCTTAGCATATGCTGATGACATTGACATAGTAGGGCGTAGCAAGCGAGATGTTGAGCAATATCTCCTAGAACTGGAAACAGCGGCGAAACAGGTCGGTCTAGTCATCAACGAAGACAAAACCAAGTACATGCTGGTTACAAAGGATCCGATAGCAAATGAGGAATGAGAAACAGTCTTTGGAAGTCATACCTTTGGACGTGTTGACAACTTCACATACCTTGGGTCGCTATTGACTGCTACCAATAAAACAAGCGAAGAAATCAAAAGACGGATAAATCTTACAAATAGGGCATACTATGGACTCCAAAAGCATTTCCACTCAAGAAACATTCAAAGAAGAACTAAAATTATTATATACAAAACATTGCTGAGGCCGGTCCTCACATATGGAGCAGAAACATGGACACTAACGCAGAAAGATGAAAGACTTTTGGGAATATTTGAGCGTAAAATACTTCGCAAAATATTTGGAGCTGTAAACGACCAAGGGCAGTGGCGCAGAAGATATAATTTTGAATTGTATCAGCTCTTTGATGAGCCAGATGTCATAACGTTCATTAAAACACGGCGACTTAGATGGGCTGGACATATAATACGAATGCCAGAAAATACCATTGCTAAAAAGCTAATCACAGGAACACCTGTAGGAAAAAGAAGTAAAGGCCGACCGCGAATTAGGTGCTTAGATGGAGTAGAAACCGACTTACGAATATTCATTAAAAATCAGAAGATGGCAACATGTTGCCAAAAACCGAACAGAATGGCGACGAATCTTAGAGCAGGCCAAGATCCACAGAGGATTGTCGAGCCAAAGATGATGATGATACAACATTAAAGCACAAAATATACCTGTTGCGGTTTTGGCCGCCACATGTATCAGAATAAGAAGTAACTGCTGTGACTGTCTCTGGTAGTTCTGTCAGATATTGTAATAAGCAGCTGCCGATTTCAGATGATCCCTTTCTCCCATTTAATTCATCCCATAAATAACACAAACTGTCACTATTGCTGTAGTCAAATATTGTAAAATTAAATAAAGACAATTTTCTACGGTTATATATTAAGAATCAATCAAATGGAATATTAAGAACGGCCTGCAAATCAAATGATATGGATCTAAATGTCTGTCCCTTGTCATCTAATGCCTTCTTTTTATTAATTTCTTTCATTTCCATTGCTTCTACTTCTTGTTTTTTATGCAAGTCCCATTCAGCTTGAAGACTGGTTTTATCTGGAGCGGTATAATAAACATTGCACTTGGTACATTGGTCCTTTTTTGGAACATGAAACCCCAAAGGAGGATCATAACGATTAAATATACCTCTGTATACATACTCTTTTACAGGGGTGATTTCATTTCTTGGGCAAAACTCATCTCGATATAAACGAAACAGAATTGACAAATTTAGTTCAGACGATAAATACAACTTTTTGGAATTTTTCCGACAATAATGGGACTCGACCTTTCCTTCGACTAAGTTCTGCTTTTACCATTCCATCTTCGTAAGGCAGATACTTATTCCGCAGCCAATCAAGAATATCCTGTTTCTTCCACGCAGTCGTTGGAAGTCTTCTTTACTAGTCGTTAATGCTAAGGTGCATGATCTAATACTATAATTGAATTTGGTGGCATGTGTTCAATCATCTGCTCAAAATACTCTTCGAAAATATCAGCTGTCATCACCTCGTGATAGTCTTTTGTGCATATTCCAACAAACCATGCTTAACAAATCCTTTTTCACTGCTAATGTGAGAAATTTCTAATCTACTGCCTTTACCAGAAGGTGGGGAGATACCAGTAGACCAACCTTCTATAAAGGCTTGCCTGGAGCTTAATATATTTTTATCTGACCAAATTTGTTTTAGAGTATGACCTAAGTTTACCCACGTTTTATCCTGGTAGAAGATTGGCCTTCCTTCAGCACGGAATTTTCGTATGGATCTTAGATAATTTCTTCTCCAACATATTATCTCCTCCCGGTCAATCCAAAGTGATTTTCGGTCTGATTTCTTCCACCGGAAATTTAATTCTTTTAGAACTTGCCACAATTTAGTTCGTCCGATATGAGGCTAATTCGGGTCGTCTCTAACTTCTTGTAAAATTTTGTTTAGGTTTGGTATTTCTTTTTTGAAAAAAATCCATAAATTTTCCTTCGAATACCATTTTTGGCAAATTCATCAATTTCAATAGGCTTTTTCCCTCTCTTTAAGTGTTCGTTTGTGTTTGGGTTAGCTATACCGTGTTTTTTTCTTTTTCATAGGAACCTATATATAGTTGACTCCCCTACGCCAGTCATGTTGGCACAACTTTCGACTATGTTGCGAACAGTGTTTGTGGGATTCTGAGAAACCAGAGTATCGTGAACATTCAGAACAATAGTCTTCTCTCTTGGTAAATAGATATACTTACTGACTGTACGCAACAGTATCGGTATAAAACTTGATGATGTTGATGATGAAGCCATCACAAACAATCCAACAAAACAAGCACGAGCGAAAGATACGTATATGTTCGTAGGTATATGGAATAAAAAATCACTCACGCACTGCATATAATTCGCAAAAGAAATATTCGAGACGCTAATTACTGCCGTAGACGCGGAAACGCCGACGAGCCGTAAATTACATGCGATCAAAAACGTACTAAACAAAAAAAATTGTTTTCGTTCGTAATAACTTCACCCTTTCAAGTTAAGTTTCGAATATAAACTGAACAGACGAGTCACGTGGCCAAAGCGGGCATCTTTATACTCTATATACATATTATATTATTAAAAATCTGGGGAATTCCATCCTAATTATCTTGCAACGAATAGTACCTCCGGATATGAATTCCAGGTTTTCTAGTTAAAGTGATTAAACGTGAAGATTAGTATTGAAATATTCAAAGAGATAAGGTATTCTTATTTACAAAATTGTTAATAGTTAAATTCTTATTTTTATTAATAAAATATAATAACCAACATTAGCCGTGAACGTTTTAATTGTTTTTTGCTAAATATATTACTATTAAAACATTATTAATATTGATAAACATTTTGGAAAGGAAAATAAATGTAAAACGCATTAATTTTAATGAATAAACACCTCAGGAACAATCAAAAAACAAACAACAATTTGTGAACGGATTATAAATTCAAATTGATTGATACCAAAATCTACAAAACGTTAAATTTGGAGTTACACATAAATGTGCTTTAGACCGTCGATATTGTGATTTTTCAGAGTGGATCTATATGTCGCTCATGGCAATATGAGAATGATATTATTACTGAAAACATAGACGTGTTGAAATAATTTTTTTTTGTAGATACAATAGATGTCAACTTAGATCTTTGACGTAGATATGACGTGCATCGGGATTTATGCTGTACTAATTGTATGCATAATATATATGAAGAAAGCACATTTTCAACTATGGTAATTGTTATATCTCCTAAACAGTAATTCTAAGAAGGAGAAAAAGTATATAGGACAATTTTACTAGATAATTGTATGACCTATAATTATTATTGTCCAATGTATTTTTATGATAAAACTTACCGTTTGGCTGAAACATGCAAAAAACCTATATATTCGATATTAGGCCTTAAATAACATTTTTTGCACACGTGGGATTGATGAGAATTTTCACATTTTATTTATAATGAGTTCCAAACATTCGTATCAATTTTTACCCTATGCGAATTTTTTTTGTCCTATTTATTGTGCCAACTTGATCGGGGTAACATATTTAGAAATATAACTCATTTTAAATAGCAACTACACTCACCGGCAAAATTAACGGTACACCTTAAAAATGGGATATGTTAGATGACTCGAATTTCCTAAACCTGTTGTCCGATTTTAGTGATTTTTTTAGCATGTTATAGGTATATTATTTAAGAATATCAATGAAATAATATTGTTGCTAGACAGGTCAATGTCATTTTATACCGGGTGTAACAATCATACTGTGTTTTTTCATTAAAGTTCGAAACACCCTGTGGCATATTCTAGCATATATAAAATATTGAAATTAAAGCTTAATTATAGTCTCAGGCTTTCTTAACATTTTCTTTTTTGATTCATTTGCTTGTGTTAGATAATAAAAAAGTTAGGTACGTTAACAACTAGCCATGTTTTTCATCAATAAGACAATAAATGCTCATTTTCTTCTTAGTTTCACCAGCATATTTAAAGGAACAACCATAAAATCTGAGTATTTTCTCTCTAGTCCATATACTGTTTAGATAATATCATAATACGAATTTTGGTGAAGTATTTTGAATTTATATTACAATGGTAGTACAATATAAAACCTGTTTAAGAAGAAATAAAACACAAAGATGTCAGACTCAACAAAATACGGATTTTAAACGCATTAACTTTATTGTACAGTTTGAACTTAAATTGTTTATTTATGCATTTTTCTTGGCTTTAATAGCGTGTGTTTCCCCTATGAGCCCTTACAACTGCAGTTATTCGTCTTCTCATACTTCTGATAACGCTATCGATCAGTTGTTGGGCAGTCTCTCCCATTCCTCAATCAAAGCAATTGTGACTTCTTCTCTGTTTTGAATAGCAGGAACCCGTGCCCTAAGTTTTCTGCCTAGCAATTCCCACATATCCTATATCGGGTTTAGGTCTGGGGAACAAGCTGGCCAATTCATCGTTGTTATACCCACTGGTAATAAGAAATATCTTACACAGTCTGCGACGTGTGGGCTCGCATTATCCTGCATTAAAATAAAATTTTCGCCAATATATGGTGAAAAAGGCACCACATGGTCTTGGAGAATATCTCTGATATACTTATCTGCTGTTAATGCTCCATCATCAATCACCACTAACTCTGTTATTGCTCCCAAACATATACCGCCCCACACCATAATTGAACCTCCACCAAAAGGTACGGTCGTAGTAAAATTGAAAGGGGCATTTCGTTCTCCTTGGCGTTGATACAATCTTTCTCTACCGTCGATGTAATTTACACAGAAACGGCTCTCGTCCGTAAAGAGAATTTGACTCCAGTGGTTATCATTCCAATTTTGATGTACTCGACCAAATTGTAGTCGTGCTAAACGATGGTGTCTCTGGAGTCTGGGAGCTTTTATTGGCACATATGACTTGAGACCGGCTTCTTTAAGTCTCTTTCTTACTGTGTGCTCAATTAAATACAAGTTTGTACTTGTTATGAACAGACAGAATGACTGTAAAATGTAAAACACAATACAAATAAACAATTTTCAAATATCAAAGCTATGTAGATATAGTCTATAAAATACAAATATAAAGAAATATTGCATTAATAATAGGTTCCTTTAAATTTGCCGGTGTGTGTATTAAATTGTTAACTTCTCATAGCCTGCTTTGGGCTTGTTTTTAAACTAAGCAGAAAATGAGGATTTATTGATGAAAAACATGGCTAGTTGTTAACGTACCTAACTTTTTTATTATCAAACATAAGCCAATGAATCAAAAAAGAAAATGTTAAGAAAGCCTGAGGCTATAATTAAGTTTTAATTTCAATATTTTATATATGCTAGAATATTCCACAGGGTGTGGAAAACTTTAAGGAAAAAACACAGTAGGATTGTTACACCCGGTATAAAATGACATTGACCTGTCTAGCAACAATATTATTACATCGATATTCTTAAATAATATACCTATAACATACTAAAGAAATCACTAAAATCGGACAACAGGTTTAGGAAATTCGAGACATCTAACATGTCCCAATTTTAAGGTGTTCCGTTAATTTTGCCGGTGAGTGTATTTAAATAGTAATATTAAGAAATTAAAAATCTAATCCTACTGTGTAATAATCACTTTTGCCTTCCGCATTCAAATCAGTTTACCAAACCTAGAGGAAACGAATAAAGTTGGTTGTCTTGACCCGATACAAACAAATCTTAGCTGCCATGAATATTTATGAATACATTAGATATCGAGATAGCAATTAAGTTGGTCTATTTCGAACAATAAGTAATTAACCAGAACAAGATGTCGCAAAAGGCACTCCAAGTTAGGGGACCGTGCGTGGTTTCTCAACTCGTTTTGCGACTTCAATACGGATGGACGTTATATATTCATTGCCAAGTCGAAGCTTATTTCTTTAACACAGATATTTTTAATTAATAAATGCCAATAATACAAACTGGGCCTTTTTTAATGTAGATCTTACTAAAACATCCATCTGTTTATGTATACTAAAGATATAAAAATAAAGTCCCACACTTCTATTCTTAAAGCGATCTCTCGTTTTATGCATTCTTTCTCAATGATCTAGCAATTCTATGAGACCTAATTTGAGTTATCGAAGAATTGTTATACATTTTTCCTCACTTCGTATCTTTACATTCTTTGAATTGGTCTTCTTTGATAGACATAAAACTGTCGATTTCAACATTTCCCGAGGAATGATTGCTGTTCCTGATTATTAAATAATCTTAATAAAATATACAGAACTTTGAATAACTTTACGAACTCACTTATTCTGGCTTGATCTATAGATCTCTGTCTATGGTCATTTCTTTTAATTCATGAATAATCCTTTACATATTCCTAAAATTTGGTTGATTTATCTTTTTGGGAATCTTTCTTATGATCTTCGACCTTCTACATATCTTCCATATCAGTTAATATAATATATTTCTAATTTCTACTAACCCAAAAACTAAGAAACTCTATAAAAACTCAGCCTTCAGAATCGACATGTATCTTTTGGTTGATATCTGAAACACCAACTAGTAAAAGCTCACCACAGGGCTCAAGGAAACTATACTATAAATTTTAGCAAAATTTACAATACAAGATAATGAAGAGCCGCAGTGAAGAGAAGTACAGTACAAGATAACAAAAATGATCCTAAATACAAGAAAAAAGAAATGGATTCCTCCAGATAACAACGACCTGTATGAAGATACACTAACCAGACATATACAAGACTTGCAAGATGACATAGAAGATGTAGCTCAAGCAAATGATGGCATAACGAAGGCTCCAAAAGAAACGAAAAGGGAGTCCTGCCAGATCGTTTTGACCTATAAAGAAAAACTAAGCCAAAATACCAAAGAACTAATGGGTAAACGAAGACAGATGACGGAAAAATAAGGCTCCAACTAAACAACAATAAAGAAATTAAATAAATATATCCACAGGTCAATCCGAAAAGATGTAAGAAAAAACAATACAAGAGAAATAATTATATAATTCAAGAAAACAAAACTTTAAAAACTTTGAGGCAAAATACGAACAACACAGGAAACAAAAATATGTACAAAATAAAAAACAAAGATAAAAATATTATTACTGGTAGAACAAAAATCCTTGAAGTTGTCAAATCCTTTTATTGCGAAATGTATGAGAGCACTGACGAAAGGCACGATCAGCTCCTGCCCAAAATCACAAACCAGGGATCAGAATTAATGCCAGAAATAACTCCATACGAAATTAAAACGGCATTTCTAGAAATAAAAAATAACAAATCCCCTGGCGATGACGGAGTAGTGATCGAAGCGATCAAACTAGGTGAAAATAAAATTATCCATGCTTTAGACAAGCTTTTTACCGAATGCATCTACCAAGGAAAACTCCTTCTCAATGGAACAATTCAGTCAAATATTTTATTACACAATCAAGGACATATAACAGATCTAAAAACTACCATCCTATCAGTTTGCTTTTACGCATTTATAAACTTTTCACAAAAGTTATCAAAAAAATACTGGACGCTAAACTAAACTTCTATCAGTCTAGAGAACAAGCTGGATTTAGATCGGGATACAGCAATAACGACCACCTACTAGTGATAAAGACCCTGATAGAGAAGTCTGCAGAATACAACAAACCATTGGCACTGATATTTGTCGACTACGAGAAAGCATTCGATACCATAAGCCATCAGAAAATTTTAAAAGTATTGACAGAATCGCTACACTAACATAATCAAATATATCTACCAAAATGCCACAGATAGCGTAAGACTATCTGAACAAGAATCAAATAAATTCTGTATACAGAGAGGAGTACGGCAAGGAGGCACCGTCTCTTCAGGCATGGTATGAACATAAATGGAGAGAGGCTCAGTCATTTTGAAATTTGCAGATGACGTCGTCCATATAGCCGATCGTATAGATGATGCAATAATAATGTTTGAAAAATTATATCACGCTTCCTTGGAGGTCGGACTTAAGGATGGACGACGAAAATAATTACTAATCTGGTGCTAAATCGATATATTGCTGTTGATGGAAGGGATACTATGCAGACTACATCGTATAAGTATTTAGGACATAAAGTTCGGTTGTGCAGAGATAACCAGACATGTGAGCTCCCACATCGCATAGGATTAGCCTGAGCAGCGTTTGGTAAATTAAACTATGTACTTAATCGGATCTACCCATATGCCTCAAAAGGAAAATATTTGACCAATGTGTCTTACCTGTGCTCACTTATGAAGCGGAAATATTAACACTTACAAAAAAGGTAGTGACTAAGATTCGCGTGACTCAGTGGGCTATGGAGCGCCAGATGTTGGGTCTCTCTCTGAGAGACCGAATCCCAATCGAACAAATACGCCGTAGAACAAAAACAGCAGACGTCACTGAAA
The DNA here is from genome assembly GCA_918026665.1 of Diabrotica balteata. Taxonomy (NCBI): domain Eukaryota; kingdom Metazoa; phylum Arthropoda; class Insecta; order Coleoptera; family Chrysomelidae; genus Diabrotica; species Diabrotica balteata. The sequence continues at coordinate 56,104,459 of OU898285.1, read as the reverse complement.
AAATCGCGTCGCTAAAATGGAATTGGACAGGACCTGTCACCAGATTATCAGACAACCGATGGACAAAACGTATTGTAGAATGGAGACCAAGACAAGAAGCAATACGGAGCAGAGGACATCCACCAATTATATGGACTGACGACCTGAAGCGTGTTAGCAATAATTTGGATGCAAGCCGTACAAGACAAACACAGATGGAAAGATCTGAAGAAGATTTATGTCCAGCAGTGGACGCATTGTCACCACGGGGGAACAAATAGCGGTCTATCATCCTTCTATTGCCTCCGGGTGCTCTGTAGAGGGCTTCGGAGACGTCAACGAATGCACCTCTACCCAAGTCTATTTACTGGATATAGACTTGTAAAATTTTCTTCTGATGAGCTCGTCTTACATGACTTAGTAGTCGAAATAAACATCACGTTGTAGTCTTCGGTGGCTTGATTTGACAAAGGCAAGATATTTCTTACATGACAAAGATATTAGGGTTGTCGAAATAAAATCACCAAATATTCAGTTGAATAAACACTCAGCCACAGAGTATGGAAAGCTAAAAAGGAAGCAGAGCCCCGAGAGCACTAAGCTCTCGGAGAGCCCGTGAAGGACTGACCTGGTTGACCTGAAAATCGCCTATTTTTATACACGCTGAAGTAGCGATAAATAGGGATTTCCAGGTCAGGGACCAATAGGAAAAAATTACGGGCTGGGCGATGCGTCTCGAGCGCAAACTAGTCGCGTCCGAGAACATCCCCCTTCCTCTGGAGACTCTGTGGCTGGGAAAGAAATTTATTGAATACCAAAATTTTACAAAGTATACAATGATAAGAAAATACATAAAAATGCATGAAATATATGAAATAAAATACATGAAAATGTAAATAAAGTAAAAAATTGTCTTTGCAAACTCACAACACAGCACTCGATGTGCTGGGGGCGATGCTGGCGGGGCGATGCGTCTCGAGCGCGAACTAGTCGCGTCCGAGAACAGCATACATGTTGATGGATACTCGCCACATATTTATCGACTACAAGGCAGCCTACGACTCGGTAAATACTGATGAGATGTTTAGGCCACTTAGAGATATAGGACTACCAAATCAGTTGGTAATGCTAATAAGTAGCCCTTCAATAAATTGGATTGCAGAGTACGGATGCAGCGGAAATTGTATAAGCTGTTTAAAACCAACAACGATCTACACTGAGGTGATCCTCCTTTCTGCATGCTTTTTAATCTAGCACTAAAGGAATACCCACGTCACAAACCTCTATCACAGGCTTAATATATAACTAGTTTGTGCAAATCCTTCGCTATACCAATGATATCGATATCATTGCAATAACGAAAAACGAAGTGTGAGTACTGTTAAGTATGACAATAGCACTACCACGGAGATTAGGTACTATAGCATTGGCACTACCACAAAGAGAGAATTTTTATACAAAAATCGTCATTCCATTCGAACATTATTGCCGATAAACTAAATATTATTACAACTGTGTAATAGATGTATCGGTTATAGTATTTTAAAAAGATCCTTTAAGTATACTTCTCGCGTTCTAAAAAGACTAGAATATGGCAACAGCGCCTTTATTTGACCACCTGTGCCAGCGCGTGGCCGTCTTGAGATTGCATCTGCATTGACCTGGATGACCCTTATGAAATATATCCTCCTACAATGTGATAAAGGACTAGTTCAACTTCAATTTTTTCTCTCATTTATTTAATATATATGCTTTTTCGTTCTTCATTGTTACTACAAATATAATTAATTAGTTTTTTACATTTTAATTCGTGAAGTATCCGATAGAAGTTCTATTTACGCAAGTACTAAACCTACCAATTTTCTGCAAAAAGATAAATCGCTGTGAAAGTTCTTGCGTTCGATTCAGAAAAGTGTCAGAAAAGGAAAATGCATTTCCAAAGTGCATAGAAAATGAAAACTTTGCAACTAATAAAATATCAACAGGAATGAATTTAATTTTGTTACACAGAAATTTTTGAGGTCGCTAAACACAAATATGGTAACAACGATGGTCCTCAAGCTACCAGTTGTGCCCAGAGTGGGCAGCGTCTTCTAGAGTTTTTTTGTGATTTTCATTTAAAATCAGTCGAATCTCATTACTTGAAGGGTTTTTCAGGATGTTAAATACGAATATTATGACAGCGATGATCCTCGGGCTTCCTGGAGCTCACTGTTGTGCTCATCTCCTGAAGTTTTATGTTATTTTCATTCGAAATCAGTCAAAAGTCACTACTAAGTGGGTTTTTGGGGATGCTGAACACGAATATTACGATGGTGATGATCTCCAAGGTATCTAGTTTCCAGCGTGAACCTCGTCTCCTGAAGTTTTTTGTTAATTTGTTATTTAAGATTTTTATAAAAGTTTAGTCTCAAATAGGAGTTAAAATATTATTGTTTGATTATAAATACAAAATTTTTGTTACAAAGTAAAAAAAGATGATTAACAAATAATAGTATCAGTGAAAAAATATGGTAAAACAAATTCACGGAGATTTTTATATTTTCAAGAAATATCGGCTCTGCCTCGTTATGTTCTTTCTAATATTTTATATTAACTACCACAATAAACAAGATAAGTTGTTGAGATTGATAAACTGGGAAATATGCTTAAACAAATTGACATAAATCTGAATCTAGAAACTCCACAACTATATACTCGCCACCCTTTCTGCCGTACTTCAGCAACTACGTTAGTAAAAACACCTGCGGATATTACAAAGGCATATGGGATGGACGTCTTCTCAATTGGAGATGGGTCTCCATGCTCTTCCAATGTTCTCTATCTTGTGCTTGTTGCATTCAATTTCCTGATGTTTTTCGTAAGCCGTTCATCCATCTTGTTGGTAGTCTACATCCGTGTCTCTTGTTTTGTTGAGGATTCCATTATATCAGTCTTTTGGTCCACCTATTATAATTTAAACGTGTTATATGACCGGCCCATCTCCATTTGGCTTGCGCAATCTTTTCTATGATCTGTTGTTTTAGTCCTTTCTCTTAGTATCCTGTTTGGTATATTATAACTGTTTTTCTATCCATTGCTCTATAAGTGACTCTTAATTTACTGGCAGATTTTTTACTCAGTGTAATACAACGGTTGTAACCTTTTTTTCTTTAAGTAAATTGTTAGCGTTCTTTTAGAATATATCTCATCTTACCAAATGTAGTTCGGTCTCCATTACTCTGAAATGTAGAATCTTAGCAAATTACTTTTACGCCACCTATGTCTATATATTTTGTTAGAAACCTTAAAAATAACCCAGAAGCAATGAGCGATTTGTCATGCCTTTTTTTAACAACAAAATAGTTAGCCAAATGATTCCTTGCTCTTTTTATCTTTCATTTGTTAAATAGAATCTTTTTCTCTTAACAAAGAAATTAGTTTCTATTGTCGAGTACCCTGCTTACCTCCTAAGAAAAACAGAGATGTTGGTTTTCTATGAAATAATCTTTCCTCTCGAGAGAAAGTATGACGGTTACAAATACGACCACACTAGCCTTGTCATTTAAGTATCATTTTTTCGTGGCACTCTTCGGCCAATACTCCCACTCTTTTTTATCCTTAGCTTGACTAAGTATCAGAAATCGAGATATTTTCGAGTTGGTTCCTGTGGCAAGCGGTTTGTCTTCATCAAACGGTTACAGTACATTAAGTGTATTTTTAATTCACCATTATTCATATATCTTCATACAGTGCATCCTATATTTACCATTTTCTCTTTTGTCAAACAGACGTCTTCCAATTCGAGGACACGAAGTCACTTCTGTTTGCCATTACTATTATTACTACTACCTGTATTACTACTACCTATACTTCTACGTGCTCTTCTTGTTCTTCTGCTTCTCTTTCTTCCCTTTTCTTTCTGCCTAAAACAATTTGAGAGATTGAGGATTGAAACAGAGTGGTTCGTTGCCGTACCTATATCATCCACGCCGATTGAGCAGTCCCAATGTACCTGTTGCGAGGGCAACGCGTCAAGTGTCTTTATTATTAAGACTGTTCATGAAATATGTCATTACCTGTGCCTACTTGCTGCCGACCAAGTACAATACAGATTATTCAATTGTGAGTACCGACATAGTTCAGTGTACCTTACTTATTTATGGTTGTTTACTTTAACTCCAACCGAACGAACTATTATAAGTATGAAACTACGATATAATATATATATATATATATATATATATATATATATATATATATGTATATATATATATATATATATATATATATATATATATATATATATATATATATATATATATATTATCGAAAGCTACATCGAAAAAAAAACGTTTAATTTGGTATGGACATGTGAGAAGAACAGATCATACAAGGTGGATAGCAAATATTTTGGATTGGAGCCCAATAGGAAGAAGGAAAAGAGGTAGACCCAGAAGATTATGGAGAAATAAAGTGGACGAGGCCATGGAAAGACGAGACCTTAGAGAAGGAGAATGGCAGAACAGAAAGGACTGGAGACGTTGGCGGAAAGAAGGAAGGCGGCGACAGCTGTAAAAATCGTTATATAGATAGAGATGGATAAGTGAACAATTAATTTCCAATTTAGAAGCATCATCATTAATTGTGATGGATAATGCCCCATACCACAATATTCTATTAGCGAAGCAACCTTTTACTGTTTCAACTAGAATAGAAATTATTACCTGGTTGACAACAATCAAGATCAAGTATGGGGCAAAACTCACAAAATCTGAAATATTACAAATTGCGAAAATGAACAGAAAGGAGAATAAACGAAACATTCTTTAAACCAAAATCTTGTTTTGATTTATCCATTCACCATTTATCATAACTGTAAGTAAAAACCGGTCTATGCTGGGAGTGACGTTGCGGGACCGAATAAAAAACGAAGATTTGCGAAAAAGGAGAAGTATTGCCGATGTTGTGGACGCATAACGGAACTGAAATGGAACTAGACAGTCGAGAATGCACGACTTACGATGGACGAACAAAATTACAAATTGGAGGCCAAGAGCAAATAAACGTAGTAGAGGAAGACCACCTACACGTTGGGCTGACAACATCAGGCGTATCTCCAAAAATTTGCAACAAAGTGCAAAAATTATAAAGAATGGAGGAGTTTAAGGCCGGCCTATATCCAGCAGTGGACGTGATAAATAACGACTGTATTATGATAATGATGAAGTAAAAACATATTAACAACAGAACAAAGTTGCATATTTCACAATAATAAAACAAATTGGAGTTATTTTAGATATCAAGTAAATAATCAAATCAATTTACACGTCCCACTAAAACCTACAAACACCTACAAACCTACATACGAATAAAACCTGAAAAAAAAAACGAAAAAATCTGATAATGGTAGAAAAAATGCAACTTTTCTGAAATACTTACAAAAATTATATGCACCACTAGGAACATAAACAGAAAAATAGGCGAAAAGTCCACTAGAAAAAGCCGAAAAATTTGGACATGCCTTAAACAAGTTTTTATGCAAAATGTCGGAAAATACGCACTACAAACCGATGAAGGGATTATGTCAGTAAAAAAATATAAACATTGATCCAAAAAAGGCCGCAGGATACGACCTTATTACTGAAAAAACTTTGCAGCAACACCCAGTTAAAGGTTTCCAATTTTTGACACAGTTATTTGACTCTATAATGAGATTGGGTCATTTCCAACCATAATGGAAATTAGCACTGATAACAATGATACAAAAGCCTGAAAAAGAATCAGAAGATGTACAGTCCTATCGTCTCATTAGTCTTCTTCCAGGGATTTTTAAAGTTTTTGAAAAGCTGACACTTACTAGGCTAATTCCTTTACTAGAAAACAAAAAACTAATCCCATCACACCAATTTGGATTCCTAAAACAACATTCAACAATACAACAGGTACATAGGGTTGTAGAGAAAATCAATGAAGACTTGTAAAATAATAGGTACTGCTCAGCGGTATTCCTGGACATAAGCCAGACATTTGATAAAGTCTTGTATAAAGGTTCTCTTATATAAACTGAAATAAAATTTACCAAAAAATTACTATATAATTTTAAAGTCCTATAAACTTCCAACTAAATAAAATACAACAATGAATGATAAAACGGAGAGTCAAATTAAATGAAAACAAATCACTACACCTAACATGTACCACGCGTAGGGAAACAGGTCCGACTGTATACTTAAACCCCAAAGTGATGAAGTCAAATATCTAGGTATGTATTTCGACAGAAGATTAAACTGGAGGAAGCATATATTTACTAAGCGAATACAATTGGGTCATAAGTTGAGGAACATGTATTGGTTGTTAGACAGAAAATCAAAACTAGGTATCAATTAAAAAAAATAATCTGATACCAATTTGAACCTATGGACTAGAATTATGAGAAATCGCCACATATTTCAATAATAAAATAATACAAAGATTTTAATCCAAAATATTAAGAAAAATACTAGGAGTTCCATGGTTCATAACCAATGAAGCCCTTAAATAGATTAAGATTTAAAAAAGTGGTGCATCACTGGATGCCTCCATGCATGTCATAATACTTTAATTGTCAGTCCAATTACTTATTGTCCATTATTTACCTACATATTTACAGGAGGAGGAGAAGAGAAGAGCGTAAGAGAAATCCTTGTGTATTTAATAACCAGCATGGCATCAAATGAAGAAGATAACAGAGGTTGATTATCTTTCGTAGAAAGACTAACGTGGATAGGGCATCTGTATATAGCGAGCAAACTCTGTCATTCCAGATAAAATTTATTATAACACTCTATGGAAAATAGGAGTACAGACCAAGGATAATGTGTAGGAATATTGACAAAAATGGAACTATAGTTGAAGCAAAAAAATTGACACGAGCTGACAATGGACAAGAACGACTAACGAAGTAAAGTAGTGAAGGTCAAGACTCAACTATATAATGCTGTATTACTGATAATGACGACTGTTTATTCACTAGTTAGTAGTTCGTCTAATACCCACATGACTAGCTATGTCATATTTAAAAAAGATTATTTTATACAAATATTATACATAATTTAAAAATTGCGCTTAGAAAATGAATAAGTACATAAATCATGGATATTATTTTAATGATAAAGAACTCACTCCGACCGTTGTACTGTCAATCAAATAAATCGTATATTTAAATAAATGTATTTGTTCATATCAGCTTGATCTCGTAAGAAGTTTTAGCACGTAGTGTCGCAATGTCAACAACAAATCGACTGATGCAGAAGTAGCTAAGTGAGAGTAGAAAAGTACATGGAAGCTGTTGGTGAAGATGAGGATGACTTTAACCTCTAAACAGTAGGCGCCATACCGCCGCTTAGCCTCGAGCTACCAACAGTGCCGGTCTGCAATCTAAAGTGACGTTACTGTAAAAAAGTATTAACAACATTGCGACATTGATATACGAGATGACTAGTATTTATAATGTCGAACTTCATAAATAAACCTATTCTTTATTTTATATCTAGAACGGTAGCTAAGTCCAATATACATATACATTTTATTATCCTATAAAATGCTATATACGGTAAAAAATGTTAAAAAATTACAAAAAAAAAATAACATAAAAATAATACTACTTTTTATACAAGATAATTTGTTTAACAATTATGCCATTTAATTTATCAATCTCAGTTATAGTTACGTAACTTTAAACAATCATACAACCTAAAACTATTTATTGTGTGAAAGTACAACACACTCGGCTATTTTAGTAAAATAAACATGGGTTTATTTTTACATCCCCTTACCAAAGAAGCATGATACACTATTTATGGTTTATCACAAGGTTGAAACGTGAAATTAATTTAAATATTTCCTTTTGTATCCAATTACTAATTCATATAAATTATTTGAATTTTTTTTTATTTGAAACGAACCTAGGCCTCACTCCAAGTGTTTTTCTATTTTCCACACATATCCTTTTAAACTTTGAGGGTATACAAGGCAACTATCGAACATGGTGATTAATTTAATCTTGCCCAAGTACTTTCGATCAATAGATCATCTTTAGGGGCATTTCGTCAGTTGTGGCCTATCCGACATGAGTAGAATGTCATAAATGTAAAATTTGGACATAACAATACAAAATACAATACACAAAGACAAACAAACACTTTAAAATTTTAACGAGAAGCTACATGTTGTATAGAAGCCGGAGACGCTACAACATGTAGCTTCTCCTTAAAATTTTAAAGTGTTTGTTTGTCTTTGTGTATTGTATTTTGTATTGTTATGTCCAAATTTTACATTTATGACATTCTACTCATGTCGGATAGGCCTCAACTGACGAAATGCCCCTGAAGATGATCTATTGATCGAAAGTACTTGGGCAATATTAAATTAATCACCGTGTTCGATAGTTGCCTTGTATACCCTCAAAGTTTAATTATTCGAACATTTAACCTTATATTGACATATCCTTTTTGGCCTTACTAGCCTTTTTCCGACGCTGGCTGCATGATTTGATAATTGGTAAGGTCCGGGAGGATGATAAATTTCCATATTGTAAACATAGAAGGTCCTTGCGTTAATAAGGGCATAGAGTTTTATTCGCTGGTTTGTTACCGATATACTGACGCAACCAACAACGTTCTCTAAAAAGCTTATATGATTTCATCAACGGTAACACTTTGAGCAGGACTGGAACTGCGATGGCATTTGTAGACGAAATTATCAAAAAGACTTGGAAGAGGTGATGGGTTATCTAGGGGCGATCTATCCTCTCTGCTGTTGTAGTCGTCGAATCTGATTTTTTCTGAAGTAAATGGAAACATTTGTCTAATATTGTAGCTAGAAAATAGTCTGCTGCAGTACCATCAGCTTGTCATAGTTCAATTGTGTTCAAGTGATTTCCTCTTGTTACACCTGCTAAATAAAGCAATCCTATAAACGCCATTATCTCTTCTAAATTAGTAGATAAACAATCTCGATTATGTTTGTTTAAGTAGCGATTTAATCAAGAATATATAAAGCAAACAATGTTTCCAGTAGTCTACAATCTATTTTACATTTTTAGCTTTACCTACTGGAAGTTTAGTGACAAGTTTGGACAACTGGAAGTTTGGCTGACTGTACAACTTTTTTCCAATTTGTTCGGTCGTCCATCAACCTAGGGTTAAATGGAATGTTTATTTTCGGGAGATCTGCTTGGATGTTATCTCTCCATCGCATTCTGGGGTGTCCGAGTAGTTTTTCGCCTGTGGAAATCTCCTCCCATACCAGTTTTACAAGTCTTTCGTCATGCAGTCTGTGCACGTGGCCTGCCCATCTTAGTCGCTGTGATTTAATTTCTTGGACAATATCGGCGAATCGGAGGAATTCCACATTGACACCGAGCTTAGACAAGGAGATGCTGTCGCTCCCCTGCTGTTTAACTTCGCACTGAAACATGCAGTAAGGAGAGCTTAGCCACAATTGACAAACGGATTTGCCGCACAAAGATCAAAAATACTATTGGCCTTTGCGGATGACGTGGACACAATAGCACAATCCACCAGAGCTGCAAAAGAAGTTTTCACCCTATTCGAGACCGGAGCCAAGGAAATTGGTTTTAAGGTAAACGAGGATAAGACCAAGTACATAGTAGTTACGAAGAACCCAAGACCAAGGGTTAGGTAAAACGTAACAATTAACGAATATAACTTCGAAGTCGTCAAAGAGTTTACGTATCTGGGAGCGATCATAAAATCTGAAAACAAATATGAAAATGACGTGGCAGCCAGGATAATAGCAGAAAACAGGACATATTACTTTTTAATGACCATCCTTAAATCAAAAATACTCTCAAGATCAGCAAAAATAAGAGTATACAAGACAATAATTCGACCCACAATAACGTATGGAAGTGAGACCTAGACGCTGAACCAGCGGGAAACGACAAAATTACTGGTTCTTGAAAGAAAGATACTGCGGACTATCTATGGGCATTGTAGAGAAGAAACAACAGGAGAGTGGAGAAGAAGACACAATAATGAACTCCAGACAATATATGGAGATGAAAACATAGTCCGCTACATTAAAGCAAACCGAATAAGATGGGCGGGCCACGTCCTAAGGTCAAATAACGAAAGACTTCTGAACACCACATTCTGGGAAAGGCCCGATGGCAGAAGGTCAGTTGGCCGCGCAAGAAAGAGATGGAAGGACGCAGTGGCCTGTGATCTACGTAAAATGCGAGTGCAGCAGTGGAAAATAGCTGCTCAGGATCGACAATAATGGAGGGAAATAGTAAACGCGGCCAAGACTCACCTAGAGTTGTAGAGCCAAATGATGATGATGATGATGACAATATCGGCGTCTTTGTAAAGTGCTTTTAATTCGATATTGCTTCTGATCGTATACTGGTGTGTGGTGATGTCATGGTGAGGTCAGAAAATAATTCGAATGTATTTTTCGTTCAAAGCATCTGAGCTTTTCTTCGTTGGCTTTAGTCATGGTCCACGTTTCGCATCCGTATGTTATTACAGGTCTGACGATGGATTTATAGATTTTAATCTTTGAACTTCTTGTGAGATTTTTTGATTTTATGAGCTTATCCAGTGCAAATAGACAGCAGTTTGCAGATTGGATTCTGTCTTTTATTTCTTCAGTGACATTGTTGTCAGCTGTGATTACGGCCCCCAGATACCTAAAACTTTGTACTCTTTCGAAATTGAAGATGTTGTCCGTCACATTGTGTCCTATTCTGTCTCTTCGTGTAGTTCTATTTATACACATATATTTCGTCTTCTCTTCATTAATCTTCAGCTCTACTTCACTTGTTGATCCTTCCACCTTGTTGAAAATGTCTTTCGTGGATAGGATGGAGTCTCCAACGAGATCTATGTCATCTGCATATGCGAGTAACAGCTTGGGACCTTGAACCGATAGCAATTCTGTTTTTATTTCGGCCGAGCTCATGGCTTTCTCTAATACAAGGTTAAAAAGTAGTGGATCACCCTGTTTAAGTCAGACAGTTTATTATGTACTCATACCTTAGATATTCCACCCTCCCTACACCCTTTGGTCATAAAATTGTCAACGCTTAACTAAATATTGAAATGACACATATTAAATTTCATGCAAAGGTTGAGTAGTTTGATTTTACCTAACAAGTTTCACATACATGAATAGACTATTGTTCACTTTCATTTATTTATCACATGCGCAGATACAGCTTTGAACATTTCTATAGCATTGCAGAAACCTGGAAATGATTTTTCAAATTTTGGAGAAAACTTGTGCATTGAATATTTTTTTTTCGAGATTATCTAACAGCGCGACTGATAAAGGTTTAAGTAGGTAATGTGTTTCTCGTCCAAAAGTTTAAGTAGCTCAGCAGGAATTTGATCTGGTCCAGGTGCTTTATTTCTTTTGGCATTCCACAGGTTGTCACAGATAGTATGTGTATCTTTAGCATTCTATTGAGAAGCAGCATCAAAAATGTCATTGATATATCTCTCCATCTCTCCCATTATTTGTACTGTTGTTCGTGATCACAAATTTTTCCATTGTAGTACGTGAGCATTTTTACTTTTCTAATTTCGGAGGTATATTTAAATTTCTTGTGGAGGTTAAAACTGCCGTGTTTTCTTTTTTGGAGGTCTTTGATTTCTTTATAATGATGTAGTATAAAAGACGTGGAGGATAAAAGACTCCTACTATGGGAGTTGCTCCCATACAGTCTTCCTATACACATCGTCTCAGGACTAGCAACTTCAACGTGGAGTCATATGACGCCATGTTACCTAATCCAACGGTAACTTTAACATCTTAAATCACTATAAGAAATTTTGTAAACTAAATGTAATCAATTATTTGTTAACGGGTTTTTACCCATATATTTAGTGGCTACATTCATGTACTCCTAGACACTGATGATGGAATATGGATTTCGAAAACGTTTTGTCTGTCTAACTTAGCTCGTTTGGGTTTTTAAATATATGCCTTTTACAAAGGATTTTTAATAAATTTTTTGATATATGGTATACAGCCAACTACAGGAACGTAGATTCCTTGTGAATATAATATTAAATTCCAGCAACACAAACTAAAAGCGCGCCAAAACTTTCCAAACCAAGATTTAGCTTATTCACTGACTACACTTCAAACGAGTTACGACAGCGACTGACTGGTCGGCCGTGCTTTGTTCTCATAAGGAACTTCACGTTTAACAGCGTTGCCGCCTTGCCACTGTACCGTACATATATATCAACCTAGGGACCCACTTTAGGAATGGGGCCCGGGTTTGGGTAAGTTCCTCTAATAATTCCCGTTTTAAAATAATTTCATTTAAATACAATTATTATTTTAAAACATATTATTTAGTTTATACAGATTGAACGAACTAAATTCGGAACATACGAAATATTATGTATTTCGGCTCAATTCCGCTCTAGGTGGATGGCCAACAAAAGGTTGTCAAATAATTATATTATAAAAATCTAATATTTCAGCGGGCTGCTGGATTCTGAAATCATTTAAGAAAAAGTCAAAACTCCACTCAAATAGGTTGCCCCGCCCATCACGTATAAAAAATTGAAAGGTACACATAAATCTACGATTTTATTATGTTGTCAAACCACTTATCGCTTCCTTAGACAAGCCCCTATTTGAGTGGTGTTGCCAACCTCATTCGTCTAGATGTTTCTCAAATAATATAGTCTGTTGTAATAGATTGGTAAATACAATGAAAAATATAGGCAAATATCCGATTTATTTAAAGATACGAAGAAGATATAACTCTCAAATGTCCGCAAATCAGATTATTACACGGCGATTGGCAACATTGTTACGCAAACAACATTGTTGCGAGACAGATAGTTGAACGATATTTTATACAAGTTCAGTATTTTAGACAGTTCAAACAGACATATATTAAATTGTATGATCCGTTTTAAATTCGTTCAATCTGTATAATAATTAAATTCGCTACCTATCCAATGATATTTATTTATATTTTATTATTAATATTTAGTCTGAATTTTTCTTGTCTGAATCTTTATTTTATTATTAATATTTAGTGGTAGCGGGTAGGTACCCCTCTATGATCCCGATAGAGGGTAGACTTACTTCAGGGAAATAGCGTCCCTGCCCACGCGAGCTCCTAGTTTTTCCTCCACTCCCCGCTTAGAGGAAAACAGGTCCAAACCCCAGTATTATCCTACCCTAAACCCCAAATTCCTTCCCTATATCCCCACCACACTCGCCAACCCGTCTTGCCAGCGTGGCGAGTTATGGCTAACTCACCCCAAATGAGTTTTAAAACAAGAGGATTTGGTCCCCAGGTGGGTGCTCAATCCCACACCTCTAAGGAGGTCAGCCTCATGGAATCTGGGGGAGGCAAAAACTCATTAAAACACCGAAAGCAACATATCTATATTGCTAGTTTCAATGCCAGAACCCTCAAATCACCCGAACGGATGGAAGAACTGGAAGAAGAACTAACTAAGATCAAGTGGGATGTCCTTGGTCTAAGCGAAACGAGACTGCCAGGAGAACAATGTACAATACTCCATTCTGGACACATGTTCTACCAATTCCATAATGAGTACAATACACATGTCGGCGGTGTAGCACTATTGATCCACAAAAGACTCAAACATCTGGTCACAAAATCTGCTGCAATCTCGGAGAGGGTCATTTACATCGTTCTTAAACTATCAGAAAGGTACAGCATCCAAATAATTCAAGTATACGCTCCCACTAGTCAATCCACAGATGAAGAAATAGAGAAATTCTATGAAGATATTTCTAAAGCAATGACAGAAAGAGCTCATTTTAAAATAATCATGGGAGACTTTAACGCCAAAGTAGGGAAGCACAACACCGGCAACATACCAAATAGAGGAATATATGGGCTAGGAACTACAAATGAAAGAGGAGAACGGTTACTAACATACACACAGGAACAAAATCTATTTTGTATGAATACATTTTTTAGTAAACCAGATAATAGACGGTGGACCTGGATAAGCCCAGACGGGAAAACCAAAAATGAAATCGATTACATATTAGTCAACCAGAAACAGATAATAAAAGATGTAGCGGTGCTCAACAGATTCAGTCTGGGAAGTGATCATAGATTAGTAAGAGCAAAAATAATAATCGATAACAAATTAGAAAGAAACAAACTAATCTTGCAAAAACGAACCCTAACTACTAAAGAGCTTGGGCAAAACAGTACCAACTACCAGAAATATCTTGAGTCTAGTCTAGAGCCAATGGAACAGCTAAAAGAAAAAGACATAAATAATTTGGAAGAAACGATAAGAACGAGTATAATCTCTGCGATCAAAAAAACCCATACGATGCCGAAACCGAAAGATAATAAATTGAAGACAGAAACACAACAGATGATTAGGGACAGAAGCCGCATGGATCGAAATTCACCAGAATATAAGGAACTTAATAAGGCAATAAGAACAAGAATTAGACAAGACATCAGGGACAACAACACCGAAAAAATCGAAAACATTATAGAGAAAAACAAGAATATGAAAGTGTTAAAAACGCTAAATAGCAAAGGCCGACAACAAATACACCAAATAAAGGATAAAAATGGAATCATTAGAAACGACAAAAATCAGATAATAAACATTGTCGAAGATTATTATACAGAATTATACTCGTCCAGCGTAGCAAAACCTGAAACCCATGATACGGAACGAAGAATACTAAATGTAGGATCTGAAACACTACCAGAAATTACTACCGAGGAAGTTGTAAATGCCTTAAAGCAAATGAAAAATGGAAAATCTCCTGGAGACGACGGAATAACAAAAGAGATGATTACAGCTGGAGGTCAAACTACTATGGAGGCAGTTAAAATCTTACTGAACAAGTGCCTATTCGGGGGTGCTATTCCAACCTCTTGGCAAAACGCGCAGGTACTTTTACTACACAAGAAAGGAGACAAACACAAACTCGAAAATTACAGACCAATAAGCCTGTTACCACATCCATACAAACTGCTTACCAAAATAATTACCAACAGACTATCAAACAAATTTGATAGTTACCAGCCTGTTGAACAAGCGGGTTTCCGCAAAGGTTATAGTACAATAGAACACCTACAGACAATAAGGACACTTATTGAAAAATGTAACGAATACAATGAACCTCTTCATTTGGCATTTGTGGATTACAATAAGGCATTCGATTCCATAGAATTCTGGGCGGTATTAGACGGAATGAACAACGCAAGGATAGATTCCAGATATAGAATGCTCCTAAAATACATATACGACAATGCAACTATGCAAATAAATGTAGCAGAAGGCCTAACAACAAACAAAATAAGATCAGAAAGAGGTGTTCGACAGGGAGACACCATATCTCCAAAATTATTTACTCTTGCATTAGAAGATGTGTTCAAGAAGTTAAATTGGGAACAACTCGGAATTAAAATTGATGGCAGGTTTTTAAGCCACCTAAGATTTGCCGATGACATAGTACTCATAAGCAACAATACAGAGGAACTAATCTACATGCTGAAGGAGCTTAAACAAGAATCTGAAAAAATCGGTTTAAAAATGAATTTAAATAAAACAAAAGTAATGACAAATCAAAATATCACAATCGACTTAGATGGAAGTGAGATCGAAAGTGTCGAAGAGTATATATACCTAGGTCACACCATCAAACTAGGCAAACAGAATCAAACAGCAGAGATAACTAGAAGAATCCGAATGACTTGGGCAGCAGTAGGCAGACTCAGTGATGTGTTGAAGAACAAAAAGATACCAATAAATCTAAAGAAAAGGGTATTCAACAGTTGTATTCTACCGGTTATGACTTATGGAATGGAGACCATGACACTTACAGAGTTGTCAGCCAACAGATTAAGAACAACACAGAGGGCCATCGAACGAGCTATGTTGGGAGTATCACTGAGAGAACATATACGAAACGAGGACATACGAAGCAGGACGAAGGTGGAAGATGTAATTGGAAGAATTGCACAAATGAAATGGAACTGGGTAGGGCACGTGGCACGGCAAAACAACGACAGATGGACGAAAAACATTGTACATTGGAGACCACGCGAACACAGTCGGAGTAGAGGAAGACCACAAAAACGATGGCTAGACGACATCAAAGCAAAAATGGGGAGAAACTGGCACCAAATAGCACAAAACAGGGAAGAGTGGAGAACTCATGGGGAGGCCTTTGTCCAGGAGTGGATGCAAACAGGCTGAAGAAGAAGAAGAAGAAGTCTGAATTTGACAGGCTTGTCATAAGTAAACAACGTATTCTTTGTTAATACGTTAACAGGTGGCGTTAGTAGCAAACATGATAATTTATTGAATTTGTTTAAAATCTAAACAGTAAATAAATAATAAAATTACTTTATTTCATTTTAAATATACTATTTAAATTTGAAAAGTATGCCCACTCCCATGAGAAAGTCTTCCGTGATTTTTTTGCGTTATTTTCTGTCCAACTTTAGCTTTTAAGTCGCCCATAACTATTGTTTTTTTGTGTTTCTTTGTTATTTTATGTACTTCTTCTATTTTATGGTAGAATTCTTTAATTTTCTGTTCAAGTGCGTCAGAACCAGCGTATACTAGACGAGAAATTATTAGAGTCATGAATTCTTGACACCAAGAAAAATACACTGGATACAATCTCAAATATAACATTTATGTTGTTAACATTTATGTTAAGAAAGAGTTGCGGTAATGTCTACAGAAAACGGTAAATTTAAGATAAAACGTGTTAACAGGTTCCTGTATTTATCTATGTACTTACAATTCACAAGTAGTCAACCCGGTTCTGTTTACAAAATAGTTTATTTACTGTTGTACTCGTTTATCGTGGACACTAAAGCCATGTTATTAGGGACTGCCCGATAAATCCTATTTTTCGTTTTATGTTACTTCCTAGATATTTTGCGATTCTTACCTTCGCGCTGTAAATTTATGTCACATAATAAACATGCTTAGGCATCGGTAAGTATAATTAGCATGTCAAACAAAGTCTTTGAAAATATTCTAAACATTATTTACGGAACAATGGATAATTATTATAGATAGATATATAAGAATTACTAATTATATTTAAAATAAACCAGGATGTATATGAGTAATGGGTAAGACATTCTACAGAATCGTACAGCGCCAGCGGTTCCCTAAAGAGGCGCCGTGGCGCCAAAGATAATAAACATCGGCGCTGTGAGGCACTCGTCTATGTTCTTCTTAGTATTATGCAATAGTAAAAAATAACACATAAAATGTGAGTAAGAAAGTTAATTTACTTTAATGGGAATTACATACTTATAATTTGACTAGAAAATATGTTTATGTTCACGTTTCGATTTCCACTTTTTTGCCAAGTAAGCCCTACTCATTGGAGCAATTTATATAGATAAAAGATATGATATACTAATTTAATAACTCCTTTATACACTAAAACTGCTATATTCTTCTAATTATTATCTAATAATCTAAGTCCATTATGTATCGATTCGTATATGATAAACATTGGTAAGGTAACTTTTATTTCAACTAATATCGACAACTATATAAATAGGCCAGTATTTTATGGCCCCAATTAATTATTACTTTGGCATACAAAATATTATCCACATCATGGCATCGTCATCTACGTCAACTCAACCTAGTTCTGTATTAGGCCAATAACCTCTACAACCTAAAAGTTACTCTTCCGTAACCAGACAACCAACTACTAGTGTTTTTCCGTCATGAAATCAAGCAAACGTATTTAATGTAATAGACAACACTAAAATTGAAGATTACCTTCACAGTTTAAGCCTAATAGTTCGACCAATCAATATTATTTTCTGCTCAAGACTATCCAACAACAGAATATGCATTTACTTAGCAAATGAAAAATTGGTCGATGATTTTATTACCAACCACGGAAAAATCAACATTAATCAACAACTCTTACGAGCACGTCGACTAAACACCCCCAACCAACGACTAGTACTTTCTAACGTATGTCCGTTCATTCCACACTTAATCTTAGAATCTGAACACTTGGTGTCAAACTTTTGTCACCCCTATCGTTCCTACGGATAGGGACTTCAAGTCCTCAATTCCAGCATATCTTAAGCTTTCAGGCGGCAAACCTGCATATCCCCTTTAACCAACCATACCTTACCATTACTCATAAAGAGACATCATATAGAATATACTTATCTTTAGATAACCAGACCAGCCAAGTATGCAAAAACACCAAGCACACAGCAAAAGACTGTCCAGTAAAGGTATCTGTATCAGATGACACAACTTCTGTATCTCACAATATAGAAGCAGGTCAGAACCCTATTAAAAATAGTAACAATCAGGTGACTAAAGAAGTAACTAGGGCTATCCAATAAAAGCAAACCCAACTGAACGAACAAACTGTGCAACATGAAACTCCAAGTACAAAACTCCTAACTAATCAAATAGAAACAGATTCAGTACTACAAAAACGCACAGTTTCTGAGCGTTCTACACCGTTCTCAACTCCCTTACCAGAACAAATCTTTAAATTACCAAAAAACAAAGAGAAAAAGACTAAATTAAACCAAGAAAAGAAACCAAAAAAGACGCTATAGGAAATGCTGAAACCAACAGAAGAATTATTTAGCCACCAAAATTCCAATTATTCCTTAAACTATGAATAACTAAGATTTCTTCGAAAACTGCACAGGATTTTCGGAGCCACTAAATATTGCAAGAATATATACCAATGAAATTTTAAAGTCACAGATCTACTGACAAAAATATACTCTAAATTAAATGACAGAAAAATTAAAAGTAGATGCATCCAAATAAGAAATAAAATTCTTTGACAAATTGATCCAAACTTCCATATCGAGGCAGAAGCTATACCTCTATAGACACATACTAACATAATAATAACATTCAGCAGTTTAATTCAATGGAATCTAAATGGGTATTACACCCATTTAGAAATGTTGCAAATACTAATCTCAAAATACAGACCAATAATTCTATGTTTACAAGAAACTAATTTTAAAAGCAACACTGCACATAAACTAACAAACTTTAATTGATTCTTTAAAAATGGACAAAATGCTAAAATAGCCAGCGGAGGAGTAGCGATATACATAAAGATCGACATTAATAGTATAGAAATACTTGATTGATGGATTCGACCGTTACTTGATGGAAATTCATTTTATGTAACAATAAAACACTGAAAACTTTGTTGTCAAACTTCCAAAACATTTATTTAACCTTATCTCTACAGCTTATCTTATCACTACAGATGTTTCGGCTGATTACCTTTCTCAATCTATAGAAATACCATTAGAAACAAACCTCAAGGCAATTGCAATCAGAATCAAAGATGTAACTACCTTTTCCATATGCAACATATACATTCCCCCCAACCAAGAAATTAATCATAACGAAATATCGGACCTCTTAGATCACATACCTACTCCACGGGTAGTTGTCGGAGACTTTAACCCACATAACCCTTTATGGGGCTCAAAAAAATTAACGAGTCTCGGTAGAAAAATAGAATCCCTTCTGGAAAAATTCAAATCTACTTAATGATGGACAAGACACCTGTTTCGACATAAGAACGGGTGAAGGTTCTGCTATTGACTTATCTATATGCGAACCATCAATAACGCATATGCTTTTATGGGATGTATTACTGGAGCCATACGATAGTGATCATTATCTTATTATAACTCATAACGAAGAATCATCTACAGCTATACCAGAAGTAAAATGGAACTTAAAAAATGCGGATTTGAAGAAATTTCAAAACCATATCCAACACAACTTGCATGTCATAAATCAAAACAGTAATGTGAATGAAGCAGTAGATTTTATTACAAAACTGATAATAGATTCAGCAGATAAAAATATTGGGAAAATTAACTTCGCCAGTAAATTCCATCTAGTTTCTTGGTGGAACCATGAATAAAAACAGGCAATAAAACAACCCAAAAAAGCGTTTAATAAATTCAAACGACAGAAAAAGGAACAAAACTCTTTAGAATTCAAACGACTATGAGCTATAGCCAGATTTACTATCAAAAAAGCAAAGCGCGAATCTTGGATAATATACGTTTCAACAATTGACAGTTTTACTCCAATGACAACGGTATGGAAAAAAAGTAAAAAGAATATCTTGTACAAAATCACACAAGTCGATTAGAGCAAAATAATGTAATATATAAATCTTAAAAAGAAATATCAAATATACTGACAGGTTATGAAAAAACACTATATCAAAATAACAGCGAAATAAACTTTCCAATATCGATGGATGAATTAGAAACGGTAATAAGAAGTGTAAGAACTCGTGCCCTGTGCCAGATAATACCCACTATTTTTCTAAAAAACCTCACCTACCCATTTAAAGAATACTTACTCAGCATGTACAACCTAATTTTCTCGAAAAATGTATTTCCAGAATCCTGGAGGAATTCAATAATAATTCCTATTCCTAAACAAAGTAAATCAAAATCAGATCCCGAAACATATCTCTTACATGTAGTATGGGCAAAATGCTAGAAAAAATAATAAATGACAGACTCATGTAGTATCTGGAATCAAACAAACTTATTATTCCAGAACAAAGTGGCTTCCGAAAGCGTCGTTCTACTGTAGATAACCTTATTAATGTAGAATCGGAAATACATGAGGCTTTCGCAATTAAACAACACTGTATTGTAATATTTTTCTACATTAGTAGGGCCTACGATTCAGTATGGAAATATTCAACTTTAAAAACGCTCAGCGAATGGAAAATGAAAGGTAATATACTCAAATACATATTAAACTTATTAAAAAATAGACAATTTCATGTCAAAGTAGATGGCATATCAATAAAAAATCTAGAAAATGATATACCACAGGGCTCGAACCGTAGCATTACTCTGTTTCTTGTAGCTATTAATTCTATTACCGCCAAAATTAAACATCCTGTAAAATCTATGCTGTATGCGGATGATTTAGTTATACTTTGTAGAGGAAAGAACCTAATCATCCATAACCATGTCCAAAAAGCCATAAATCATATTGAAGAATGGTCATTCACAAGTGATCTTCAGTTCAATGCCCTCAAAACCAAAGCAGTATTTTTTTCTAAAAGCCACCAAATACAACCCAAAAACTTATATTTAAATGGAGGACAGCTTAAATATGTAGACGAAGTTAGATTCCTTGGTATGATCGTTGACCAAAAATTAACTTGGAATATATATATTTATAATATTTAAAAAAGACATGGAATAAATTTATTACGATCACTCGCAAGCAAAAAATGGGGCGCCGACTCATTACTACATATCTACAAGGCACTAGTACGTTCAAAACTGGACTACGGCTGAATTGTTTACAACAAAAAAACGTACTCAAAAACAATAGATGTTTTTCAAAATACAGGTCTTTGAATATCCTTAGGAGCTCACCACACAAGTCCAATACAAACACTATACTGGGAAACTAGAGAGATTCCACTCGCGTTTAGAAGACAATATCTAATCTATATTCTTATGCCACGGCAGTATCATCTAATCAAGATAATCTAGTTATACACAACGTATTCGCTGACCGCTTGAAAAGTTGTTTCCAAACTGTAAATCGAACTGATCACCCTTTCTATTACCGCCTACATACCTACTTGTTAACAATAGGTATCCATTTGCCAGACACCTACGATATCTCCTCAATTCAAACCCCCCCTGCTTGGACAATTCGACTTCCCTCTACTGACACCAGCTTATTGCGCCTAAAGAAATTAGAAACGCCAGAAAGTCAAATTAATCAAGAAGTTCTTAAAATATTAAGCAAATCTGGTAGCTGTTTCAAAGTTTACACCGATGCTTCCAAAAACAAAGACTAAACTCAGTAGAGTAGAGGCAGCAGTCTACTCATCAGGTTATACAGAAGCTTACAAATTACCTTCATATACAACAACGTTCTCGGCTGAATTGTTTGAGATACTAAAAGCACTAGTTCTGATAGTTAACAAAAATAAAAAGAGAAATATCATTATTACAGACTCTCTCAGCTCAATAATGGCATTAAACCAACTCTACTGTAATCATCCACTACTCCTGCTTATTAAAAAGGAAC
Organism: Diabrotica balteata; assembly: GCA_918026665.1. NCBI lineage: Eukaryota > Metazoa > Arthropoda > Insecta > Coleoptera > Chrysomelidae > Diabrotica > Diabrotica balteata. Next base: position 56,082,377 of record OU898285.1, on the reverse strand, counting down.
TAAAACATGCAGAAAATATGAACATTAAAATTTTATTCTGGTTTTTTCGGCCATCATGTCGGTCACCCTGACTTGTTGCAGTTCCCTGAATAGAAATCGTTCAGCGACGTATATCTACACGTTGACTGCTTCTCTTAGGCTGCTGTTATGACTGCTGATCAAAGAAGTATCCTCTTATCAAAATTAATGGGAAAATCCCAGTAGTTGGCTGTATACCATAGTTAAAAAACTTATACAGAAGTAAAACAGTTCAAATTTGTATCTTGGTATAAAAACATTTACTTTAAAACTTGTTAAAAATGTCGTCCAAAATTTACAGGTGCATAACGTAATGTTTTCGATCTAGCTCAGATCATCCTCAGTGCCTTTTCTTTGTACTTAAAGATAAAATTGTATCTGAGACGTCAATACAGTTGATCTGCGTCGTTTTAACTGACAAGAACCACGTGTTCAAATGAGTGGAGCAAAGAAACATGTTGCTCTTTAAGTAATAAAATCTTTATCCATTGTCATCGACCTAGGGTTGCTTTAGAATTTAAATTTAAATTTGTAAAACCATATATTGATGTCTCCGATACAATTGTAGTGTTAGCTTTAAGTACAAAAAGAAGGCACTGAGGATGATCTGAGCTAGTTCAAAAACGTCACGTTATGCACCTGTAAATTTTGGACGACAGTTTTAACAAGTTTTAAATTAAATGTTTTTATACCAAGATGCAAATTTGAAGTGTTTTACTTCTGTAAAAGTATCCTCTTCTTTGATGTTTTGTGCAAGAAATGCATATGTTAGTTCTTATTCTTAACTTGCTTCTTCTATCTGCCAGTCGTATTATTAGATCAAGCCTGTCAGGCTTTTGCCATGTTGACTTTTTGTACTGTAGTGTCTACGTGCTTTCTGAATTTTAGTCGAAGTAAAAATGTTAGAATGAGGTTGTACTGGACTGTCAGTTGTTCCTCTGACTGTTGATATCTTTTCTTTGTTGATATCTTCATTCTTTGATGTTTTTCAACGCTTTTTGTAGGTTTTTTACTGCCAAATCTACATTTCTCTGTTTGGCCGCTATCGCTGTGTTATTGGCATAACGACTGAGTAAAGTTCCTGGTGTTCTTGGAATATTGGCGGTGTATATTATATAAAGTAGTGGTGCAGGTCCGCTCCCTGTGGCACTTTAGTCTCCGGGGTTCTGAGGTCGGACGGAACTTGTCCTGTTCGAATTCGGCAGCTCCGGTTGCAGAGTAAGAGATTGCTCAAGTAAGAGATTAGTCTCGTCATTGCCCCACTGTATCCATAGACCCTCATTTTGTAAATTAGTCCTTTATGCCAAACTCTATCGAAAGCTTGGCTAACATCTAGAAAGGCTGCTTCTGTGTATTGTTTGTCATTCAATCCAGCTGCTATATACTTTGTTAGTATGAGTACTTGTAGCTCGCTGGAGTGTTCAAACCGAAATTAAAAATGTGCGTCTGGTATTATTCCTAGCCTGTCGGTTTTTGCTTGGAGTCTGCTGAGGATGACTCTCTCTATAATCTTGCTGATTGCTGGAAGTAACCTTATTGGCCTGTGCGGAAACGGCCTGTTATTTCCTTTGTTTAGTATTATAATAACATGCCCCTTCTTCCGTCGATTTGTAAAGAGCCTATATCTTAACATCGCATTTACTATGTTTGTTAGAAATACTATGGCTCTGGCCGGTCAGTATTTCAGAGCCCTGTTTGTAATCTGGTCTAGTCCAGGTGCTTTCCTTCGCGAAGCTGTTTTTGATTAGTTCATTTATCTCTTCCAGTAATGTTGAAGAGATGATTTCAGTTGGTTCTTCGAGCATTTCTCGTTCTTCAAACACTTTCTCTCGAGAGTCATCCTTATCAACTCGGCTTTTTCCTCAATGGTAAGACAATTCCATTCTCGCCGTGTATTGGGGGGTTGGGTTTTCTGTAATTTCTTAGTATTTTCTAAAGTTTCCATTATTTTGCATATTTCGGCCTTGCTCCTCCATATCTTGGACGTTGTTGTCCCAGTTACAACTACGGTTATCTTGTAGTGTTGTTTTAATTTCCAACTCTAGGAGCCTTTACACTATTTCTTGTGGGTTATTTATCACTGGAACATTATTTATTTCTGTGCAGTACAAAAGTCTTTTGTAATTGGCCCATTTTGTTTGCTTTTTTGTTTTTATTTTGGGTGGTACTTTCCTCCCATGTTCCTCACTCCAATAGTGTTTGCTGTTCATCGTTAAGTGTTTGGATTTCTGTTTGGAGTCCTAGGTTTCTAGCAACTACAATATAAATATGACTGGGAAGTCCATTTCCTGGGAAGTGTGGTGTGGGTCCCATTGCCATTGTGTCGTCGTTGCTATGTATATAATTTTTTAGTAGTCTTTCGTTTCTGTTCATAGCTTTATCATTCCAATTTGGGGATCTTGCATTTCGGTCTCCTATAATTATTTAATGCTCTCTTATTTTTAGGAACGCGTTTAGGTAATAATCTAATAGTGGGTTCTGTGGCCTTACGTAGGCGGAGGGAATCCTGAATTCTCCTTGCCTCATTTGCACTCTGATTGTTGTTGATTCCATTGTATTCAGTTGTGGTGTTAAGATTCTAGTATGTACAATCCCTTTCCTTACTAGCATAGCTGTGTTTCCTGATCTTTCTGCGTAACCTTTGTTTTATGTATTGCTACGACATCCATTTCATTTCTATTAGTGAATACATCCAGTTTAATACATTTATTTCTTCGTTACTTCTTGACTCAGAAAATAAAAATATAATTTTCAATGCCTCTAGTAAATTGAGTTTCATATGTTTAAAATCCATTCCTGTTTAACTTTATAAACTATGCGGAGACTTTCAAGGTTTTATAGAGTATAAATAATAATTAAACTATGTAGACGAAATTTCCAGGTATACTGATCACCAAATAAATTTTAAGTCGCATATTTGGGTAATTCTAGGTAGACAATCTTTCAAAATTCCGAAATTATGTTTCCAAATATTACAAATCTTGTCATATTACAGTGTCACATTGCGTAAGTGTCAGTATAATGTAATAATTGCTTTTGATTCTTGTAGAAAAATAAATATGGTATTGTGAAATGATAAGACACAACCAATAAATAGAAGAGAAAACTTTTAACACGAAAGGAAAAAACTTTTTGTTTAAAAGGAGAAAAACCTTGTAAATGAATTCTCCTGGGATAACAAATGATTTTACTATAGCCTAAAAATATAGACATAAAAGTATATAGTTTAATCGTAAGGAGTAATAGATATAATGGGGTACATATTTCTACAGAAAAAAAAAACAAATCAAAAATACGGAAATGCAACTAACATACGAAGATATCAGACCAGTTTTGGATGAAGTTTTTTTTTTTTCATTGACAAATGAAAGAGGAGCCTGTTGTATACAATTTTGCGTAGGAAACAACTACTAGCAAATATTAAAAATATTATCAAGAAAAGACAGATCGATTATACAATAATTAAAAACACTAAAACTTGGATAACTAAAATATAACTGGAGCAGATATATCCGCAGATAATAACTTGATGGTAAGTGACATAAAACTCATAACTCATAAAAAAAATAAAATGCCAAAAACCGACTAATATGCTAAATACCGAGTCTATTTACAACATATTATACAGAGATTATAAGAATTACAAAACACGGAAAGAAATATAATATATCGAAGACCACTTGAATCAGGTTAATACCAATACTGCAAGAAATGACAAAAAAATAAAGAGCTAAAAATAAGGAGAAACAACGATGAGGACCTCATAAAATCTTGATACTAATGTACAACAAACATTAAAAGCATAAACAAAAAAAAATCAAAGAGTAAACAAATCAATAAGTAAATTAAAATAAAAGTTGTCGTAAAATATAATTGGTACAACACAAATAGTTTACTTGGCCGACAAGGAAATATTATTTTCAACGAACAAGACACACTGGAGAGCTGGAGAGAATATATTAAGCAGCTGTTTTCAGAAATTAAGAAGAATTAACAGAAAGTTAAAAGGAAAATGTACCGACTAGACAAAATGTAAGCTTAGATGAGATGGAACGAGCTACACAACTAGAAGAAAGTAGGACAGCAACCAGGCCAGTTGAACTATCCAGTGAAACAACTCGATGACGAAGGTAATTGTTTACTCTAAATCTGAAAATTTACGAAATAGGACAAATATTAAAACACGGAGTACTGTCAATTTGTGTCAAAAATATAAGAATATAGAACAACCGATCGTCATGTATAGACTACCAGCCTATAGGTCATTTGACCCTGCCTAAATCCCATGCCTAAATGACATGTAAATTAATACTATAATATACTACTATAAGTAGGACAGCAACCAGGCCAGTTGAACTATCCAGTGAAACAACTCGATGACGAAGGTAATTGTTTACTCTAAATCTGAAAATTTACGAAATAGGACAAATATTAAAACACGGAGTACTGTCAATTTGTGTCAAAGATATAAGAATATAGAACAACCGATCGTCATGTATAGACTACCAGCCTATGGGTCATTTGACCCTGCCTAAATCCCATGCCTAAATGACATGTAAATTAATACTATAATATGTAATAACAACTTTAAAAACTATGCCGTCAATTTTTTATCGGTAAAGGTAACTACACGTGTAAGGTAAACTTACCACTCAATGAGGGGGGAGCATTTTGGTCATACATATTCATATGGGATTTATAACTTAATACAAGGTATGTAATACAAAAATAATGATCTGCGACCTAATGGCGTACAAAAATATTTGTACTAGTCGCAAGCACAATCTTTGATTTTCGGAAAAATTTGATATTTTCGTCAATTTTATACGGTACGGCATTCATACGCATAGATTCAGATCTTTATTTACATTAATTTTTTTGCAGTGTCGTACATGTCGGCTGGTACAAGGGTAAGAAACCTAGGGCGCGCACCCTTCTACTTTTAAGTAGTACAAGGAAGGTGATTTGAGCCGATATGAAACTCACTCATTCAAAGTTAGTTGCCTAAAATAATAACATTTTTGGACATTCCGTACATTTTTCACAATAATTGTGCATATGAGAGAAAAATTAATTTCGCTCTAATAAGTGGGATATTACGATTTCTGAGAAATCTCTGAACGGCATTCATTCATTTTGTTAATATTGACATCGAGTATCAACAAGAAGAAAATGCCGTACAAAAAATGGCTTCTATTGGTTCTAAATGGCTGTAAAAAATATTTTAGCCCAGGTTGTGAGACCGCTACTGTAGGAAAAATATTTCTGATTCGGTTTTTTTACGGATTTCTTTTCAAAAATGTCCCCTTTAACCAAATCTTAAGTGGCATTGTTTTTTTTTTTCATTTGCCTACTTTTAAATAACTAATAAATGACGCAGTATTAAAAATATAACATAACATACACCACAAGGTATTTTAAAAATATATTTAATTTTCAAATTTTTGTTTTTTTTTTCAAAAATTTAATTTGTACCATTTATTATATTTGGCTATGAATTAGTTTAATAGTTTTTAGATATATTTTGTCAAAAAAGTGCCCAACGTACAAGAAATAATTATCTTACCAAAAAAACAACAATTCTGTTTCCAAATACAGATAACGGTTGATAACTTCATTACCAGAAATAATACCTTTTAGACGGCATAGTTGCCAAACAATTTTTTACGCATCAAGTAATCATCTGGAATTGATGCTGTACATTTTTCAATGACCTTAATGATTTTTCACCCTTGTATTAGCCGCTGTATCAAATTGTCAAAAATGGTGTCAAAATTTTCCGAAAATCAAACATTGTCCCTGCTACTGGTACCAATGTTTTTGTACGGCATTAGGCCATTATTTTTGTATAACCTATAACTTAAGTTATAAATGCTGTACAAATATATTTGACCAAAATGCCACCCTCTCCCTCCCCATTGAGTGGTAAGTTTACCTTACCTCTCCTGTACCGATAAAAATTGACGGCATAGTTTCTAAAGTTGTTATTACGTATGGTAGTAATAATTTATATGTGATTCATGCTAGGACAAATGACCCCTTAAAAACGTCCCATGGAAAAATTCCTTTACTCGTCCCATGGAAAATTGATGATCATGATGACGTGGAATGAGATGTAAATTTGTCACCTTGACTTTTTAAAATCATGAATAAAAGTCAGCAGACTTAACATAAATAATCGAAGATACGTAGAAGAAACGGTACTACTTGCTTTGAACGAGGAATAGTGGATATGGAATAAAACTTAACATTTCTCAGATCAAACTCATGATTTCGGCAAACCAGAGGTACAGCTGTTATCACTGAATATTTTACACTTTTTTTACATTTAAATGCTGTAAGATTGCAGTGTCGTACGGACTTGCTAAATGTCTAAGTGCTTGTCAAAACTTTCGAGCGTATTGAAAAATAAAATAAAAAGTTATTAAAAGCGTCCAAAATGTCTAGCATAAACTTGAATGACATACAAAAACAAGAGCAATTACCAAACTCGAAGAAAGTTGGTCACTAAGGCAAGTTGCTGCCGATTTGAACGTGAGCCATATGTGCAAATGTGCATATGAAAAATCAAACAAAGATATCATTTTCGCTCTATAGCACGGTTCCAATAAGAGTTGATAAGCCGATAAATCATAGGTTTGATGAACGGTATACTCGGGGATGAACGATGAATGGGGATGGATAAGTGCTGAAGGCTCGCACATTTTTTCTCGTATAGAAGAAAAATATTAACAGGACTATATTACAAACATATTTTTAAGAACATACTGTTGCCATCAGTGATTTAAATGTTCACCACTAACAACTTTACCTTCCAATATGACAACTGCCCGATGCATACGAATAGAATTGTTTGAGAATGCTTGGAAGAAACTCATGTTAATAATCTTCCGTGGCTTTTCCGGAGTCCAGACCTTAACCATATCGAAAATGTCAGGGCAGAGTTGACAAAGAAAATAAACGAAAGAAACCTTAAGCCACGGAATAGAATTAAACTATGGGAAGCAATTGAGCAGGTATGGCTTTCTGACTATAACATGAGGAGCTTTGTACTATCTATGAATAGAAGATTGCAAAGATGTGTTGACAATTATGGGGTTTTCAGCAAATATTAATTATGTTACTGTTTATCATTATTTAATATAAAATATATTTAAAATAAAACAGATATTTTTAACCCAGACGTATTCTGGGTCCACCACTGGTAATTAACGTTAGTTTGACGTAAAATGTACGTTTAAACGAGGTAAAATTTTAAAAATCCGCTACTAGATATGTAAGGGTGTAAATTATTCCCATAAAATACGACAGTTACAATATGCACAAAAAAATAAAATCGATGACAAACAAGAGGAAATTCAATAAGTCACCCAACAGCATAAAAGATAGCGATGGAAATCTTATCTCGGAGCCATCAACGATCTTAAAAACATGAAAATCATACATAGAAAAATTATTTGCATCTAACAGGACTGATGATCACCTATATGGAGAAGGAGAAACAGGACCTTCAATTCTTAAATCGGAGATAGAAAATGCCATTGCAGCACTAAAAAAACAATAAGTCAGCAGGTCCGGACAATGTACCCTGCGAAATATTAAAGATCCTATGTAAATCAGACAAACAGTTCCTTGATAATCTAGTTGTACTTTTTAACAACATATATAATAGCGGTAAAATCCCGGAGAACTGGCTACAGTCAACATTTATTACAATCCCGAAGAAACCAAATGCCCAGATTTGTGATGACTACCGGCTTATAAGCTTGATCAATCATGTCACTAAAGCGTTCACTAAGATTATTCACAGAAGAATATATGATAAATGTGAGTCAAATATTGATAGATCGCAGTTTGGTTTTCGGAAAGCACTTGGAACTAGAGAAGCAATTTTCGCTCTCCAGGTGCTTATACAACGGTGTAGAGACGTTGATAAAGACGTGTATCTGTGCTTTGTAGATTTTAGAAAAGCATTTGACAATGTCAATCATGAACAATTGATAGGTATTCTGCGAAAGACAGGTATTGAAGACAAGGACATTTGAATTGTGGCAAACCTATACTGGGGTCAAACAGCAAGAGCAAAAATTGGCAACGAACTCACTGAAAGCGTGCAGATCAAAAGAGGTGTCCGTCAGGGGTGTATATTATCCCCACTCCTATTCAATATTTATTCCGAGGAAATATTTAACAAATGTATGGAAAATGCAAATGAGGGCATTAAAATAAACGGCGAGTTAACGAACAATATAAGATACGCCGACGACACGGTGATCCTTGCCAGTACCATAGACGAATTACAACAAGTAATGGAAAGACTTTATTCAGTTAGTGAGGAATACGGCCTGAGCCTCAACTTCAAGAAGACAAAGTGGATGCTGATAAGCAAAAAGCAACAACCTGCTCGCCAACGTTCGCAACGGACAGGGCACTTGAAGAAGAAGAAGTAAATTATTCAATGGCCGCAGTAGTACAGTCAATAAAGTTCAAAGCGTATGGAACATAGCTAAAAAAGAATCAAGATCACCTATTTGGGCGGCACTGATAATGACAATTTAGATACATGTAGAGAAATAAAAATATGTATTTGTGTTTAACCCCTCTTTAGACATCAATATACCTCTTTTGTGAAAATTATTATGATTGCAGAAATTAAGTTTCAAAAACAGAGTGAAAAATAACCACATTTAAATGGCCCATTTAACTGTGCCAAATGGCAAACCGCTGATTATATAATAAAACTCACGGCAATTTTCAAAGAGATAAACAAAATAATCAAATTCCAAAAAAAATCATAAAAGTATCATAACACCCAACACAGATTCACATCAGAATCGACAAAAAATGAAATATTTCGATCACCACCTAAATTTTTTGTCATATTTTTAACGGTACAAGGTTGACGAACTTTTAATATTCATAAACTTTATTTTCAAATATTGCAAATATTTACACAATGTGTCAATACAACTGTACGTCCATTTTATAATTAAAGTAGATGAAAAAATACACATTTTATTGCACATTTCGAAAAGCAAACAATTAAAGTGGGTAGAAAATATGAGCACTCCCGTGTCAAGAAATTATAGACCAGGAAAAACTAGTTTCCACTATCTATATGTGCTAAATATACAGGATGTCAAGAAATTCTCCTGTCAAACGAAGACCGGAGATTCCTCAATCATTTTAAGACAATTTAACCCAATTCACCTAGTCTCTAAGTGCTTTCTAAGGGAGCTGGAGCTTTTTGAAGATGACTGTTTGTAATTAGTTTTTTTTAAATACTCCCCGAACGCTTCTATTTAGAAAAACAAAAACTGGTACGATTTTATCCTCCAGAACTGAATTGTTTTCATTAATTGTCAATTTCGAGTACCGGTCATAGGCGTCCGTATTGGGTAGGCCGAGAGTTATTTTAAGGTATCACTTTTTTGTTTTTAACTTTTAAGCATTCTTGATACTAGATTATTAGATTTTTAGGTATTCTAGTGTTAAAAAGTACTCTTATGTTAAGTCGGTAGAATAACACTGTTTTCGAGAAAAATCAATTTAAAAATTTTTCGTTTTTTCGCCATGAAAGTTAAATTAATATTTTTTGCATTAGTTGGTTTTGAACTGTCAACAGAAATATAACCTACGTTTTTCGTTGTAAAATTAAGGATATTTCCGGACAAAGGGCACATAGCCAAAATGGTGGTTTTGAGAAAAACCCAATTTAAAATTAAGTTTTATTTAACTTAATCACGTTTATGAAGTTGTTTGTGTGATAATATTTTACATAATTATATAACCTTAACTATAGTTTTTTTAAACTCCTTTAGTAGTATGTAATATATTTTTTCTACTCTCTTACTAGTAAATTGTATATTACCTACTATTTAAATGCTAAGTAAATGCATCATAACAGATACTGACACGTAATGACTAGCACGTAATAAAAAAAATTACGCTTCAGTTCTATAAAAATGTGTAATATCACATAAGCCTTGTAAGTCAGTTGGTCGAGTTACCATGGAAACGAATTAACAGACGTTATTTTGACAGATTAAAAATTATTAATCTGTCAGTGTAAATATAGTGGTAATTTAATTTTTATTTTTATAAACGAAAATAATTGTAGAAAAAGTATAGTACACAACTTGAGTTGTAAGCTTATTACATGCTTGTAAAATTACTGCGCTCGCCGCTACGCGGCTCGCGCGCAACTTTTTTACTCGCATGTAATAAGCTTCTTACAACTCTCGTTATGTAATATACTATTTATGAATACAGTTTAATGTCTAAATATGAGTGCTGTGTGCCCTTCTTCCGGAAATAGACTTTTTTGGTGCAAATTATTCTTTCATTTATTTTGTGTGATTGAAGGTTATTTTCTACAAACTGTACTGTGAGATCATAGGTAGGACAAATAAATATATTAACATCTTTTAGAATTACACAGCTATTCCTTTATTGATCATAACAAAGTACTATAAATCAACATCGGGCTATATTAGAAAACTTTTTTTATACAATTCAGATAGAAAATAACATTATAAATGTTCCAATATGTATACTATACTAAGGTCTATTAAAAAACAGTACATTGATTTGAAATCTGAAAGGAAAAGATGTTAAAGTAGCCTCATTTACTGTTTCTTGTTAAGCATACACTCAAGCCATTCAGCACTATATATGTCCAAATGTTTATACAAACTTCTCACATCCTTAATCTTTCCCTCACTGACTTCTGTAAAAGGAACTGTCAAAGGTTGAACTTCTAATTTTTCAATGCTCACTCTGTTCATATACTAGAAGGGAGTGAATGTTAGGTGGTAGTTTTTAGAAGTGAGGATTCTTCCATTTGGATTGAACTTTATCATCACATACTTCATGATGGTAAATAAAAACTGGATTTTTTTTGGAAAAAGTAGCCAAGACTGTCCCCCAGTCTTTTATAATGGATCGGTCCATTAGCATCTCGAAGTTGGAAGGATTCTGTCTTGATGTTACAATGGCTTCTAGCCAAAGTATTGCAGTTCCAATCTTTTCTGTGTTCTTAATACTAGAGCGCACTATCCCAAAGTTCCTGTCGCACTGTGAAAATGAATGGCCTCTAACAGGATAAAGGTGTGTTATTGTAACCTTAAGAATTTTTGAAAGCCAAGAAGAAAAGTGAAGTTGCAATCCTGTTTTGGCCACCTGTTGCGTCTGATAATAGAACTATATTTTTTACATCAGGATACTTAACAAAAATTTTGTTTAAACAGTGAAACAAAAATGACACAACAGAACTGGCATTCTTATTTGCCTGTGTTTCCATAAAACAAAGAAATAGGATGAATCATCTTTGTAATTGTGAATATTAAAAGCATATTATTATAGCCACAACATTCTTTTGTAAAACTGGCTGATTACGTTGAGTTTGGAGACATATGCACAACAATTTTAATTCAACAAAAATTGTTTTTACTAATGAGGAATGATATACATTTAGTTTATTGCGAAATTAGATGTAACGCTCGAGCAGTAACATAGATACGCTGAAAAATTTTACTATCAAGAGAAACAAGCTCAGTGTTTCCAAAAAATAACTAATCAGGGCCACATGCTGATGTAACAACAGCACATGAAGATGTTAATTTTAATGGAAGTTGAGGAAAATTTAGAAATCAGCATTCGAAGATCGAAGATTAGATATCTACCACGTATCCCACAATTTTAAAATGTTCCGCAGGAAATATCTTACACAACAAAACTTTATATCCTTTTTAGTTTACAAAGGTACAAGCACTGCTACAAGGAGATTTTCCTGCACGTGAAAAAAAACACTACAAAATCAGAAACATTAAAATGTCTCTGAACTAAGTCTCTAATTTTTTTCACTTTGTATTTGGAAGCAGTTGACCCGACACCCGTCTCGATAGTAGCAAACCTGGTCCAAAGTTTATCCTGTACATCAGAAATTAATATTAATCTCATGTAAGTTTATATCATTTATCATTTTTTCCACGTTATAAAAAATAGTGCGTATAGGAAAATATAAGAACAAGAAAATCAGGCACTATGATTGTTGAAATCACAAGTATAAGATTAATATCAGTAATTGAAAAAAGAAAACTTGATAAATATTATAAAATGTTTGTAATTTCTACAGTTGTTATTAATATATCTACAAGTATTAATATAACTGTAATTAAAAGATAATAATTACTAATAAATAATCTGATAAGCTAATAAAACTTTACTTATAAAACTGGATTTACATACCAGTCTATAATCCACCAGTTGTTAACAAGTACACCCACATGCTGCTGTAAGTGTAAACAATAGCGTTTGAGGATTAAAAATACTAGGTCAAAAGTGTTTACTTTAAAAACCAACCCATTTCTTTTTTCATATTATGTTTGAACATACTGATGCAACAGAAATTAATCTAAAATGCAGAAATACATGCTGGTGAATATTTATAGATGTTAGGCTTCGTTTCAGATTTCCCAGTAAGGTAAATAAAGCTCAAAATGTGAGAATCTTAAATGTTTTAACACGTTTCCTGCGGTAGTGGCTTAAACTAAAATGTTAAGTTGAAGAGAATGCAAAATAAACCGTGGCAGGTCATAAGGACCGCCTCCTAATTGAGCGTACAATTCGTACCATTTAAAACCCTTGATTGCATTTTATTACTTGTCTTCAAGTGACAACTATATTAGACCAGTGCCGTATTCGCCTATTAACGACCAAATTTTTTTTCAAATTTGGAAATTTTACTTATTCATAATTATCAGTAATATTTTTGTGAGTATAGAAATATGTATAAAATTGTTTAATATATTTGCATGTTAAATTTTCACCCGTCTTATAAATATATCACTAGGGGTTACTGTTATCATAATTGAAATTATGTATCAATGAGTTACAGACAATTATAGCAGTTAACATTTTTATTTGCGTACAATAAAAATATGTTTAAATTTTATGATATTTTATAAAACAATTTTTACACAATCTACCTAATAGTACATTTTCCATAATATGTTAGCCCTATATGCCAAATTTTTAATTTAACCGAAAAAAACTATTTTTTTGTTTCATACTACTTATTTTGTTATTATTAATTTACAGATTTTTTAGAAAATACTTTTTTTTTAATATTAGAGTCTTTTTTGAAATCGTCACAAAAGGCCTTAGATGAGAAATAATGCATGATTCAAATTTGGAAAAGTTTTGATTTTTGGTTGATTTTACTCACATGCATAATATGTATATAAAAGAAATAATAAATTAGAAAAAGAAAATTTATTATACAATCTATAAATTCTAAAGTTTTTCTTATAATTTACGCAAAATTATGTTGTATGGAAACGTACAAAACAGTTCTTATCCTTTGTAATGCACAGGTGTACTTAAACTTTTAGTGGCTGGACCTTGCTTCTTCTTTTTTGAAAATTCTTTCCCTTCCACTAGCAGGGCCTCTGCAATGCTCATTTTGAATTCTTGGAGATTGGGTATATTTCTTTTAGGTACCTGTAAGGAGTCGCAGTCTTTTCTGTAAATGAGCCAAAATTTTACACAGTAACATCTACAGAGTGAAAAAACAATTTGTGGTAGAACTTTTGAGATCTAACATTGTTACCCCACCCATAAATTGGTTATAGGTTTTTACACTAGCTGGACATGGACAAATAATTTTAAAATTATGTCTAGCCCTTTGTTATATCGCTTGCATGTTCCAGTAGGTTTTGCAGACGCAAATGTTGATAGCAAATTTACTGCTTGATTATCAGCCCATTTTACTGCTCTGACTTCAATAGCATCTACTAGAGCCGAGACTACTTAAAAGGTTTCTTGACGTGTTTTTTAATAAATATTTATCCTTGTTTAGAGAAACTCCCGATAAGCGATTTATCCTTACTGTTTCAAGGCAATGAATTTTCTTTTTTGCCTAATGCACCATCAGAGCTATAGAGGTAAACTAGAATAATAAAATAAATGATAAAGATATAAAAAATGATTTACGCACAGGAATATAAGTGGCTAATTGCAGTACCACATTGGAGCTAGTTCCTAAATCTGATTCTCCGGTTACTGGTTGGATTATTTTAGAACTATCATTAAAATGGATTTCGGATTTTATTTCTTCCCATCTATCCCTAGTCATTACTTGTGACGCAATTGTTCAGTTCAACTTAGTTTTTTAATACAGCCTTGAGTTGGATATTTTTACCATAAACGTTGCCAATAAGGACCCTTGAAATTGTTCTAACTCAGGAATTAACAATGAGAGACTTTTACTAGGATTTTCTAGAATTGCAAACAAGTTTGACTGCTCAACTATGTGAGTCAGAATATCTTCCGAAAAAAATATCTAAAATATTCCTAACCTACATACGCAGTAGTTTAGCAGAATCTTTAGTTTACACAGGTCGCCAAAGTGGATGAATTTTACGATTTTTTGATCTTGATGTTTCTGGTTCAGCTACTGTTTCTTCACTGTCTTCACTTTTTTCACTGCTATCATCAGATTCATCTGATAAAAAAAGTATAAATGAGAAATTCAAACAAAATACAGAGATAAAACAGGCAATACAAGTAACTATAAACCTATAAAATAACTGCATAAATAATAACCCAAGTCCTCAAAATTAATATCAGAACCATCTTCAGTATTTGTACTACTCTCCTCTATCAGAGGGGGGAAGACTTTTTTGCCATAAAATAGTTCACAATAATTACGTTCATTAATCTAAAAAGATCCAAAACACTAGAGTGACAATTTCGTAACGCTTCAAGTTTTTACAAAAATACACAAATTAAAATACTCAAATACAAAAAATACACAGGATAATAGTCTTTCTAGAAGTATGTAAAAAAACAATAAACACGCCATAGCACAATATAACCTAGCTTTTTACTACTCACTGTCAAACAGCAAGATCTCGCCCGAGGCTGCTGCGTGAACGTAATCAGCGTCCCACATGAGCTGTGTGTATAAGATCACTGTGTAGCAAACGGTACGAAAATATCACCCTCAGCGTTATAGGGTTAGTGGTTCTGTTTCAGAATTTTCTTCTTAACATCATCTCTACGAATCTATGAGATCTCAGATATCATGAGCGTAAGAGTACAAATACTTCCTACACACAAGGTTACTGTGCAAAAAATCCAAGATGTGTCCGCAGCACAGGAAAACACCTATGCGCATTGGAACAACAGCACGAATAGTGTCGAAAGAATAAATGGAAAAAACTACCCAAAAGAAATCAGAAAAATGATAACCGAAAAAAGAAAACTGAGACACAAGTGGCATCAGTCTAGAGAACACACAAAAATTAAAAAGGGAAATTCAAAAAATTTAAAACAAATCGGTTAGCATCTACCTAAGTAAACTATCAAATGATAGCGCTACTGATTACATTATTGTGGAAGGCTGCCAAACGATTAAAAAGGTCAATCTTACAGAATCCACTAATTAGAAATAGTAATGGTAGCTCGGACAGGCCAACAGATTTGCTGACCACCTAGAAAACACTTTTCAACCAAATGAAAGAAGTATATTTGGAAATAAAAGAAAACATAAATCCATAGAAAGTTCCTGGATTTGATCTAATTACTGGGGAAGTGTTAAAACTTACTTCCAAGGAAAGCTATAATAAAATTAACACATCTTATAAACGCTTCCTTTAGGCTGAGGTACGTACCAAAGATATGGAGGGTGGCACAAATTATAATGACACTAAACCAGAAAAACCTCCACAAGAAGCTTCTTCATATATAGGCCTATTTCACTGTTACCTGTCATGTCTAAATTATACGAAAAATTACTCTTGAAGAGACTAAAACCGATTATAGAGGAAAAAAATTTAATTCTAATAAAGATATAGTAGAAAAAGCTCTAGAAGAAGGAAAAGTCTGTTCCGCAATTTTCCTCTATGTAGCGCAGGCTTTTGACAAAGTGTGGCATGACGGATTATATCATAAAATAAGATGCTACTTAGTACAACAATATTCTGAACTACTAGAATCACATTCATTCGACTTATACTTTCGATAATATGAAGAAGTATATTCAGAATTAAGAGAAGTTAATGCTGGAGTTCCACAAGGAAATGTCGTGGTGCCACTATATCAGCGATATTCTATCATTAGAACCTAACACAATTGCGACATTTGCAGACGACACATGCATTCTAGCAGTCGGACAAAACCACGAGGATGCAGCAACCATACCACAGAACTCTGCTGAACAAATTAATATGTGGACCAGGCGATGGCGTATCAAATTGAATGAAACAAAATCTGTTCATGTCAATTTTACTTACAAGAGAAAACAACAGATTCCAGTTAGTATAAATAGAAATCAAATATCCTATGCAAACACGGCAAGATATTTGGGTATGACATTAGATTCCAAGCTACGTTGGAGAGCACATATTAAGAAAAAAAGGAGTAATTGAAAATTAAGTTCAGAAAAATGTACTGGTTGATGGGAAAAAATCCACTCTATCTACTTATAAGAATTTGTTATTGTATAAGCAAGTCCTTAAACCGATATGGACATATGGGATACAGCTATGGGGCTGTACAAAAGAAAGTAACATCCAAATTACACAACGATATCAGAATAAATTATTAACGAACATAGTTAACACTACATAGTACTTCAAAAACTGCGATCTTCATCGAGCCCTTCAGATGGATACGGTTATCTAGACAATAAGTAAGACTGCCGAGAGTCATGAACAAAGGCTCTCCAACCACGTGAATGTCAAGGCCATCAAACTCCTAGACAACGCCAACCAGATAAGAAGATTTACGAGAACGAAGCCGTTAGAGTTAGTGCTATAAGTGAGTGAAAGTGAAAAAGCA
Source organism: Diabrotica balteata (assembly GCA_918026665.1). Lineage (NCBI taxonomy): Eukaryota > Metazoa > Arthropoda > Insecta > Coleoptera > Chrysomelidae > Diabrotica > Diabrotica balteata. Next base: position 56,065,514 of record OU898285.1, on the reverse strand, counting down.
GAGCAAAGTGCGCCATGCGCAAAGTGTACACGTTAGCTAGTAGTACTATAATGTATTAGAGCCTAAGGAATATTGCTGAGTGTAACCTTAGATAAGTTTTTTGTTATATTTTGTATATAGAACTAACTTGTTTATTGATCATAGTAAAGGATCAAATAGAAATAATCATAAGATTCCTGTTGGAGTTTTATTAAATAAAAAATAACATCATCTCTGTTTTTCACGTTTCTCCTGAAGTGTTCTGTCCATAGAATTTTATGTCCTTAAATACTTTACTGCAACAAATCCACGAATTTGGAGTTCACATGACCCAAATATTGTATTTCTCTCTCTTTAATTATGCTGAGTAATTCAGTTTGTTAACTCAAATGCCGAAGTACCTCCATTGGTAACTTTTTGTATCCATGGAATTCTCAGCATCCGTCTGTATATATACATTTCAAATCTACTCTTTTTCCTGTTTCAGAGTCCATTGTCAAACTTTCACAGCCATACAGCAAAACAGAGAAAACCTAACATCTGATCATTCGAATTCTGAGCTCTATACTAAGGTCTGATCTTGTAAAAACTGTGTTCATGTTCATGAATGTTTTCATCGCTTGTTCGATTGTGGACAGGTTTATTTTTTTTTGGGTTACACTGGCTGTTGATATTTGACCACAAATATTTTATGGAACTTACCTGTTCTATAATGTAGTTTTTGTACGTTGCTTGTTATTAGGACGATATCATCAGCGTACCTGATGTTGTCTATGCTGGTTCCGTTAATCTTGACTCCACCTTGAACCTCGTCTAATGCTTTTCTAAATATAGATTCCGAATACAGATTAAATAATAGCGGTGATAAGACGCAACCTTGTCGCACTCGTCGTCGGATTCGTATATCTTCGAATGTTGTGTGCTCTATTTCAATTGTTGCTGGTGCCCATATAGCCAATATGCCAATATGCCCATGGGTACGATGCGATGGTATTAAATCTAGAAATTGGGAAGCTCACTATAAGCAACACAAATTTCGTCATATATGATAAGTTAGTCGTGCTAATTGCGCATAGTATATGCGTGCAAATTTTATGGTAAATTGTAAGGAACAGAAAAAGTAAACCTTGAACGGGGGCGGAACATATGTATGGCAGATAACGATGTCGTTTCTGGTATGAACTTGCAGAAGGAAAGGACGAGCACATTGGTATAAATATAAACCCAATAGGCATTAACCACTATTACAGTCATATTAATTTGCATTACAGAAAAATATATCAAAAAATGAACAAGAGTAATAAATGAAAAAGCAGAAAAGCAATATTTTTTTAGGAATTACAGAAGCGATTAGAATATTTATTAAAAAATTTTAATGCCGATGTAGGTGATCGAAATAATATTATAATAATAAAATTATTATATGATTCTAGACACTTGCGTCGCTACAGATAAAAAGTTTAATGTCTGTACGTGCGACGAACTTGACCAGCCACAAGCAAGTGCACGTGCAATAATTTCTCGCAATTCATACGCCCTTTCTCAACCTATTAGCTAAACATAAAACTCTAATAAAGAAGAATAAAGAAAAATTATAAAAAGTGTATAGAAGAGCAAGAGCGTGGTTTGCGTTGACCTGAGGTCAACAACTCTTACTGTCTCCGCCTACTCCGTGTCTGTCGCGTTGTACGGCAGCGAAGATGGTGGAGAATCAGAGTTGAGACTCGTCTAGGTCCAAGACAAGTCAAAGCTCTGTCTTTACCAATGCCTGTATAACGATTCTTCTCGCATTGGCCCCAGCAACACCAACAACTCACTGTTGCCAATGTCAGAAACTAGAATTTCCTTAAACACTGGAGTCAGTTCCCGCCAATTTTATTTTACTTAATATTCATTGTATTTCTTTGAGAATCTAAAACTTATGGTTTATATTGATTCATGTTATCTTCAAATAAAGAAAAAATAGTACAAGTAATGACTCGTATAAGTAAAAACTGATGAACGGCTTAAAAAATTGTTTATTGCTTGAAGTTGCATAATTGTTATTATTTTTGCATTACTACTAATTTGATACTTTTTGGAAGTAGGAATTTGTATGACCTGTAAAATAACTAAACAATAAAAATAATGAAGAAGAAAAGACACTGATCTTGATTTGAATAATGATCAGCAAATATTAAACCAATTTTAGAAACTGGAAGAACTAACTATGTGCAGAACATCGTATAAAAGATGTGTCGTCACCAGCCGCCTATCAAATACATTCTTAGAATATTCGTCCACTTGAGGAGATTCAAGTTAAGATATATAAAAATTTTATTCGGAGAATTTCAAGATTTTTTGAAACATCGACAACGTTGCAATATATAGGACAGCTGTTCTCTCCGAAGATTGGTTTCTTCGTCCTAAAGCGATTGGGCCGCGGTTATTGCAGGAAAGTGCAAGTGGGACCCATACGCGCCATCGTTCAAGGACACCGAGTGCAACACTAGACTGGACGTAGCGCGCGTTTGGCTCGCGACTTTCTACATGGGGACTGCTTCCTCGAGATGCCAGAGACGGACTCATTTTTATATATATTTACAACTTTTTTATATATGTAAGATTAGCTCCAAAAATCCAAACTTCAAAATATCGAGGAGTAAAAAATACTGAGGACTACAGATAAGAGTACAAATTAGAATAACTGGAAAATCCGTACTTGATAGGGAAAGAAATGATCATGAGAAGAACACGCGAAAATATAAATGATCAAGTATTGAACAAAAAAAGAACTGAATGATCACGTCGACTTCCTCGGAAAAATGTGACTGATAACTCCAGTTAAATAACAAGGAATCGAGGAAAAATAGACAATAATGCATATTATAAAAAAAAAGAATAATAATATCTAAAATTGTAATTAAATAGCACCAAATCATTATATTTACCACACATTAATTATGTACAAACACATATTAGGCAACTAAGTCAAGAAGATGAGAGATAACTGCACAATAAAAATAAGACTAGGAAGTTCTGAAGTAAAAATTGAATTTTATAAATATTAAATACTAACAAAATATATCATCATCATCATCAATGGCGCTACAACTCTTCGTGAGTCTTTGCCGCGTTTACGATTGCCTTCCATGTTTGTCGGTCCTGTGCCAGTAATTCCCATTGTCGCACTCCCGTCTTCTCTAGATCTTCTCTCATCTTCTAACAAAATACAATACAATACAATTTCCAACTTGATAGGAGGAAAATGAATAATTGGTCTGTTCATTCTTTTTGTTGCCTTCCATAAAGAATAATCTGTGCTCTGGTCAGCTGTTAAATTACATAAAAAATAATTAATTGTTGATTTTTTTATATTCTGTATCTCCCTTTTTAGTTTTTGTGCAGCATTATTTAGACTAGTTTTGTCTCGTGGAGCTCTGTATTGCTGCCATTTTTTTCTTAACTTCCTTTTTTCTACTATGAGTTCTCTGATTTCTTTTGGATAGTTGTTCCTTTTGTTCTGGAAGTTATTGTGGGAGTATTTTCCCAAGCTGACTGTTGGATATTTTTTATAAAAAACTTCTAATTCGTCATCAAGTTGCCTCGAGTTTCTGAATGGCACAGCAAGATTAATTTTGTGTTCAAGGTTTATTTTGAAGCTCTCCCAGTCAGTTTTTTTATTAGTCAATATTGGATTGAACTCTTTTTTAATCACTGTATCACTCATAGTTAAAATTATCCGGTCAGTCAGCCACCGTAGTTCAGATAGTGTATCAGGTATTGTCCTATCATGTCCCTGGGTCTATTGGATAGCCAGATAGTGCTGGATTTTTTGCTACCTAGATAATTATCTCTATCTAGCTTATTGTCTTCCACGCGTGAAACTAAAGACAAATCAGCTACCTCCTGTTATTAAGTAAAGACATGATGTTATTTTTATTAACGCTCTAGACTCAGTACATCGAAAAGAAATAGGTGCAAAACGGACTCTTTAAATACATTTATTTAAATCAATATAAGGTTGAATGTTCGAATAATTGAACTTTGATGGTATACAAGGCTAATATCGAACACAGTAAATAATTAAATCTTGCCCAAGTACTTTTCGATCAATTAGATCATCCTCAGGTTCATTTTCGTCAGTTGTGGCCTATCCGACATGAGCAGAATGTTCATACATGTTAATTGGAGACAGAATGGCTCCCGGTCTGGCGGAAATATTGAGATGACCTCATATCACATCACAACAAAATACTTATAATTAGGAACTTTTTATTTTTGGTATATTTCAATTTCAATTAAAAATATTGATAATATTTTACCTTGGTGTTGGAAGGAAGCAGCTGCACTTAAATTGACAATAAAAACAGTATACAATACATGAAAGAGGAATGAAATAAAATCCTGTTTTATCTTCTCCGGGAAAAAGCAGAGTTTAAAAACTAAAACTACTTATTTACCTGAAGACAGTAAAATGGCAATATAATGGCAATGGAAATACAAGATATAATATGAACCAGGATAGTAAGTAAACCAACTTTCTGTTAAGGATTACGAGCAGGACTTAACGTGGTATAGTAAAATATTAAGCGTTAATCAAAGAACTGCAGGCTAAAGAAAATGTTTCTCCGTAAAACATTCTTGAGAGGAATATTAAAAAATTTGGGCTTTAAGCTTAAACAAGATAATTATCGAAGAGATTTATTCGGAAGAACTCAAATTGCAGAACAACGAAATGTTGTGCTGCAGAAACAAAATTTTTTGGCAGGATGACAACAGCAGAAGTGTAAGTAAACCAGGTGATTATGATAGAAAAGAATTTATTATGGTTCATGCTGGTTCAACAAATGGTTTTATTTCAGACGCCAGTTTGTTATTTTCTTCCAAATACTTGACTGCATATTATCACGGTAAAATGAATAGTACAATATGCACTAAATGGATAAGTACACAATTGTGTAACGGGTAGCTCTTTCGGGAAGACAGGCTCAGTAAAACACAGGTTGAAATAAAAATATATTTCGCCTGGAGTGGACGCGGATTGCTTCAGGTCCTGTTTTAGTATCGGGTACGCTCCTCCTCTTCTTTGGTGGGGTTGGTGGTGTCCCGAAAAGTTCTCAAACTCCCTTAGTTCTTTTCTTAGGAACCTTTCTAATTCTGTATTTTTAGTGGAGTCTTTTAAAGTATTACATGCCTCTTCTTGATGTTGCACGTATTGTTTGGTCGTATGTTTATCGAATTTAAGTTCGATAGAATGGTTCCTGAGGAATTCCACTCCTAGTAAGGCATCTTCCGTCAACCCTGGCATTACTATGAATGTTTGTCGGGTTTGTAACGTATCGATCTCGCATTCAATTATCAACTTCTGGTTAAGCTCCATTGACGCTCCATTTGCTAGTCTTGTTCTCCCGCTGTAGCTATCTAGAGAGTCCTTGTATGTCTGAGCTATTCTATCCCCGACGTAATTTTTAGTGGTTCCTGTGTCGATGAGCGCTCTGTATGTTCTTTGCCCTATTTTCAGTGATGCGAACAGTCGAATTTCATTGCTTGCTGGCTGTGTAACGGCGAAAACGAATGGAGTCAAATCTTGCTTTACAGACTGGGACGACTCCTTGTTTCTCCAGTCTGTAATTCGTTTCCCTGACGCCTGAAACAGCAGTCGCTGCTGTAAACCCCTTCTCTGCCGCAACGCGAACAAAACTTTTTCCATGGGTTTTTGCAGTTTTTACGGCTATGATCTGGCATCTTGCATCTAAAGCATGTCGTTTTGGCATCGTACTCTGTTTTGTCCGTACGTCTCCAGTTTCCACGGCAAATCTGATTTGATCGGGTCTTTTCGTCTTCTAAAGCTTCGTATTCTTGGGCTAAATCTTGTAATTCGGCTAAGTTTTCAAAATCTCGGCGGCGAGCATAAAGCTTATATTCTGGTAACAAACTTTTGTATATCCTTTCGAGTTCTTGGTTTCTGGAAAAAGATCCTTCTCGTCTGATTAAAGTTTGAATCTCCGTGATATATCTGTCTACTGGTTCGTTTTGTTTCTGTTTTCTGTTTCGAATTTGCTCATCTAGTTGTAGCAAAAATCCCCTGGGGTAGAAAGCTTTTTTAAAATCTTCGCTGAAATCTGTCCATGACTTCCAATTTTTGTTATTGTTTCTGTACCATAAGAAAGCGTGGTCTCCTAATAATTCTGGTAATGCTCTCAGTAGATCTTGTTTATCGATCTCGTAGGCCAAGCTTAATTCGTCTATCCTCTCTAAGAATTCTATTGCACCTGAATGTTTCTTGTCGAAGTATGTGTTCCACCTTCGTACTTGATTTAGCAATTCTGATTGCCCCATTTGTTTCGTTATTGTTAATTCCTGTAATTGTCTTCGGATGCCCGAAATTTCCTGGGTCAGTGTGTCGGATTCTGTTCCCTTGGAAGTTTTTTCTTTTGGGATTGTTCCTGTCGCTTTCTCGCGATTTTTAAAATATGTTCTGAGTCGTACTCTCAATTCGTCGACGGTTCCCTTGGGATCTAAGCCGAATTTTTCTCTTGGGATCTAAGCCGAATTCCTCTTTGCAAAGTCGGTTTATCCACGACGTACCTGTTACTGAGTCTGTGTCTTTCTCTGTCGGCATGTTTTTAATTTTCGGTAGCTTTTAGTAATTCCTCAATTTTACTCGGGCGCCAATTTGTACGGGTAGCTCTATCGGGACGACAGACTCAGTAAAACACAGGTTGAAATAAAAATATATCTATTAATTTAATGTATGTACAATAAAATAAAATAAATTTTTATGAATTTTAACATAAAATTGTACAAAACACTACACTAAAAAGGACAAACAGTTTAAAATTAATTAAAATGGTTCTACGCTCTACATTCTTTGTCAGCAACAGAAGAGAGAATATAATTTTATGTTATAATTCAAGTTGATCACATTCTACGCTTGCTGAATAGCCCAAATTTGACGAAATGCCCCTGATGATGCTGTAGTAAGCGAAAGTACTTAGGCAAGATTTAATTGTTAAAATTGTGCTCGATATTTGACTTTCATTTTTCAAAGTTCACTTACTGTTTAACATTTTATTTTAAAAATTTGCGATATAGTTTGTTTATAATAAACAAAATAATCATTTTAGACTATAAGTGTCTTATATAATCAAAAAAACATCGATGACGTCATGTACATGAAAATGGTGATGTCATCAGTATTTCGAATTATACAAACTGATGCGAAATCCCAAATATAAATCGACCTGTCCGAGGATTCCGTTAAAATATTTTTATTCACAAAAATATTGAATTTTAGCAAACCTTTATGTCCTCACTGTATATGAATGACTAATAAGTCCATCGGATATAGAGAATTTCAATATAAGTTTTAATTTTCTTTGCTTGAACGATCAAAAAAGTAAAGAAAATTATGCGTAAATATTCATACTTCTTGTAAATTACTCTGAATTATTGTAAATATACTGCTTATAAATTATAATTTGTCATTTCTAGATTGTTTCTACAGATTTTGCGCGAAAAATTCCTTCGAAATACCTTTGAAGACAGTCGAGAATTATCTCTAAACCTTTTGAAACAATGCAATAAATAGCTAGTGGTATGATCAAGTAATTAACGAGAAATGTTGACTGCTTTTCTACTAACAGAATACAAATGAAACGCAGGAGACAAGACAATCCATCTTAAATTGCATATCTTTTCCTAAACATTTCGCCGAGATTGTTTTCTGAATATTTCAAATAATGGTCAGCAAATGGCTGTAAACCTGAAAGGAGATATTACCCTATTAGTTTCTTGAAAATAATGTATCTATAGGAATTCGATCGTTAGAAGAGTTTTCTTGACAATTGCATATTGTTTAGACATTTAGTATAAAGTTTGCGCTAATTTTTAAATATGTTTTTATAAATATGTACCATATTAATAGTAAAATAAGTTATCGAACATTGGAATCCATTTACAATTTTTAATTCTTCAATATTTAAATTAACAAATGTTGTTTTTTGAGACTTTCAGTATTTTATTGTCTTATTCAATAAGTCTTCATTTTTCTTTTTATGTAGACCTCTAGACTGTTTATTTTTTAATGTGTCTCCAGTAAGTTTTCGTTCCTACTGATCATGTTCCTATTGCGGAACCGTCTCTTGCCGTCTTTACTACTGTATTTGTTGTTATTTGGCTTATATGATCGTTCCATTCTACTCTTCTATTTCTTACCCAGTCCTTGATGTTCTCTACCTTGCATCTACGTCGTATATCATTTGTACATTTAGCTCTGTCCCATAGTGTTTTACTATCAATTTTTAAGTGTTTTTATCTCTGCGTGTGTAACATCCTTTTGGTCCTGTATGAGTCAGGTCGAGTCAGGTTTGTAAATTCTGCGTTTTATTTCTTTTCCGATATTTTATTTCTCCATATTGTTTCATTCAGGCAACCTGCGTCTTTGTTTGCTCTATTCACTTGAACTTTCACTTCAGTGTCGAGCTTTCCGTAGCTCTATAATGTGATGCCTAGATATTTAAACTCCATCATTTGTTCTATTATCTGACCTTTCAGCTCTAATTTACATCTTAGTAAATTTGCTGTTATAAATATGAATTTTGTCTTTTTTGGAGAAATTAACATGTTTTTTTGACGGTTATAATAAATTGGTGCAGCAGACGTTGTAAATTATCTTTACTCTGAGAGAGTAAGTAGTATTGCGTTCGTCTACACAGCAGATTATTTTAAGCTGTTTTTCTCCCATTTGGTATCCTTTTTAGTTTTTACTTTTTTTATTATTTCATCCATAATCAGATTGAACAATAGAGGAACACATGGAATCTTCCCGTCTTATCCCATTGCCAGCTTTAATAGGGTAAGTTAGTTCTTCTTCTACTTTTACTTTTATTGTGTTCTTTTGTAGATATTTTCGACCGTTTTGATTATTGATGATTTCTAGAGGTATCTCTCTTGCGTACAATAAGTCAAAAACGTCCTTTAATTTGACCCTGTCAAATGCCTTTTTAAGGTTGTATTGTAGGTTCTGTTGCACTTGCCTCATTATAAATATAGCGTTGGTGCATGATCTTTTTTGATTTATCTGATATTCCATGTAGTAATTCTCATCTGGGTTTTGGATATTTTTTGCTTGTCCTTATTTGTTGCCTTCGTCGTCTTCATAGTATCAATCCGGTTCCGGTGTTTCTTTACTGTCATTTACATTAAACTGTCAACGACATCTGTTTATATACATTTTTTGCCATTCCAGCCTTCAGTAGACATTTAAGGATTTTTCGATGGCATCTTGAATAAGCTAGAATTTTAATACTTCTTTTCTTTCCTTCTTTTTCGTCAAGGCACTTCTTTTATGTGAAATAAATCTTGCGGAACTTTTGTAACACTACTCCCTTGTTTATAGTTATTCTCCTCGAATAACTGGTCTATTTGGGACTGATTGAAGCCAACAGACTGGATCAGTTCCATGGTACAGAGCTAATTTCTCGATATGAACTACCTTGGATTTACTTATAGCTGTACCTGTAGCATGATGTCAGCCTGATCGTGGTTTTATCACTTTAAAACTTCAAAGATTCGTAGATTTTCTCCAATTTTTCTTTCAAATTTTCGATGTACATTAGGGATGAACGTTCTTTTTTGCAGGGAGGCAATCTTCTAAAAATACGATCTTGAGGAAGCTTCATTTCTCTTCCGGTGATCAACATCGATGGATAATAACCGGTTGCTTCATGTTCAGAACTTCTATAGGTTAACAATAGAGGAATAAAGATTTTGATTGTCAGCGACAAGCATTGAAAGGTATCGACAAACAGTTCTAGTGTGTTTTTCAACCATTATGTCTGATAGTGGATGGAGAGGCGTAGTACGAGTTTTGTTAATAGCCAAGATTTTCATTAATTATTGCCATAATTCTGATTCACAATTTCTTTCTTGATCAGAACGTCTTGATGTAACGTGTGTTATGAATGCTTCCGCTACCATAGTCGCTTCTTGATTAAAGGGGTGTAATTTCAGACCATTTTAAAAAAATAATCTATTGAGACCATTAAGTATTTGTTTTCCCTCTTTATCATCGGAATTGGACCGAGAATATCGACTACAAATCCTTCAAAAGGATCTCCGAAAAGATATTGTACCATTTTACCACGACTTCTTGTTCTAGGGCCTTTTCTACTGTTACATAAATGGCATTTCTTACAGCAATCTTTTACATCTCGGCGACAATTGATCTGCAGAATATGTCTCGAACACTAGGCAGTGTTCTTTTGACTCAAAAATGTCCTCCGGAAAGGCTGCTATGAAGTTTTTAGTACTTTTATTGTGTGTTTTGGGCAGTACCACTTCCTGAACTGTTCGTATACCATTGGGACTTTCCCACTTCCGATAAAATACACCATTAGAAAGATACAGAGATTCCAATGGAGCCCAGTACGCCTCTGTAGTTTCACTGTATTTGGTTATTTTCTGCCAATGGATCTTATAATTTGACAGAATGGCTCCATTTTTAAGCCATTCTCGTATGACTTTTCAGTCCTTATCTTTCTTTTGACTCTTTTTAGGTTTCAGGTAAGTCTGATCATTATCTTCTTCCTCTATAACTGTGGTTACCAGGAGACTTACTTCTTCCGTTATGTTCTCTTTATATTCAAGTCTTTTGCAGTACTGATATTGTCGTTCTAAACAGGGTTGTCTAGAAAGAATATCGGCATTGTTATGGAGGCGCCGTTTTTGACGTACTAGGTCGAAGTTATACCGTTGGAGTCTCTTTATCCACTGAGCCACTTGTCCTTCTGGCTTTTTAAAATTCATTATTTTTTTTCTTCTGGTGCCGACTCTACTAATGAAGGTTGGCTATAACCATTGCAAATTCGTCTCTATCTTCTGCGTGGGTTAAAAGCGTCTGTGTGTTTAACGCGGTTCAGCAACGAATGTTTTTCAGTCAGGATATTTTTCGTCTAACAGGACCCCATTTTTCTTTGATTTTACTTTTCATAATCAACTGCAACACTCATAGTTCCCATTTCTAAGTGTGTGCCCCAAATATGCTGTCTTTCTCCTTTTAATGGTGGTCAAAAGTTCTCTGTCTCTTCACATTCTGTGAAATTCCATTTTTTTCGTAATATGCTCAGTCCATGGTATTTTCCTCAACATTAACAGTCCAAGCTTGGGTACCATAAAGAAGAGAAGAAAAGTGTGGATATAACATTTTACCTCACGATATCAGATTTGCAGATTTAGGCTTTAGTTATTCAGAAATTTCCTCATCTTCAAAAAGGGTTACTCTTGATTGCTTCATTCTTGATCGAATTTCATTCGAATTTAGAAGAAAGAATGAAAATGTTTTAGGGCTTTTATAATAGCTAAAATTCGGAAACCCCCCGATAGCCTTGAGCTGTTATCCTGTTGGGGGGCACTTTATACTTGGTTTTGGTAAGTAATTCATGATGTACGTATGAAGTTAATGAAGAGCTCTGGATACCAGAAGACACTAAAAAATACAAATAACAAATACCTGGGAACCTTGATTTCTGGCGTTATGTTTAAAATAGCATGGACGTAGGAGAAAACAAACACGGAAGTATTTTGAGAGCTGGGCAAAGATTATAAAATAAATGGCAAAGACCATAAAGATAGGAGAGTAATATCTAAAACATGTAATGAGGGGTCAGGAATATGAAATGCTCAGACTGATTATACAGGGAAGGATAAGTGGAAAAAGGGAAAAATTAATACAATTAAGATAAGAAACTTATTGCATTTTGGTCACGTAATGAGAGGCGATAAAATAAAAGATAACTACAAGCAAAGGGAAGGATAAGAAGGTTAAATAAATTGAGTAAATGGTATAAATGTAGTTTTGTTAAGTCATTCAGGACTGTAGAATAAAAAGCGAGCTGTTATGCTTACGAATCTCTAAAGACAAAGTACCCAAAGAAGAAGACCGTTTTTGTACATACTTATACTATTTATTGATTTATGTATCCCATTTCGATAAGGTTATTAAACAAACCTGCTAGCCAAAATTTACCCTAACCTTAACTTGTCCAGGGATATCATCTGGTTACCATTTACTGTTTCCATTACTTCTACTGGTTTTCTATCAAAATATTTGTTTAGTAGGTCATTAAAGTACATTTTTATATGTTATTTACCTTATATTTTATGAAATAATTTTAAACTAATAAATTAAACGTATTATTTAGTAAGACAGGACTATGGTATCAATAACATAGATCTGTTTATCATCACCCACAAATTGTAAAAATCGTAAAATAGTCAACTTGAAAAAAACGGTGCTAGACAAACCGTTGCCCTGAACTATTAAGTAAATTTTATAGGAATTTAAAGAACACTAGATTTTAGTGAATTATTTCCGAAAATCTCCCTCGAATTATTGATCAATTATTTCTAAATCCAGCACCCTGTATGTGATAAATTAGTCAAAACACATCAATAAGGGGTGTTTCTCTAGGTAAAACTACTTGACAGATTGGCCTTGTTGAATTTACTCAACTCCACGCGTCTTGCACATGTGGCGCAAGCACATGCCATGTATCAACACGTGTGACATTTATGGGTGCAGGCTAGGTACACAGTGCATAGCGCACACAGTCCCACTGTTGCTCCACAGGGACACTGAAATAAAACAATATGCAAACACACCCAATAATATAAAAATCGAAGGTTCCATACTGAGACTTAAAATGCCAAATTGATTTTAAGCATTTACAACTAAATAGATTTTGTCATGGGGTAAACTACAAAAACCTATTTAATACTAGTAACGATTTGATTCAGAAATAGTAATAAATATGTATATATATACATATGTATATGCATATGTGTATATATATATGTATATATATATATATATATATATATATATATATTATATATATATATATTTATATAACAATTTATTGTATTGGAATATCGGGTATGCGGTCTGTTATTATTTAAAAAAAACTCTTTTTTCTTTTAATCCTGTATATTTCGCTGATTTTTTGTCAGCTTCATCAGGAGACAACTAAAATATGATTAAAAGTGATATAAAATAAGTTTAGAATAAACAATGACTCACTTACAGATTTAGAGTGGAAGATTTAAACAAGTTGTTAACATAATTTTGTCCAAAACAATACGAAAGTATTTAAACAAGTGTTGAACATAATTTTGTTCAAAAACAATACTGACGTATTGGTTAAAAGCACCTAGGTCACTAGTAATTAAATATAAAAACAGAGCAAACAAAAAAAAACCAAGAAACAATTAAAACACAATAAAATTACACATTAAAAATATACAGGGTGATTTAAAATATAATTGTTAACAGAAAAATTATTTGGACATACTAAGAATATTACAGTAGATAACTGTACCGTGTCTGCCTTGAGCAGAATTAAAAAAAAAAACTTTTTGTTGATGCATATTTTTTTACCCATTTTTCACTAATTTATTACCACCCTAATAATTTTTCACTTCCAAACCACCCTTAATGGGAGCGATTCTGCTGGCTTAAGGTTCAAGCTAGCAGAATTCAAAAAATAAACTTTTTGTTGATGGCATATTTTTTCACCCATTTTTCACTAATTTATTACCACCCTAATAATTTTTCACCACCAAACCAACCGTAAGGGGAGCGATTCTGGTGGCGTAAGGTTCAAGTTAGTAAAATTAAAAAAAAAAACTTTTTGTTGATGACATATTTTTTCTCCCATTTTTCACTAAATAATTACAATCCTAATATTTGTTCAGAATCAAACCACCCTTAAGGGGAGCGATTCTGTTGGCTTACGGTTATACCATACCATACCATATACCATATTGTTCTGCTAGGTTTTTACAAATGTATTACAACCCGAGTAATTTTTCACCCCTTAACTACCCCTTGTGAAAAGTCAATAATTGTGTTAGATTAAAATTTACGAAGAAATTTTTTCCTCTTTTCTACTTATAACTGAAATAAAAAAAGTGGTTTGTTAAGTTTTTACTATACTTTGACCATCCTAATAATTTTGCACTTCTAAACTAATCTTATTTAAAAATGTTCCTGCTAGCTCAATATTTGAACCAGCAAAATCAGAAAAAAATTATTTTTTTTAATATCACAGTGTTTTGCTAGGTTTTTGCGAATTTATTTCCACACTAGCAATTATTCACCCCTCAACTGCCTCCTATGGGAAGTCAATAATTCTGTTAAACTTTAAGGTGAAAAATATTCTTTTACAATGTTACTCTTCGCTACTTATAACTGAAATAAAAAAGTGTTATGTTAAGTTTTTCGGCAGAGATCTTGTTCTTTAAATTTTAGGGTGCTTACACTTCATCCATAATCCAATGAGACCTAATGTTATTTCTGTAGATCGGTTTTATAGAATAACAACAGTCATATACTTTTTAATTATAAAATGACTGCTCTGTATTATCCAGTAAAAGAATTACCACTAGATGAATCGATGGTACCGTGGAAAGTTAGACTTAGTTTTAAACAATATATTAAATAAAAAACACATAAAAGACGGTATGAAGGTTAGAATTAATTCGTAAATTAATTCATAAAAAAAGTAAAGAAAGACGGAATATCGTACGCGAACATTTACCTATAAATAATTGATATAGAATTATTAATATAAAAAATTAATAATAAAAAGATGCAGAGTAAGTACTATCCTAAACATTAGAAAAAACCCAATTTATGAGTATGTGAACTGTCCCGAGAAACCAGATCTCTCCTTGGTCGATTCTTCTAAACATTTCCATAAACAAAATAAACAGGTTAATATTTTTTGAAATACCCTTTAATTTCTAGTTATATTCAACTGACAATGAATGAAAATTCGACAAAGAATTAAAAAAATACAAATATCTTTAAATTTTTAAAATGCTGCTAATTTAAATTTAATTTACTACGCAAATAATCTATAACAGCTGTTCTGACCAACCGGTAATTTCCGATTTATTTGAATATACCTACTTAAAATATTTATATCCTAAAATGTTTTCCAAGATAAATTCTTTGTGCTATAGGTACACATAATCTTAAAAATATGTTTTGACCAATCGTTAATACTCTTCTTATTTGAATAATATTAAATACCTAAATTATTTTTCAAATTTTCATGTACCTACTGAATACAAATCTTTTAATCTCTTAACAATAGATACGCACGGTCCCGACCCTTCTTTTCAATTAGTTAAATAATATAATAGACGTAATAAAATTATTTCAATTTGTGTGTTATGTTATTTTGAATGTTTATTACCTGGTAATACCTGGAATGTTAGTTTGAATTACCTGGTAATTTATTCTGTGAAATATAAAAATTCCATTGTATTGACTAAAACTCAACTCGATTTCAGTTATTTTATATTCATAAAGGGTTCAAATTTATAGTTTTTTGGAATAAAGTATTTTCAATATTTAAACACTAAAAAAATAAAAAATTGTTAGCATAGAATAAGATTTGAAAATGTTTTTCAATTAGAGTAGTTGAGAAAAACATGACTAGGTTGGTAAAAATATAGTAAAAAATCTAGGAGAGCACTCTTGTGTTTCCAAAAAAAGTTTTTTTATTCACCTAGCCTCAATGTGTAGCTTTTTGAATGTTTCCCGTTAACTGAGGCTCAGGGGGTCAAAAATTATAAGGGTGGATCAAATTCAGTAAAAACCTGGCAAGCAATTTATAAAATCAGTTAAAAGTAGAATACAGTTAAATTATAGAAATAGATTTTTTATCACCTTAAATTTTAACCTAGCAGAATTATTGATTCCGGATTGGGAGGGTAGTTAAAGGGTAAAAAATTACTAGGATGCTAATATATTAGTACAAATCTAGCACAATACTATCGTATCTCATATTTCCGAAAAAATTTGCTTTGTATTTAACTAGCGTAAATGTTTAGATGGTAGAATTGTAGACAAAAATCTATTTGCCACAGAAAAGAGTAAAATTATAAAACAATACTTTTTCAATAGCAGAATTATTAACTTCCAACAAGGGTTAGACGAGGGATAAAAAATTACTAAGTTGGTATAGAATACTATAATATTTCAAAAATACGTTTTTTTCTAATTTCGCTGGTTCGAATATTGAGCTAGCAGACAAGTTTCCGAATAGGTTTATGGGAGCAAAATTATCAGGATGGTCAAAGTTTAGTAAAATCTTAACTAAACACTTTTTTATTTCAGTTATAAGTAGAGGAGAGTAAATTTGAAAAAAAAATTCTCCTTTAATTTTAATCTATCACAATTATTGACTTTTCACAAGGGGTAGTTAAGGGGTGAAAAATTGCTAGGGTGGTAATAAATTCGTAAAAACCTATCAAAACACTATGGTATGTCGTACATATTTATTTTAATTCTGCTAGTTGGAACCGTAAGCCAGCAAAATCGCTCCCCTTAAGGGTGGTTTGATGGTGAAAAAATATTATGATGGTAATAAATTAGTGAAAAATGGGTGAAAAAACATGCCATCAACAAACAGTTTTTTTTTTAATTCTGCTAGCTTGAACCTTAAGCCAGCAGAATCGCTCCCCTTAACGTTGGTTTGGTGGTGAAAAATTATTAGGGTGGTAATAAATTAGTGAAAAATGGGTGAAAAAATATGCCATCAACAAAAAGTTTTTTTTTTTGAATTCTGCTAGCTTGAACCTTAAGCCAGCAGAATCGCTCCCCTTAAGGTTGGTTTGGTGGTGAAAAATTATTAGGGTGGTAATAAATTAGTGAAAAATGGGTGAAAAAATATGCCATCAACAAAAAGTTTTTTTTTTGAATTCTGCTATAATTTACTGCATAGTTTTCTCTATTTATATGACATATAAATAGTAGTATAGAATAAATAAATATTCCATTTGTGAAGTTTGTGGGGCCAACGTTAGGCCAAAAGGGGGTTAGGCATAGGGCTAATAACTCTATCCTAAAAAACACACATGTTATGAATGTTCAAGGAAAAAAACCGGACTGATCAAACGACGAAGACTGAGCAAGAAAAAGGTACATGATTTAAGAATCGCGACATGGAACATCCGATCCTTATACAGATCGGGACATAGATATATCAGCTCTACAGGAAATGAGATGGACCGGGAGTGGCACCATTGACTGACAAAAGACACCACATTATATTCTATAGTTGCGACGCTAAAGACCAGGCGCTAGGTACTGGCTTCATTGTAAATAAAATGGTTAAACACCTGTTAAGAGACTTTCGCTAACTCTAGAATTTGCATCCTGAGACTAAGGGGAACATTTTTTAATTATAGCATCTTAAATGTGCATGCCCCTATAGAGGAAAAGGAAGACGATGTCAAAGAAAAATTTTATGAAGATATTCATAAGGGAACGTGAACAACATCTCCAGATGGGGTTACAGTAAACATAATCGATCATGATATTATTGACTCTAGATATCACTCAGACGTAATAAACGTATGCATTGGAAGAGGAGCAAATGCAGACTCGTATCATTACCTAGTGGAAAGTAGAATAAGAGACAGAATCTCAAACATTAAAAAAGAAAAGGGATCCAAAATTCAAAAATATGAAATACTTATAAAAAAAAGAACAGCAAGGCAATACAAAGATATAAAAAGCTGAACAAAAAGCTCGAGGATATAAACAGAGAATGGAAAGCGTGTAAAAACATCTTACAAGGCGCGGCCAAACAGACCCTGGGTCTACAAAAAAAGCTCAAATCAACTGAAGGACAGTGGTTCGATGAAGAGTGTCGTAACATAACAGAGAGGAAAAATAATGCATATCAACGACTACAACAACGACATAGAACACGAAAGGCCGAGGAGGAAAATCCACTTTGTGATGGAATTATACTGGATCAGACAGATACCAGAGAAACAACTCCCCTTCAGTAGCTGAAATGCAAGAAGCAGTTACCAGACTGAAAAACAAAAAGTCACCTGGATTAGACAACATTAACGCAGAATTAATAAAGGAAGGTGGACCCTATTGAATGCGATACACGAACTAATAGTGAACATATGAAATAATAAACAACTGCCACAAGGCTGGAATAATTAGCCCACTACATAAAAAGGGAGATCAGCTTCATTGTAAAAACTCCCGGGCAATAACGCTACTGACTGTGGCATATAAAATACTGTCAAATATTGTGTATGACCGATTGAGACCATATGCGGAACAAATAGTTGGGGGATATCAATTTTGTTTCCGCAGACAGAAGTCCACAATAGATCAGATCTTCGTCTTGAGGCAAATCTTGGAAAAGACTAGGGAATTTAATATCGACACACATCATCTTTTCATTGACTTTAAGAGTGCCTATGATAGCATCCATCGAGAATTTCTGATCCATGCACTGAAAGTGTTTAATATTCCAACTCAACTCATTTGTATAGTTAAAGAAACACTTAAAGTACAAAGCAAAATTCGAATTCAAAACGAACTAACAGATACAATCCATGTGAGAACAGGCCCACGATAGGGAGATGCCCTATCCTGTATTCTATTCAATATCACATTAGAGAAGTCATAGTCAAAGAATAATTAGGAAGTCAAAAGTCAACACCAGAGGAACAATAATAACAAAAAGTGTAGCAATATTGGCATTTGCAGATGATGTTGATATCATAGCTTAGAGCGAAAGAGACATGATAGAAGCATTTAATGCGATAGAAAGAGCGGCACAAAACAGTGGCCTAAACATTAACGAAATAAAAACCAAATACATGAAGGCCAGTACATCGAAAGGCCAAAGAAACCTACAGAATCTGACATAATAGGAGACTATAACATCGAAAGCGTGAAAAATTTTACATATCTAAGTTCACTAGTTACCGCAGATAACAATGTCAGTGAAGAAGTTAAGAGAAGAATACATATCGCTAATAAAACATATAATGGACTGATTAAGCATCTAAGATCTAACAACATCGCAAGAAAAACCAAATGCAAAATATACAAGACTCTGTTAAAACCGGTCCTTGTATATGGATCAGAGACATGGACACTGTCGAAAAGCGATGAGAACCTATTAGGTACATTTGAACGAAAAATCCTTAAACACATATATAAGGGGGTAAAGGAAAATGACATATCACAAGGTCAAAGAAAAGACCCAAACTTAGATACATAGAACAAGTGGAACAAGATCTGAAAACACTTAAGATTACCAACTGAAAAAACAAAGCAAGGAACAGAACAGAATGGCGGAAAATCCTAGAACAAGCCAGGACCCAAAAACAGTTGTCGAGCTACTGATGAGGATGATGATAAAAACTTAATATTGCTTTGGTTAATAATATGTAACTCTAATCTTGTAAGTCTAATTTAAGAATTTTTGAGTGAACGGATTTTTTTTTATGTCAGTTATAGGCAATTTATGACTCCTATTTTGTAGAAAGGCCTAAGCCCGACAAGAAATTTTAACCAGCTACGCTTATGGTAAGGGCACCGAAGAAATAGAAAATCATTTATTTTGTTATCTGTGTTAATACAGAAAATAGAGTGAGTATTTATGTATGTATTGTATATTATTATGATATAAATATTAAATTTTTACACATATCAAGCAAAAAATTAACAACTTTTAATCTACGTTATTAATTGTAGTTCTATAGTAATTAAAACAATTTACTTTTACTTTTTTAGTAATTAAAACATATCTACCATTTTACCGATCCATTATAAATTACTTTGAAGACACGAAATTCTTACGTTGCTTTTTATTTTGCTCCTTTCACAGTTCAATACAATGTACCGTAGCGTGACATCAGATATTTCACATAATTACGATATCTAATTAATAACATCGGCAATTGCTGGTTGTAAGCTTTTGTTACAGGTGTTCTAAGAATTAATCTTTGTTTTCGCTTCCACTTATCGGCTAGAAATCGCTACAATTCCTGCGGTTTTTTCCTGTTCTTTCATTGGATCTAGGAAAAGCTTTGATCACTGGGAAATTGAGCTTAATATATATATTTTTAATGATAATTGGGACCAGCGAAACGATAATAAAACAACCACTGAACCGATTTGAATTGTTTTTTTAATTCGATCTAAACTTATGAATGTAGACTTACTCTCTTAAATGGCGTGTTTCTTTATTACTTTGTGATGTTTAAATCTGATTTACTTAATAAATGGTGAACAAGTGGAAAGTTGTAATTTCAAATGTCAACCATAAAAAGTTTGGGTCCACTTACACCATTACAGTGGTAGAAACAAAAAAATACATATTTCGTTTGATGATAAAGTAAAGTAAATAAAAAAAAAAACACAGAACGTTGGGGGTAATGGGAGTTCCGTGCTCATAACCTCCCCACTTTCATATACCCACTCCCACCGAACACAAATACACCTTTTGAATCCACACTCACCCAAAACCGGTTTATACCTCCACTACTTACCAGATCAATGACCGTTTAAGAGTCAACGACGGGTCACATGGTCAGGGTCAGGTTCAATGTCAAGTGACCGCTCAAGGTCAAAAATAAACGACCGGTCAAGGCTCAAACATCGGTCAAAACACTTAGCCAAGGGTGAACGACCGATATTGGGCAAGGGTCAACGCCCGGCCAAAGTTAATAACCCATCGGATTACTGGCAAATAAAATGGAGTTCCAGTCAGAACATCACTATTATTCACTGATATTACAGCTTTTAATTAGCTTTAATTAATTTATCTATATTATCATAAGACAAGAAATTTTTAAAATAAATTTCTGGGTCTCTTTTTATAAATTCATATGCTTCGATGTTGTTAATTCTACAAGATGGTTTTATGGACTATAACAAAATAAAATAAAGATTGAAGTAAAATACAAAAATATAAGTATAAGATTTAATTACAATAAAACAATTTTTTAACAACTATTTTTTAACAATATCTTTCTTCTATTCAAAATTAACATAACCATCACCTTTAACCCTAGGACCATCATAATCTATATTTCATTGAGATGATTTAAAATATCAGGGGTCAAAAATTTCTTTATTCTATCTAAGAAACTGTGATCCTGTTGGAAGTATTATTCTAATTCACTATTCAGCACTCAGATAGATAGATAGATTTAGAGAGGTGGCTTTTTAGCCTATTCCACTGCGATCTTTTTAGATATATTGTGGTCCTCGAGTCCTCTAGATAGTTCTCTCGGGAGAACCTGTAACTCCTAGGAGCGCGTCCCCAGGTGGCGGATAGGGGAATACTCAACCCGGTTTACCGGTGGGTAGGAGGGAAATAAAATACCTCCCGTGGACCAACAGGTAATTCACTGAATGATTGCCGGTATAAGCAATCCCCTGCTTGCCGACCAATGTCTTCGGACAGATGAGTGGGTAGGTAGTAGGACACTCTTTTGTTCTGGAGCTGAGAAATCGACTCCAAAGGCGGAAGAACCAATAAATTGGTTAACGGCAGAAGAATGCAGAAGGCAACGGGAAACCACTGTATTAAAGACTCATGGAGTATCCCTAGAAATCATGGCTTATAGAAATGACAATCAACAACCTACTTAATAATGGTTCTCGGGCTCGAACAACAGGGCTTCCCAGGCCGTTATCCAGCAAAATCCCTGTTCACTAAATATATACAAATCAATTTGCAAAATCGTTACATGGAATGTAAGAAGTATGTATGAACCTGGGAAACTGAGGAATATACAGCAAGAGATGATGCGACTGGAGATCGATATATTAGGAATAAGCGATACAAGATGGGTCAGCTCTGGCGAACTCAGTACAGACAATGGACGAATTTATTACTCTGGATGCAGTGACACTCAACACAGATATGGAGTTGCGATGATCCTCAATGAAAAAGTAACAAGATCAGTAACGGGCTTCGTTCCGATGTCCGAAAGAATTATAATGCTGCAGCTATTGACAACCCATGGAAAAATTAACGTAATTCAGATTTAGCACCAACTGCTGACAAAAATGAAGAAGAAATAGAAAACTTTTATACCGAACTTCAAAAATCATTACATCTCAGAGCATTTGGAGATATAACAGTGATCATGGGTGATTTCAATGCAAAAATTGGCAAGGAAAAAGCTACCTACCTAATGTAGGACCATATGGGCTTGGTGAACGAAACGACAGAAGAGATCGCCTAATAGAATTTTGCCAGGAGCATAATGTTATAGCCGCAAATACATTTTCGAAATTACCTAAGCGACGCCTTTATACATGGAAATCGCAAGCTGACTTGTCAGACAGCAAAATCGTCAGAAATCAAATTGACTACATCCTAATAAAACGCAGATATCGAAACTCAATCCAGGCAGTAAAGGCATATCCAGGAACAGACGTATCCTCTGATCACGGTCTTCTTATTGCTAGGTTTCAACTTTAACCTAAAAAGGCGCAACAACAATAAACTTAATATACAGAAATAAAAGAAAATCTGAAACACGAAATCAACACAAATCTAGATAGAAACCCAAGAAATAATTGCAAAGTAGAGCAGCAATGACAATTCTTCAAAATCTCTATATTGGAGCCAAGTAAAAAAGTACTTACAACAACCAAATGTAAGAAAAAAAAGTGGAGGAAATTCTAGAGTTGATGAATAAAAGCAGAAAAAATAAAACCATCAATACGATCCGCTATAAACAGTTTCAAAACCAAATAAGAAGAAAAATTAGGGAGGCTAAAGAAACCTACTTCTCTGAAAAATGTAAAGAAATAGAAGAACTGCAAAACAGATATGACAATTTTAATCTGCATAAAAAAGTCAAAGAACTAGCCGGAGTAGGAAGTAGAAGAACCACAAATATATTGCTCGACAAAAATGGAAATATTATATTGAAGACAGAACAAAAACTACGATGATGGAAAGAGTACATCGAGGAACTATTTCATGACCAGAGAGAAGCTAGTACATCTGTAGATAGCCATACGGGAGATGTATGCCCAGAAATAACCAAATTAGAGGTTAGTCAGGCATTAAACTTAATAAACACCAATAAAACTGCTGGTCCAGATGAATTACCAAGCGAGCTATTAAAGTTGGTCAACAAGAAAAACCTGGACATAATAGTAGAACTGTTCAACGCTATCTATACTACGGGAATCATCCCTAGAGAAATGTTGACATCAGCATTTGTGTGTTTGCCGAAGAAAGTGAATGCTAAAGAGGGCAATGACTATCGAATCATAAGCTTAATATCACATACCTTGAAAATTCGGTTGAAAATTATCTACGCCAGAATGCTAAAAACAGGGTCAGCCAGTTTACAAACTCTTGTGATCATTTGATTTACTAGATTAACTTTCATGTTTGACTTGTGTTGAAAAAAAGTTAGTTGACATATCTCCCAGAGTTACAATTTTTTCTGTAACTAAACAATTGTCACGATGTTATCCATTTCTCTAGGGAAAATATTAGTTTTGATCCTCTTTTTCAAGAGTAAATTGAATGTGGGGGTCATAGCTATTGGAAACGTCTAAGAGCTCAGTCTCTAAAACTAGTGGACAACCTGCAGAACAATATCCAACAGATCATCCATTACATATGTAGCCAGAATTGGAGAGATACTGGATCCCATAAAAGTGCCAAAAATTTGTTTATAATATTTGTTCTTAAAATAAAAACAAGTGGAATTAAACAAGAACTCTATCATCTCAATAAACCTATAATCAATGCTACATACTGCAGAAATTTTATCCCAGTGCTTATGAATAGACCGTAGAACGGCATTTAAGTAAACATTACTGAAAAGGGAGACAACATCCAGACTGACGAGAACGTAATTATGTGGTAAGACAGTTCTGTTAAACAACTCGAAAACTTGGAAACTATCTCTGATGTAGTAATTATTATTCGAATCATAAGCTTCAGTTAAAATATTAGTGAGTACCATATATTCAGTTGGTGAGTCTATGGAGGAAACTATAGGTCTCATAGTTAAAGTAGGTTTATGGATTTTATGAAGGGTGTAGAATTTAGCAACACTTTTTATGATGAGAGTTTCTTTTTAGTGTTCGAATCAATTTGTTTCTTTTGGCAAAGGCGTTTTATTAATGCATTAGATTTATTTTATATATTACTGGTTGGATCACTAACGAGGGTTACATAGGATGAATCCAGATTAAAAATCTCTTAAGAAAGTTTAAAGTAATCATCTTTCAACATTAATGCGGTAACATTACCTTTGTCAGATTTAATCACTAGTATAGTTTATTTTTATGAACGAGAGAGTAATTAGCATAATTTTAAGTGGTACCTCCGACCACTCCATGGGCGTGCTCAAGATTAATTGAAAAATTACTTTGAATAATTGTAAAAAATAAATGAATTATTTCAGTGTTATAAAGTGTTATGTGTATGTAAACAAAAGTGACCTCTTTTATCAGACACTATATTAGAACTGACTGGCCTACATTAAAAAGGGTTTTAAAAAATTCACATTTTTTTTAATTTTTAAAAATTACAAAAGAGAAAAAGAGTTTTTAAAACCGTCTAAGGTATGTTAAATAGATGAATAAAAATATTAATATAAAACTTACAGCTACTTGTTACAAATCCAAATCAGATTCAGAAGATGAACTTTCAGAACCAAGATTTATAATAACTGGCTCGATCATTTTATCAGTAATATTGTCCAGCTTCCACATTTTTTCCTCTTCTTTAATAGTGTGATTTACTGCCTTTTCCCAGTTTTCAGGTTTTACATTATTTACGGCCTCCAAAAACAACTGTTTAACATCATGAATTTTAAAAGTGGTATTTTTTCTTGAAACTTCACTCTTTATCTGTGCCCATACCAGTTCAATCGGGTTTAATTCACAATGATATGGTGGGGATCTAAGTACTGTCATTCCACGATTTTTGGCAATTTCATCAATTTCGTATTTTTTAAATTTTTCTTTATGAAGGGCACACAACGAATAAAGTTCCTTTCTTATAGATCCGGGATGGTACGTAATATTTTTTGAACTCAGCCAATTCTGCAAGTCTTTTTTTAACCACTTGGTTGTGGGCAGTCCTTCTATAAGTCTGGAGTGATAACTTGCATTATCCATTACTATTACACAGTTCTTAGGAAGAAGATCTATCATTTGTTCGAACCATTCTTGAAAGACATCAGCGTTCATGTCTTCATGGTAGTCACCGGTACGAGTTGATTCAAAAGTTAATAAACCACCTTCAACAAAACCGTCTGAACTGCCAATGTGTACTATTATCAGCCTGCGTCCCTTTCCTGATGGTGGGTTTAAACCAGTAGATAAGTTATTTACAAAAGCGTGCCTTTGACTTGTAACAGTTTCATCCTGCCAAAATTTATTTGGTGTATGACCCTCGTTGATCCATGTTTCATCAAGATAAAATATTTTTCTTTTTTGGTTTCTCATTTCCTTTATGGTTCTTAGAAAATGTCTTCTCCATATGACAATATCGCTTCTTTCTAATAAAATAGACTTTCTGGGATTCTTTTTCCAGCGGAAGCCTATTTCTTTTAAAAGTTTCCATAACGTACTTCGACTCATTTCTGGGTAATCCTTATCATCTCGAACTGAGACAAGAACTTTATCCAATGTTGGAAATTCTTGTCTAAAGAAGAATTCATGCACTTTCCGTCGAAGTCCTTCTTTAAAATGATATTCTATTTGAAATTTTGGTTTCCCTGGAGCATTACGTGGCATTTGAAAACTACCACATTTCTCTTCTTTAATAACTCTGTAAATCGTAGATTTCCCAACACCAAGTGTACTGCTAACTAACTCAACGGTCTCATCAACACTTTCACATAAACGTTTGTCTGTAAATGATTTAAAACAATTAAATATTAATGTTTTTTCATTAACTGTTAAAGGACCAATTTTTCGGCGTTTACACGGCACTTCCAAATTTTCCATAACACTAGTATACACAATAAACTGCACCTTGCAACTGAAGTACCTACTTTTAGTGAACTGTTAAGAATTTTGAATACGCCACTTGGACCTTCCTACAAAATGGAAAAACCCACTATCACATTTTCTGTGGAATAAGTTTAGAAGGTAATTATCTAGTCAATTACTGTCGTAGATTCCTGGAATTAAAGAATTAAATGTTTGATTGTTGAAACCCTTACTTCGTGGAATGCACTCATTTCAGATAAAATAAAACGTTTTATTTTATCTAAAGAATTAAACTTTATTTTGCAAATAGGTAGGTACTTATTAAACTTTTATTGGTTATATATAACCAATAAAATAAACATCTTACATTTCTTGCAAATTCATTAGTACCTGTTAACCTCCATCACTCCGACACTGGCAACCTTATTTAGGGATTAGTAACCCTCACAACTATTGTATTCTATTCTGCTCCAACCTTTATACCTGGTGGTCATACTCAATTTAAAATTGTTTTCCTATATACTTCTGTAAACTTATTGACAAATATCTGTTTTTCATTGAGTCACCCGTATCAACAGTTTAGGGATTTGCATACATAATTTATTGTTTTATTACTCTCTCATACATAAAAATACACTATAATTCAGGGCGGGATTTGAGGAAACGTTACTATATATATATATATATATATATATAATATATATATATATATATATATATAATAAGAAATACTGGATATTAGTGAGTGTCGATATGAACAAACAACACAGTTTTAGGGTTGCAGTCAGAAAATTGGTTGGGATGTTAAAAAAACACTTTTTTGACTTTTTGTCTAGCTTTCAGAATGGTTTTATTCCTTTTTCAAGACATAGTCGTTGAGATTAATTATAAAAGCATTGACACTCAACATTGATAACTCACATTAAAATATAAAATCATGGACAAAATACATTCTAAAATTTTTTTCAAATTTGGGTAAAGATAGGAAAACTTATGGCCAGGAGTCTATTTTTAAACTATGTGATAATATCGTGTTATAATAATCTTATTCTAAAATGGAATCTATTGAATTATTGAATTTCATATACTGTTTGTCTACCGTTAGAAGAAAGGAGTAGATTTCACTAAGGTGGTGGATGTTTATGTTGTTCTCTGTTTGTGCTATACAAGCTATTTCTAGGAAAAGACGTTTTTTGTAATTGGGTTCCCTTTCTAAAACCTCTACTGACTCAAAGTCTATCTGATGTCCTTCATTTACTACATGAAGCGCTAATGAAGCGCTGTTTTTACCCAAAGAGTCTTAAAGTTTATTTTCTAACTTAATCAACTGTGATTAACACTATTATATATATATATATATATATATATATAATATATATATATATATATATATATATTATACATATAAATCTGCATGTATGTAATTAGTAAGACAACAAGACCTTGGCACTTGAGTTTTTATAGTTTCAACAACTGTTTTTTATTTGCAGATATATATCTTGTTTTAAAAGAGATAATTAAAAAGCCATAATGTAGGTTAGGCACTATCGTGAAGACTTTAATTTAAATTTATTTAAAGACTCGAAACAGGTTTAACAAACAAGAAAAGGGACCAAAATTATCTTCGTGGTACCCAATAATTAGGCCTGATTTTTATTTTAAATCGAGAGAGTAGTATCAACTTTAGAGGCAGACCTATACTGTTATGATAATTACCATGAATTAGGATCAGATTGCTGTAATAATAGTGACATAGTAAATTTGGTGAGGAACCAAATAACACTAGTTTTCGTGTACTATATTATGAGGAACACAATAAGATTACTCTTTGTCTCGTGTAATTATTTTAATACTATGTTGACATTAAGTGAAATCAAAAAGACACTTCTACCGTCTTTAAGATAAAAGTCAACGCTTATATCGAAACGGTAAAGTCGATAGCAATTCGAATACGTTTTACAACTTTTTATAGTTTTGTTTATTATTAAATTTTCTTCAATTTACCGTTACCATAGTTACGCGTTATGTTCTATTAGATCATTAAAGGAGCATCTTTCTTACGTTAGCTTCCAAAAAAAGGCAACCTCACACTGTGCAAAAATTGGAGAGGAATAACCTTGCTTACTGTCATAAATAAAATTTTCACGACCATCATACTGAAAAGATTAACAAACAATGTTGAGTTTCGAGCTGATCAAGCAGGCTTTAGACCAGAATTTTTCTGCATAGACCACATGATAGCTTGTCTCACGCTGCTGTATGGAAAATTTTAGAGCTAAGAAACATCCCGCAAAAAATAATTTCTTCCACAAGGAATCTACGTTCCTGTTTCGCCATGTTACCAAATCCATCGGTAACTCTGTAATCCTATATCATTACAACATTATTTTAAAACTAAATGTAATTAAACATATGTAATCGGGTTTTTACCCACATATTTAATCTTGGTGGCTTCATTCATGTACTCCTAGACACTGATGATGGAACATGGTTTCCGAAAACGTTTTGTCTTTTTAACTTAGCCCGTTTGGGCCTAAAATATACCTATTACAAAGGATTTTTAATTAAAAATAATTTCTATTATAAAGTCACTACATACTGATGCGAAATGCAGGGTGACACACAATGGGATCAACAGTGACGCATTCGACGTACTTACTGGAGTTAGACAGGGATGCGAGCTTTCTCCGTTTCTTTTTAACATAGCTATAGACTATGTTCTCTCTAAACTAGACTAAAGAGGGATACAATGGACGTTAACCACACGCCTAAGCGATCTAGAATACGCGGACGATATCTGCCTATTAGGTCAAAGGTTCCAAGATCTGGCTTACCAATTGGAAACACTTTCCACTGAAGCCAATAAAATAGGTTTGAAAATCAATATTAGTAAAACCAAGTCCATGAGAATAAATGCAAGGAACAACACGCTATTTACTATCGACAATATGCAGATTGAAAATGTGGAAAGCTTTACGTATCTTGGAAGTGTCATAACAGAAAACGGAGGTACAGAAGATGATATTCGTATCAGGATACGAAAAGCCCAACAAGCTTTCAGCAAGCTCAACCCTATTTGGAGATCTGGCGAGTATACTACAAGGACAAAGATCCGAATATTCCAATCAAATGTCATGTCTGTTCTACTCTACGGATGTGAAACCTGGAAAGTGACAAACACCCTCACAGACAAACTGCAGGTCTTTGTTAACAAATGTCTACGAAGAATTGTTCGTATATTCTGGCCTAACACCATCAGAAACGAAGATCTGCTACACCTGACCGAACAAAAGAGGGTAAAAAATGAAATTAAGTCCAGAAAGTGGGGTTGGATCGGTCACACACTCCGAAAAAATAGTTCCAGTATCACAAAGACTGTCCTAGAGTGGAATCCCTAAGGGAACAGAAAAAGAGGTCGCCCAGTACAAACTTGGAGAAGATCCATCATGGACGAGATAAGAGGCCAAGGAAAGTCTTGGAATGAGGTGAAGGCCTTAGCGCAAAATAGAACCCGATAGCGCGTTTTCACTGAAGCTCTATGCTCTACTTAGAGTTCAAGAACCTTTATATATAATATATATATATATATATATATATATATACATATATATTTCTTACTTTGATTTTTTACGCCTTGTGTGTTTCTCCACGCTTTGAGTTAATATTTAATACACACATAATTTGAAAAATATCTTAATTTGGCGCCATTTGCATCGTAAAGTTGTATGGAAATAAATTTATTTGGTATGGAAGTTTCTAAAAGCAGTAGACTTGGATGATATTATTAAATAGATCAAGAGCTTTGGAGGAGATATAATTAATAATGGGCTATTGCTTATGTTTAAACATTTATTGCTCAAATCCAGAGTAGTCGCACTTTCGAACCCAAACAAAGTACCAACTCAAGCTAAAAAATGCCGTACAGATCAGTGTCCTTACTGATCCTTACAGATCTTTTTAAAATTTGTAAAGGAAATATCCTCAGCACAGTCTGTCATCATTGATACGAAACTAATACCAGAACGGGCTAGATTTGAAGCTACAAATTTTAATGGAGTCAAATCCTGAGCCTTGGATGGCATATTGAGTGTTTTTAAAGAAAACCAGGTAACTGGAGTACTAAGACACCAAAACAAAACTGTTATCTAGAATTAATTACTATTAAACTGGGAATAAGCCACAATTAAAGATAAAAATACGTTTATTGACGTTTCAATTTCCACTTCGGAAATCGTTCTCAAAATACAAACAGTAAATTAATTGATAATTAATTAAGGCTAAAACTTCTTAAATGTAGTTTTGCAGGAGAAGGGGTAAAATATTGAGGACATATTGTGGGAAACAATTATTCAGTTCGTTCATAAGTGAGAGCGCCCACCAAAGTGGCGTGGCACGTAGCACGTAGCAAGTAGCTATATACATAGCATGTTTCTTAAAATGTAACCAATGAAAACGAATGATTCAGCGTACACCAAAATGACTGTGACGTCATTCATTTTAATCATTTGTTTTCATTGGTTACATTTTAAGAAACATGCTAGACGCGTGCTACTTGCTACGTGCTACTTACCACGCCACTTTGGTGGGCGCTCGCCCTTACATAACAATTTAATATCAATTAAAGATTTTCTCCAGAACATGATAATTTAATATTAATTAGAAATGTTCAAGCACCAGACATGAGAAAAAAATATGACGGTTTTTGGAAAAAGTAAATTTTTACTACATATGTAGTATAAAAGATTCAGATAAGTTATTAGAGCCATTACATAATTTACTAAGAAAAGATCAAATTCCATTGATCTTAACCGTAAAAGCTGGCAAACAGCTTTTATTAGGGTAAAGAATATCCTCTGCTAGTAACCCATGCTAGCTGTTTTTGACCCAAATGCTTCTACAACTATATATACAGATGCTAGTACTTTAGGAATTGGTGCAATTCTGAAAAAAAATCAAAGAGATGGAGAAACGAAACCAGTAGTTTACTTTGCAAAAAAAATTAACAAATATCAAAAGAATAAAAAAGTCATCTGTCACTCAAAACTTGTATTGCTTACTGATTATAAGCCCCTTGAGGGAAGAGAACTTTGTACAAGACTAGATGAAGAATTAGGAGATATGACACAATTCCTTTCACAAATTGACTTCGACATTAAATATGAACCTGAAAAAGAAGATTTAGAAATCAACTTCCTTTTTAGAAACCCTGTTTTGGAAAACATAGAAAATTCTGGAGGGTTTATAAGAACAGTAAACCTAGTTACACTAACCGATATAAAACAAGATCTAAAAAATAATCGACAAAGATAAAATGAGGGAAACAATTTTGAACCAAGATATATTTTATGCATTAAGGAAGAATAAAAAAAAATATATCCAAAGATTTTAGGATAGAGTTTTAATAAAAATGCACAAATTTTACGGTCATATTTGTGCTGATAATGTAACAAACACAAGTGGAAATATTTAGTACATTGAGAACATGGAATCACTGAAAAAGGTTATCTGCAAAATATGTGAGATCTGCTCTAAAAATAAAAGAAGCATAGGTCTGAAATATGGTCTTATGTCACAACTGGGTCCGCCAAAGAAACTGTTCAAGATAATGACCTCCGATGCAATCGGATTTGAAGGCAATCGTTCGTTAAAAAATACTTTCGCTTAATTTTAGACTTACATGATAAAAACTCATTTTTTTAACAGATGGGCACAACATTTCAGCCAACATCTAAATATAAACAATATTGGGGGAAGTTACAACATAGACAATAGAAAATCAACAAAATCTACCACATCAACTACATAGTGGTTGTAATGTTCCTCTTTAGGACTGTTGGACATAACATAAAGCTACTTGCGATAGATTTTATTAATTTATTAAGCTTTATAGGGATATATAAATTAACTTTATTTCTGTTCACATCTAGTCCATAACCTAAGTATCTTGTCATGTGTGGTTGTCATGTCACCGCTGTCACTTGTGGTCCCGTTTACCAAGTGCAACGTTGCCAAGTATATGCATACATGAAAACCATACATAACAGTGGCCAACAACACCAACAAAAGAAGAAGTGTCAAATGCCATCCTAAAACTCAAAGACAATAAAGCCCCAGGAATCGATATAATATGTTCGGAAATGTATAAAAAAGGTAGCGATCAAATGTTTGCAGCAATCCATAAACTAATAGTACTTTTATGGAAGAATGAATTCCTACCAGAAGAGTGGCTAAAGAGAATAATATGTCCGTTGTATAAAAAGGGTAATCAACTGGAGTGTAAGAACTATAGAAGCATTACTCTGTTAGCATCTACGTATAAAATCTTCGGCAATGTATTGTTTGAAAGACTTAAACATTTTACAAAGGATATTTTGATCGATATCAATGCGGATTTACTGCTGGAAAGTCAACTACACATCAAATTCAAGCACATAAGCAAATTCTAGAAAAGTCACTAGAGTTTAATATAGATACACACCATCTCTTAGTCGACTTTAAAGCAGCCTATGCCAGTGTGAAAAGAACTGCATTATATAATGCAATGATGGACTTTGGGATCTCACCTAAGGTGGTTAAGTTGACCCAACTAACAATGCAAAACGTAAGGTCATGCGTTAGAATTGAAGGAGAAAACTCTACGTTCTTTGACATTAATAATGGTCTAAGACAAGGGGACGCGATGCTGTGTCTCCTCTTTAATATTGCAATCAGACAATTAAATTCCTTATTCTTGCTAATATAATTACTCACTTTTTATCGCAGTAAATATATAAGCAACTGACCACATCTTTTTTGATGTATCAAATGGGAAGGAATAAAGAAAAAACACTATTGAAGAATTACAGACCATGGCAAAAAACAGAAATTTATGAAAAATAGGTACAGAAAGATGTGGAAACCTAATCCGTCACCTGAGATGGCAACAGGATATTAGAAGAAGAAGACGAACGCCAAAAACAAAAAAAAATGTAATTCATATTACAAATTTATTGCGGTTGATCTCTATATATAAAACATTCAGATCATTTGGATGTAATTATGCTATCTTTTCATTTTACTATGTCTATAATTTATTTTGTTACTGTTAAATCAACCAAAATTGTGGAGTAATATGAAGTTTGTTGATAATTCGTAAAACAAATGGCCGTATTTTTAGAACGATGCTGGAAGTGTTTTTATATTTTCGGTTGTTTAAACCAAATTTGTTTATGAAAAACGCGACTGCGGCTCACAAAACCAATTGATATTCATAAGGTTGTTTACATTTAGTTTCGTGTTCCCTTTTGGAGTCGGCTTTATACCATACTTCGATTTTATAGTAATAAAATTCTCTTTAAAATAACAAATATCACTACTCATAAAAAACAGATGTTAAACATAAAAAAAATCTAAACACGGAATAGGGAAATGCTATTATATTTTCAAAGAAAATATGTTAGGTTCTGCTAAGAAAAACATTCAACAACCATCTGATTCGTTTGTATATACAGTTAAAATTAAGTGTATATATATATATATATAATATATATATATATATATATATATATATATATATATATATATATATATAATATATATATATTATGAATTGCAAACGGTGCCCTTTTTTGCTGTTTTTAATACAAACTTTAATTTTGCTTAAGGCTTAATAATTTTGCAAGACAAATAAAAATTGTTTTAATTAATTAATGATCTCAGGGCTAAAAACTTTTTTATCTTTACGTAGGTTTCAAGAAATATCGATAATAAGTTTCAGCATCATTTTGGCTTTACAACGCTGTGTGGATCCTAGCCTCCCCAAGAATTTTTTTCCAGTCGTCCTATCCATCGCCTTCCTCCTCCAAGCACGTATTTCCATATTTCTCATATCTTGATCTATGTTATCTAGGAATCTTGTTCTGGTCTTCCTCTTCTTCTTTGACCAATAGGTCTATCAAGGAGCGTTTTTCTAGCTGGGTCGGTTTGCTCCATCCGCATTACATGGCCTACCCACCTCAGACGTCCTATCTTAATGTGTTTTACGATATCTGGTTCCTAGTACTCTATAGAGTTCGAAGTTGTATCGTCTTCTCCAGACACCATTTTCATTTACCGCTCCATAGATTCGCCTCAGTATTTTTCTTTCGAAACCTCCTAACATGTTTCATTGCTTTTTGTTAAAGTCCAGGTTTCTGAACCATATGTTAGGACTGGGCGCATTATTGTTTTGTAGAGTTTTACTTTTGTATTTCTTGATATATATGTATATTTAAAAAGGAGATTAACCCCAAAATAGCATCTATTAACCGTGCAAATTCTGCGATTTATCTCTGCGCCGCCAGAATCTGCGGTAATGTCATTTTCAGTATTGACGAGCGTTCCCAGGTATACAAATTCGTTAACTGCTTCGATGACGTCGTTTTCCATAACAAGTGGTCGTCGTATTTTCATGTATTTCGTTTTATTAATGTTTGTTATTAAACCCAATATTGTAGCCGCTTCCTTTATTGCTACATACGCCTCTCGTGCTGCGTTTTCCGTTCTCCCAACAATATTGATATCATCAGCATATGCTAGGATTTGCACAGATTTGTTATACAGGGTGAGTCATGAGGAACTTTACATACTTCTACCATATGTAGAGTCCCTCAGGGAGCATATCATGTGGCCACTAAAAAATGTCAACTCCTCTTCTTTATTAATTAACAGGGTGATTTGTGTAATTGACCATTTATTTCATTTTACTGCAGTGTTTATACGGCTCATTTGATTTTTTTAATTTTTGCATGATACAGTACACTACTATCAAGCATTCGACTGGTATTAGCTAAACTAAAAAATTCCAGGACTGGCTTTGGAAAAATTAATTTAGGGATTCGTATTAAATATTACACCCTGTATATATATTTTTTTAAATGCAATAAGTGATTTTCAAACTACATAAATAGCCAATGAAAACGACATATGCGACAATGTTGTCGCACTTTTATTAAATTTTTAGTGAACGATCAAATCTTACCAAAAATAGAACAACCATAATGAAGTATCAAATTATAAGGTATTAATTTAAACAAATGTTATAAATTTCAAACATTTTAATTAAAATGAGTTCCTACAACATAATCTAATACGTAGAAAATTAACATCTTTACTGTCACTTTGTATTATCTCTACGATAGAATCAATTGTTTTTCAATTTTAAATTTTTACTCATAGATCGTATTGGGGCATTATTTTCGATAAATAATAAATTAAATTGATTAAAAAGTCAAACCTCTTGTATGTGTTAGTTTTTGTTGATTGTAAATGATTAAAATTTTATGTCAAATAATAATACATTGCATCAACTGTACTAAATAAAAATAAATCTAAAAAAGTTTAAAATGAAGGTTGGCGTTGACCGTTTGACGTTTCTTGATATTTTATACCCATTGTCATTATTGTCATTATCAATTGTTATTTATGTGTACAAGAATACATATTTCTTCTGTCATATCTACGTTAAGTACATTGTGTTAGTTTTGGTAGAGCTTTTGTTACTTTCGTTCAAAATGCCACATCAGTTTTCGACCACA
The DNA here is from genome assembly GCA_918026665.1 of Diabrotica balteata. Lineage (NCBI taxonomy): Eukaryota > Metazoa > Arthropoda > Insecta > Coleoptera > Chrysomelidae > Diabrotica > Diabrotica balteata. Next base: position 56,030,177 of record OU898285.1, on the reverse strand, counting down.
GAATATGCAGACATAATATTTGTTTATGGATTCTGTAATGGGAATGGTAGGGCTGCTAGTAGAGAATATCGCAGGAGATTTCCTAATCGTCGAACTCCCAGTCATCCAACATTTGGGTCAGTTTTTAATTATTTGCGAGAAAATGGCACTTTTCCTAGTGGAACAACAGAGCGACATGTAGATGAAGCGCAGGAAGATGACATTATGGACGCCGTTACTATGAACCCTACAATAAGCACTAGACAAGTAAGTCGAGAACTCAATGTTACTCAATCAAAAGTAAGTAGAGTCTTACAAAAAAATAATCTATACCCATATCACATTCAAATGGTTCAGCGACTACATGCTGGAGATGAGATCGATAGGTTGGAATTTTGTAGATGGATTAACAATAATCGACCAACGCTATACAGGACACTATTTACAGATGAAGCCCAATTTACCAGAGACGGGATAAATAATTCACGAAATTCACATGTGTGGGCAGAAGAAAATCCCCATGCTATTCGAGAACGTCGTTCTCAGTTAAGGTTTTCGGTTAACGTGTGGATTGGTGTCATAAATAACCAATTAGTAGGTCCTCACTTTTTTGATGGTCCTTTAACAGGGCAGGTCTATTTGAACTTTCTACAAAATATTTTGCCGAATTTGCTTGCCAACGCGAACGTTGCTATCCGAGGGATGTATTTTCAGCATGATGGGGCACCCCCACACTTTTTACTGGCAGTGAGACAACATCTCAATAATGTTTATGGCAACAGGTGGATAGGACGTGCAGGTCCTATTTCGTGGCCTTCAAGATCCCCTGATTTCAATCCCGTTGATTACCATATTTGGGGACGATTGAAGCAACTAGTTTACGCAGTGAATATTAATAACCGACAACAATTAATTGATAGAATTATACATTGTTGTAATACTATTAGAAACGATCCCCAGAGTATCCGTAATTCAATACGTCAATTAACAATTCGGCAACAAAAATGTGTACAGGCTGCAGGGTTCCATTTCGAAAATCTATTTTGAATTATTTTTATTTTGTTACCATTATTGTATCTTTTCCAGTTCTAATTTATGGGTTTATCATAACTATGTACATATTTTTAGTTTTTTTTTTTAATTGTTCTTCGTTATTGTTAGTAGTTACTGTTTTTTGTTGTGCAGTGACTCAGTTTATCATTTCAATTAAAATGTTTGAAATTTATAACATTTGTTTAAATTAATTACCTTATAATTTGATACTTCATTATGGTTGTTCTATTTTTGGTAAGATTTGATCGTTCACTAAAAATTTAATAAAAGTGCGACAACATTGTCGCATATGTCGTTTTCATTGGCTATTTATGTAGTTTGAAAATCACTTATTGCATTTAAAAAAAATATATACAGGGTGTAATATTTAATACGAATCCCTAAATTAATTTTTCCAAAGCCAGTCCTGGAATTTTTTAGTTTAGCTAATACCAGTCGAATGCTTGATAGTAGTGTACTGTATCATGCAAAAATTAAAAAAATCAAATGAGCCGTATAAACACTACAGTAAAATGAAATAAATGGTCAATTACACAAATCACCCTGTTAATTAATAAAGAAGAGGAGTTGACATTTTTTAGTGGCCACATGATATGCTCCCTGAGGGACTCTACATATGGTAGAAGTATGTAAAGTTCCTCATGACTCACCCTGTATATTGAACCGGTAGTTGTGATTTGTGACGTACGTATTACGTTTTCCAGAGCTAGATTGAATAGTATACAAGAGAGTGGGTCTCCCTGACGTAGCCCGTTATTTGTATTAAAAGGTTGAGAGAGTTCCTCCTGGATTCGTACTCTGCATTCAACTTTTTCAAGGGTTAGTTTGGTTACACTTACCAACTGATTTGGTACTCCTAGGTTATCATTGCTCTAAACAATTCTCTTCTATTTACAGAGTCGTGGGCTGCCTTGTAAGTCTATAAATATGTGGTGCGTGTCTACACCGTATTCCAGTGTTTTCTCTAGAATTTGTCTCAGGGTTGAAATCTGATGAATTGTTGATTTACCACCTCTGAAACAGCCAGGTATTGTCCTATTATTTGCTCTGCATACGGTGCCATACGATGGCATAGTATATTGGAGAATATTTTATACGCTGCATTTATGGAGCGTAATTCCTCGATAGTTAGAGCATTCAAAGATATCTCCTTTTTGTGTATGGTGCAAAGTATTCCAATATTTCCAATCACTGGGGAGGGACTTCTGTATCCATATTTCTTTTATAAGCTGCTGTAGCGCTATTAGGATATCGTGGCCACCTTCTTTATATAATTCCGCTGGAAGATTATCTATTCCGGGTGAATTGTTTCTGACTAGTTTGTTTACAGCGTCTTTAACTTCCAGGATCGTTGGTGGATTCTCCTCCCTCTCTTCTGCTCCGCTTACCTCGCAGCTTTCGTCTTCCGGGTTTTCTTCTTCTTCCTCTATATTAAGTAACTGGTTAAAATATTCCGTCCATCGATTTAGTACGTCTGTTCTTGTTGTTTAATAGATCGCCATTCAAACTTCTACATTGATTTGTGTTTGCCTTGAATTCTTTTCTGTTGATGTTAACTTTCTTATAGAATGTTCTGAATTCTTCCTCTCTGTTAAGAGATGTTTCTATATATTGAAGTTCCTTTTTTAAATTCAATAAGTTTATAATAATAAATTATCGCACCATTTATTAAATTACCAAAGCAAATATAAATTTCAATTATTAAAGCATAAACATATACCCTATGCTCTACAACATATGATTAAATCTAAAATTCTTTACTGTTTATACACCAATTGTCAATATTAATTTTGATTCGTACACAAAAGAAGATCTCAGAAATTCATTTTATATCTGTTATGAAAACAAACAAACTGAATAAAATGACAAAATTTAAATTGATTGTGTGACCGTTATGAATGTGGTTGAAAATCCTTTTATTTTTTCTATTTTAAATCAGACTGACCCTTTTCAATTCACACACTCTTTCTAATGGCTCCTTAATTATGTTCTACCGGCTTGCTGCTGTATCCTTGGATGCTGTGCCAAAATCCCGTTCTCCTGAGTTGTTTGAAGATCTCTCACATCCACACTAACGCCCCTACAGTATCTCCAACACCTCCTGAATAATCCGATACCATAGGACACACTTCCTTACTACTTGAAAGGAGTTTCACTCTCTTAATTAGCGTTTCATATCTATGCTACACCGGTTTATAATTTTTCAGGCTGTAACTTCCCTGTGAACTATTATGCACTTCTTGTGGCACGTTCGATAGACAATTTAAAACAATATACACAATTATTATTGTCACTCACAAGTAAACTTTTTTTCTTGTTACTGCAGGCTATGGCTTTCCAACTTTCAAACCACTCGTTCCACTCTTCAGAACACAATGTCGCTATCATGCCAGGCCAGCAGAAGTCCCTCGGCGTCTCTCAGGTCTCACCCTTTCACTTTTGACTAATCACATTTCAACATATTTAGTAGACAGCTTTTTGAACGTCACAAATTATATCATTAGGAATTTTCAATGCCCATAAACAAATCTCAGTTTTCGTGTACATCCTTATCAAATAAAAAAATCTAAAAATCGATATGGTTTATCTAGCTAAACGCTTCCGTATAATCTATTGTCTAGAATGTTGAATTTTTATATCCAAAGCTTTCTACTTAATTTATACTTACTAAGTATAAAAATACGGTAATAGTAAGACAATTGCTTCCTTGCACGTATTTGAATGAATACCAAGGCAATATCAAGAATATCCTACAACAAAACGAATGCATGAATAATGTAAATGCCCTAAACGAAAATATCGTAGAAGTTATTCAAAAGGCTAAACTAAAATGCTGCCCTAAAAGACGCCAAGATAAAAAAATAACCATTGAAACAAAGCAACTAATGGAAACTAGAAGAACAATCAAAGTAAAAGAAAGCATTGACGAAGAAGAACTGCGAAAAATAAACAAAGAAGTATCAAAAGCTGTAAGGAAAGATTTAAGGAAATTTAAGAATAAAAAAGTCCAGCGAACTATAGAAGAGAATAAAAGTCTAAAAGTCCTGAGAAGACGACTAAACAATGGAAAATGCGAAATACACAAACTGAAGAACAAATAACATCTATCAAGAACTATACACAAGCCACAGAACTGACCAAAAGAACTTAGAAGCCGCCGCATCACGCAAAATTATCAACTAGAGTTCAGAGCTCATGCCAGAGATCACACTAAGCGAAATCCAGGACGCAATGAATAAGATGAAAAACAACAAAGCTCCAGGAGAAGATAGAGTTGTCATAGAAGCTATAAAGATGGGCGGACGTCTTCGCTCCGCTAGCAAGTTACAAGAAAGGATAGAGAAACATTCCATTAAAACGAAAACCAGCTGGAAGAGGAGGAAAACTCAGTCACAATAAAGGTAAAAAAGGTTGTCCTTAGTAGACCGAAACGGTAACAAAAAAAATTACTAAATGCTCCCACGCTTTTTGGTGAAGAGAAAAGACCTATTGCTACTATATTATTAGTCCTTATAGAAACTTGTTTATGCCTTTATTTATATATCACCTGTAAGGCTAGGTAGAAGAAAACCCATCCCCTAATTATTGAATATTCTTCTAAAAAAGTATTTAATCTATTTTTAATGGTAATAAATAATATGACTTGATTATCGCAGATATAAAAGTGTAACTACCGCATAATTACGCAACAAACTATTAATTATAAGATTAATATATGTTTCTTGGATATTAACAATCTGTTCTGATTTATTATAAATTATTAAGTTGCAATTAAATTAAGTAGCAAAGGATTATTTAGTGGTTTTTGCTATTTTAAATAATGCATCCATTCACCTTGAGTAGTGGTTGTATTTCCTGAACTGAAACCTTGAAATGCGTTAGGATGATCAAGAAGGCAACATACAATACGGGTACCTCTTTAACAATTGATCAACTATTTAACTGTTCCTTGTTAGATAACAGCTTGAAAATTATAACGCAAAACAATATTGTTTTTGTGCAACATAAATTGTATCTATTACAAGAAAAACACGGGAATGTCTGCTTTATTTAGTATTATTGTATTTAAGATAATGTATCAGTAGAATAAGTTTAATAAAATATCGCGATATCATTTCTAGAAAATTGAGGAGAGATACAATACTAATACATACGTGACACAGACAACCAGCATATTAAATTAATGCTCATTAATTAATGCTATTTTTAGACCTAAACATTGCGTTTTCTTTTTGTTTAGACCAATATCCATCGTTTAATGGTAGCTTAATTTAGAGAATCGATGATTTCATATTTACTTATAATTTAAAAAACACAAACTCTCGGAAGCATTATACGCTTCATACTTATCAACAACACCAATTATTCAAGAACTGTATCATCACGATAAAACATCTGTAAGGTGGACAGAAAGCTATAAAGATGTGCAAAGCTCACCTTCTCTTGGTCAACAACTTAGTAGCACACTTATACATAAAATTTTAGGTTTTTACAAACCGAATTTATTACTACTAAAATACATTTTGTTCAGGGTGCTAGATGCTGTAAGCATAAAGAACCCCTATTATCTCTAATTGTTGATTAACTCCTTTTCTCCTTTAACCATCCCCTCCTTCTTCAGTCATTTCCTCTACTTTTATTCTCATCAAGTCTCTGAGGAGCTCAGCCTCTTCAATTTTAAATTAATCACATATGTTATAACTCTGATTTCTTCAGCCTGTAGATTTTCAATTTACCAAACTTGTTTTTATTAATTTCTCACCATACTAACAGTCTTAAATAGTCATCTAAATACAAGGTCTTATATTAGCTTCAAATATTTGCTATTAAAATTTTTACTTGTCCTAGATGTGATAAACATAGAAGGATAATTTTCATATATATATATATATATATATATATATATATATTATATATATATATATAAGCTAATCTAACAGAAAATACACTTTTAGACCATATTCCATACGACAAAAAACAACATAGGTTGCCTAATACACAGGTCATCCTCTTAAACATGACTTTAACACCATTGGTGATTTCACATCGATTATAACCCAAATTTTAAATCCTATTTTTAAACACCTATATTGCTGTTATTATTTTTTTAAAATCATCAAAAATAATTTTTAAATCTTTGGCTGTAGTAATACTAGGTATAACTAATATAGTTCTATGTTACATTTACATTTTGTTTTTGACAACTTTCATAGGTATATTGTAAATCAGTTTCCAGCTGTTCTCCGTGCGTAGAGGTTTTCTCCCCGGCTCTGGAACTCAATTTTTGCAATGTATGTTACCTGAAGTCACATTTAATTTATTACTGAACATCACAGTTTTTTAACAAGATGTATAATCTTTTATAACTATATGTAATTTAAAGGGTTTTTACCCATTATTTTTGGTGGCTCAGGCATTTTAACCTAGTAAGTATAGCCATTTTTGCTTTTTAACCATAGTCAAAATTCCATAACCACGTTTGTTTTAACTAAATGGTGTATGCTTATTTTAGGCGATTTTAAACCTGATGATGGACTGTTTAGTCCGAAAACGTTTGTTTTTTTGATGTAGCCGTTCTAAGGGTTTTTAAATAAATATACCCACTTACGAAGACTAACCTCTTTTTTTGAAATCAAATATGCTATCAAAAACTCTAAAGACAATAAGGCAGCTGGATTAGATGAAATAACAGTAGAATTGTTAAAACTGATAGAAGAGGATAACTTGAAAGCATTGGCAGATTTATTCAATACGGTGTACGATATGGGAATAATACCACAAGAGTGGCTGGAGTCAGCATTTATAACCATCCCTAAAAACAAGCAGCAAAAGAGTGCTCTGATTATCGAACACTGAGCCTCATGAGTCATACTTTAAAAGTTCTGCTAAAAATAATACATAAGAGAATATACGAAAGGCTAGAGGAGGATATTATCGAGACGGACTATTTGCCATCAACATATTAATTCAGCGATGTCGAGATGTAAATATTAATCACACTTGTGCTTCGTTGACTACGAAAAAGCTTTCGATAAAGTGAGACATGAAAAACTAATATCAATACTTATGAACAAGCGCATTGACAGTAAAATCATAAATATAGTGCAAACATTATATTGGAACCAAAGTGCTATAGTTCAAATTGATGGGCAACACTCAGAAGAAATGAGGATATGTAGAGGAGTTAGACAGGGATGTGTTTTATCACCACTTCTGTTTAACTTATATTCTGAAGAAATTTTTCAAAACACACTCAATAATATCGAAGCGGGAGTCACCGTTAACGGAAAATTAATTAACAACTTCAGACAACACAGTGACGACACAGTGATCATAGTAACGAGTATAGAGGATCTACAACATCTTATCGAAAGCTTGAGTGTGAATAGTGCTGAGATGGGAATTACTATAAAGGCTAAAAAAACGAAGTACATGCTAATTACAAAAAGTCCACAAAACATACATCGCCTATTGACGATCAATGGTAACATGATAGAACAAGTAAAAAAATATCAGTACTTGGGAACTTTGATGAATGAAACCAATGATCATACTGTAGAAATAAACAGGTAAATAGACATTGCCAGATCAGCAGTTATATGAAGCCACTCCTAACGTGCAAAAATCTAAATTTGGAGATCAGACTACGTACCATTCGCTGTTATCTATTTTCAATATTATTATATGGAGCTGAGACTTGGACATTAAAAAAAATTAATTTAAAAATAATCGAGGCCTTCGAACTCTGGTTATACCGCAGAGCATTGAAAATATCATGAACTGATAAAATTACAAATAAAGAAGTACTGGAGAGGCTTGGTAAAGAAACAGAACTAATCACCACTATCCAAACCAGAATACCTAGGCCACATGATGAGGGGACCAAAATATGAAATTTTGAGACTCAAATAATACAGAGAAAGATTAGAGGAAGAAGATCTGTTAGCCGAATGCAGAACTCAGAATCTTCGTGATTGGTATCAGTGCAGATCGATTGATTTGTTTAGAGCAGCAAGTTCTAAAATAAAAATAACCATTATGATTGCCAACCTCCGTAAGAGTACCTGGGCAATTAGAAGTCCATTTGTTAAGCGGAAAAGTGCCACCTAGAATGCTGTTGATATTTAAGCTGATTCAAGATAAGTCTGATATAGATTTTGAATCTGTAAGCAGATTTTGTAATAAGCAAGGATAATGCTTCAGAATAATCTTTGGCGGATTCTAATGATATTTATAGGAGGCATCTTGTGGCGAGGAATGAGGAGGATAATGTACGGTTGGTAACATTATTGACTATAGGAACATAGGTCTTCTGAGTTATTAAATTTTTAAAAGATTTGCTGTAAATAAGGAACCAAAAAGAATCTCGTCCGATAGAACGATAGAACTTTATATAATATCTAATGTTTGTATCTATTTCTAGATTTTATTATGTAATTACCAAATATTATGTATGTCTGGTAATACAAGTATCTTTAAATTGTTAATTTGCATTTTTTATTTACATTCCATTTGTAGCAAACCCCATAGCATTTATTTTTCTGTAACTCTTGCACGACAATTTCTTAAAATTAATTATTTAAAAGCACCCTGTCTAATATATTTCACGTACATAATATAAATATAGAGCGTAATGATACTGACCATTGGGATACTAAATACAGAACCAGTTGGCCAAGTGAGGACTGTCGATCTATCGAGCGAGGCCAAACCGAGTTCACATATGGGTATTCGAGATTACTCTTACATGCACGAGGTTTAATATACCTACACAAAAAAGAAGAAAAACTTCAGAAATAAAAAGCACATCAGCTGGAATTGAAAACCGGTTTAAATGTGTTGTTGCCTTCTTTTTCTCTTTCTAGTAGTACTACAACTACTGCTACTACGTAGTAAGATTTGACGATGAGTTGGTGTTGCTTGGCTATAAGCTGTTATAGACCAGTCAACTAATGTGAGGATTATCTAATGACCTGCTTTTTTATACGTGGATGAATCATGCATGTCAATAATAGAATTCGTTTTTAGAACAATTTCTAATATTTGCATAAATTTAGTATTACAAGTATTTGCATAAATTTTGTATTTAAATGAGCAGGGATGAGTAATAATATTTAATAAATTATAAAACAATAGTATCATTTAGTAATTATTTAAATTTGATTCAATGATAAAAGTTGGCAAACAACTGCAATACGATTTTTTTATATTTACGCCTTTTATCCTTATTTTGATTTTTTTTTAGGTTTTTAGACATTATATGGAAAACTCTCATATATTCTGCAATCATATCTACAGATTTTTAATATTTTAATTCCAACATTGACAATGTCCTTAAATAAGGTGCTTTTTTTATTCTTTTAGAGCTATAGGTATGCTACGACTCCCACGGGAATTTAAACAGTCAAAGGCTATAGCAATACTTGAACGTGCAAACCAACGGAAAAGGCTCTTTAAGACCAGAGATAACCTTATTATAAATAAGGTCCAAAGATTACACAAAGAGAAATATAGACTGACTAACCATTTAATCAGAGACTAGACAGTTTGTTGCTCAAATATACCCCATCATGCCAGCCGGGATGTAGTTGCAGCACCAAAAATAGTAGGGACTGAAGCTGACGTCTGGAAACCCTGCAGCAATATTGATGGAATGTATTACTATATATATATATATATATATATATATATATATATATATATATATATATATATATATATATATATATATATATAAAAGAAATTTAATCTTTGCAGATAAGTTAAATAGTAAACTCTTAAATATTGGGGAAATCTGCAAAAAAACTCTAATGTGTATCAATTATTTCACCTAACGTTTTTGCCAAAGAGAATTAATTTGGCTTCTTCAGGGCTGAAAGAGAATAAATTATAATTAGCTACCATATATTATCTAATAAAAAACATTTACCTTACCGTAAAATTTTTAGAAATGTCGAGTTATGATGTTAAAAAACTTTAGCTAGTAACAACATAGTGGTGTTTTTTTGTTACTATGTGCAAAAAAGTTTATTTGTTAACGTTGGAAATGTATGGTAGCTTTGAACTTAAAACGCAAATGTTTACCCAAGGACAATCGAAAAACCCAATGTAACTACATTTAAAGGAAGTAATTCTTTGAATTGTCGGCAATAACTAAATTTTTAATTGTTGTAAAGTTTGAATGTGAGCTTCTGTTTTCATAGAACGCAAGCGCCGAACAATTACAAGTAGTACTTTTGATATCTATGTCGTTAAGGTTCATTGGTAAAACCGATGAAGTTAAATCCCAGTCTGGGGAGATATTAGTTTAGAATTTTCTTAATTGAAATTCTTTTTTTTTAATTAGTATATTGTTCATGCATTATTATAATAATATCTTATTGAGATGTATCTAAGAAAAACAAGGGAATGTTATCTTTTTTGTTAATGAAAATTATTATTAAAGTAGGTTAGTTGGAAATAGATATATCAGTCAAGTTAGTTATCTGTGATGTTGTATTGTTCTTGGTATCTGATTTAAGTAAGAAGTGGTATATATCGCTTAGATTCTTAATGTCACTCTTAACATTGATGGAAAAATCGTTAAGGAAAATATAAGACATTTCAATGAACTCTCTTTTAGATTTATTGTTCTCACGGTGGAGAATTGTAGTGTTCGTATAGTCCATATGATGACCAGTGGAATGGACATGTTTGGCTAATGCACAGCGGTCAGGGTGAAGTCGAGAATCACTTTTGTGTAGTGTAATACGTGATTTCAATAATTGAGATGTTTGGCCGATGTAGGAATTGTTGCAAGAGAGGCATGGAATGTTGTAGACAATATTACTAAGCCTATCTATGGGAGTCTTATCTTTTATCTTCGAATAAAGATTATTAATTGTTAGGGCTGATCTACAAGCCACATTAAGTTTAATGTTATTATTATTATCCGAAAAGCTATTTTCAAAACTTTTTAGAATCCTTGTTAACCCCGGAGTGATATCTCTGAAATAGGGTAATGAAGAATATTTATTGATAGGAGTATCCGAGACTGGGTTCCTACTTAAGACATCAGGATCAGCATTGTTAGTCACGATGGAAGGTGAAGTATCTTCGTTATGGATAGTGCTAAACAAAATCTTATTTACTAATGGTGTTGGATAAGAATTTGAAATAAAAAGTTTCAGAAGGATTTGTAGGTTTTTTGTATGAAATGATGGATCTGATAGTTTAATTACTCTATTTTTCATCTGTTTGATTAAGTTGACTTTGGTAGATGAACTATTAGACACCTTTAATAGTTATGACCCCTACATCCAGTTCACTATAGAGAGGGAAGATGGTAATTGTTCCGTCCCCTTTCTCGACATAAAGATGATTAGGGAAATCAACAACATTAAAATAGATTGGTATCAAAAACCGACACATTCTGGTAGATACCTTAACTACCACTTTTACCATAATAACTCTTAGATGAAACTTGGCTAAACGAACATCAATACCATTTCAAAAGTATGGGTAGATAAAATATTACAAGTTCTTGACTAGTCTTTCTAGAAGGATATTCTACTGGTTTAATTGCTCCCGCAGGAAAGGGTCGAGGATTATTAATTACACACGTAAAAAAGCTTTAAGAGTAACTATGTTTTTTTTTTGTACATGAATGTAGTCTATATCACATGTATAAGGATCCATCAAATAGTCAGATTAATTTGGTGTTTGGACGCTTTGTATATACACTGTGTCCGTAAAGTATGAAACAAATTCTTTTTTAGCTAAACAGAGCATTTTAAGAAATAATCCTGAAACACATCGATTTTTGATTTTAATTTACCGTATTTTTTCCGTAGAGTATTCTAATATACAGGGTGAATTACTTTCGAGTAATGACGTCACCGTCATTTTTTTTTAAGGGAACACTCCCATTTTGTCTCAATTTTCGGATTACTCTAGCTGAGCTGATTCCAAAAATGTATCACATGTTGATTCAAATTGGTACAGGGTGGACCAAAATACAATAGTTTTGTGTGTGTTCATAAAGTAACGCGTTAGTTAAATTAACCTATCAAAAATACTTATTGTCTAGCGGACAGAATATGATGAAATACATGACTTTATAAATGTTCGAACTGCAGCCCTTGCTGTATTTGACAGTAACCCAAACGTTGTACAAATTCTTGTTGAACCTTGTTTATTGTGTCTTGAGAAATATTGTTTATTGTTGTCCGAATTTTCTGTTGTAATTCTTGAATATTTGCTGTTTCGTTTGATACACAACATTCTTCAGATAGTCCCACATAAAATAATCCAAAGGATTGAAATCTGGTGACCTCGCTGGCCATTCAATAGGTCCACGTCTACCAATCCACCTGTTCGGAAAAATTTCATCTAGGTACCTTCTAACATCTACAGCATAATGTGGAGTTGCACAATCCTGTTGCAACCATAAAATTTCATCAAAAGATTCATCATCATATATTATTAGATATATATTATATTTTTTCCAGTATTTAATTATACCAACTTGTGACCAAATACTAAAATGTTCACGTAATCAGCTGGTTCATATTTCCTGTTATTTTACGTTTCCCGTAATTTTTGTACAGCGTTGACTGGTTTATTAGAGGTAAGAAAGCAAAGGTTATAATCTATCATGGTCAATAAACTTGAAAGATTTGTGCATTAAAATTATTATTCTTCACTTATCTTTATAACGTCTGCACTTTTTTATTATGTCTGTTAGATTGGAATTTGAATATCATAAAAGATTTGCAGTTAAGTTGTAAAACAAAAGCCATATTAATATTTGAAAATAGAAAATTTTATTTTCAACCATAATTGGTTTTTTGCTCCTAAGCCATACAGATTTATTAAACATTTAATTAATTTCCTAGTTTTCTGTCAATGCCAAAAAACTATACGTGTAATTGTCGTATAATTGGGATATACATGTTCCCAAGACGTTTAAAATTAATTTTTGAGTTTGTGCTAATATTTAATTATACAGGATAGTGCGAATTAATGGGACCACATATTATTCCCAATTTTACTATTTTTAGCAGTTTGCAACACATAGTTACACGATATTACATAAACAATGACACATATCAGAAATACTAAAAATTGGCTAAATTTGAAAAGAAAAATAGTGAGTGTATTGTAGCCAAAAATTTAAGAAACACATATTTTAATGGCTTCCCTCCAGTAACGTTCCTAGCGCCAGTTTCAATATTTTTCAGAAAGTGAAAAAAGCATTTTTCGCGATAAAAAACAATTTAATACATTAAATATTATAACAATATTATTGTAAACCTTTTTATAAAACATCACTAGTAAAACCTTTAAGTTACACAAAGTAGTAATAAAGTTAAAACCAAAATAACGCTAAAGTTTTCGGCAAAAATAAATATGTATTTTCTAATTGTAAATTAAGTTTATTTGATTAACTAAATACAGGAAATTTCTATATAGGAAATACAGAAATACAGGAAAAAGTCTACATATTTTTAAGGTTTATAATGTATTTTTATAGAACAGAAAGAGGTACGTGATCTTAGATGGCACGTAAATTTGGTCTTGCATGTGCAATAAGACTTTTAACTGTTGCTAAGTCGATCTCACGAAATCTTTGCGAAATTTGCATTCGCTGATTATTCTACACCATTCGACTCAAAACAGCCCAAAACTCTTCTATATGCCTCGCCTGAGGCACATTTGAAGGGTTGTCGTACTTGGGAACAAAATTTTTATTTTGAGCAGTTAACCAATATGTCCCGTGCCGGTCTTAGCTTGTGCAGAGGAGGGACGCTAAACTGAGTAGGGATCCTTCAGTACTTTGTGCAAGAGAGACTGGGCGGGGAAGTCCTCAACCCCGACACGGCTTGTCCCAATGGCTGATAGGGAACGTTCCTGTAGATATGCAGAACAGGTATGAATAAGGCTTCGCCAAATAAGTACCTACGAATCAACGGAGAACATGACACAGTTCAGCAGCTGTGTCATTAGTGACCCATGTCTTAAAAATACAATTCCTGACAGGTCCGGTATCACAAAGTCGCAGGCGAAAATCAAATACTGATTTAACCGGCTGTGATACTGCGAACACTCACCAACCCGTCCGGAAAGCGTAGCGTTTTAACGCCAATATACCCCTCAAAACACAACATGTTGAACTTAAAACAAAATGGGACGATACTCCAGATGGGTAGAGCTAGCAGCTCAGAATCCCACACCGAAAACCGGTCAGCCTCACGGATTCTGGGGAGGCACAAGCTCAACAAAACGCGCCAAAATAGATACGAACAAACAAAAACAGTTACTACTAGCCACATACAACATCCAATCTATGGCTAAAGAAGAAAAAGTCTACGAATTAAAAGAAGAACTATCCAAGATGAAGGTGGATATTGTAGGACTGTCAGAAGTGAAAAGAAGAGGCCAACAATGCATGTATCTAAACTCTGGCAATCGCTTATACTATACAGGGAAAATATACGAAACATATGGTGGAGTAGGATTTCTTGTCAAAAAGTATCTCACACCATACATTTCTACATATAAAAGCGTTCCTGATAGAATAGCTTATATTATAATAGACCTAGATAATTAAACCAAGATCAAGGTACTACAAGTATATGCTCCCACAACAACACATCAGGAAGAGGTAGTTGAAATGTTCTACGAAGATTTGATAACAGCATTAGAAGAAAATGATACAAAGTATACCATCATTATGGGAGATTTCAACGCAAAATTGGGTAAAAAAGAAGAAAATACTGAAACCAAAATAGGGATGCATGGTTCTTAGAACAACAAAATTTATATGCCATGAACACATACTTCAAGAAACCAGCAATTCAAAAGTGGACGTGGATATCTACTGCTAAAAAGATGAAAAACGAGATCGATTACATCTTATGTGGGAACAAAGACATTTTTAAAGATATAATTGCTTTCAATCGATCTATAACTGACAACGATCATCGCCTTTTAAGAGCAAGGATTCTTATTAAATAGTCGAAAAACCAGTAAAAACAGGCCACATTATTATTGTAATCAGATAAATTAAACTAAAATACGACAGAAGGGAGATGAGTACAGAGAAGTCTTAAGAAAAGAATTTGTAGAACATTATCAACAAGAATATTCTGACATGAACAAAATTAATAAAGAAGTGCAACGAAAACTCTTGAAAGCAGGACTATCTGTTGCAAAGAAAACGAAAAATAAAGAAGACCGAATAAGTGAAGGAACAAAACGGTTGGAAAAAAGATGCACATTACTAAGCGAAGGAAAGTGAAACACCAATGGTTTTAAAGAATTGGATAAACACATAGAGAAGGAATTAAAGGAAGATTTAAGAATCTATAATGAAAACAAAAAAGTATAAAAAATAATATAAAAGAACCGAGGCCTGAAATGCGTCGAAACGCGTGGAAGTTTTCCTTCATAAATGTTGTGACTTTTACTGGAGGGAGATTGACGTTCCTTCTATTTGCTGCTTTCTTTGCAGGGTATTGAGTATTCCATGGCTAAGGCTGTTGTGGGAGGTTCTGGCAGATTATCATATATATATATATATATATATTATATATATATATATATATATATATTATATATATATATATTCAGAGAATTTTAAATAATGGGAAGAAAACTTTTCTGAAGCAGCTGTAATTACTTTTACCCACTAGAAAGGAACATAAACCATTGCAGATTTCTTGGTGAAATTACATTCCACTCGATATAAATTTTCAACCATGCCGATATTGCAATTCTTAGAAGGAATAAAGGAAGATATTTAACAAAACTTCTTGGGGTAAAGCTAAAAGTTGAATGTTGTCAGAATCAGTTGAGAAAAAACCAACATAAAGGTCAGTCGCAAAAGCTCGTAAGCTGAAATCGCTAGCTCGCAAAATACTAGCTTCGCGTATTAATATATAATATTTGTAACTAAGTAGTTTCGCATCGCATTATTATTCATAAAGATTATTAAACCAATAATTTATAGTAAATCCAGTATTTCCTAAAACTGCAGTTATAATTTTCATATAAACACTTCATTTATTCAAACCAGCTATTCCGCTAAACAATTCTACTTGTAATTATATATAATAGTAAAAATAGCGTCAGTGAAAAGTGTAGTGAAGTATCCCATATCACAGTGTTTTCGGACAGCTTTCGATCAGAAATTTCTATTTAATCTTAGCATTAAATATAAATTAGTGTTTAATCTGTTTTTCATTCTGGTGGTCCTTCGTCCTTATATTCTTTAAATGAGTTATTATTCAACAATTTATTATGACGCTCAATCAGGGCAGTCCCTGTCATAGGGTAAAAAACTGTGTCCTGTTATCAAGAAGTTGTGTTTTACAGTAGTGAAAAATTTATTTACAATAAATTTTGCATAAAAACTACCATTTTCCAGTTATTATTGTATCCTGTATAACGATATGACCATATAATTAAGTTACGAGTCATGTTCTCTTCTAAAGGGGCAAAATGATGGGAGCATGACGCAATTTCTGCAGAGCCGGGCTTTCCTTTAGTTTTATCCCAATCATTACTTTGTTGTTATCGTATTCATGGATAAACAGGTTGTACATGAGTCAGAGTTGGCAATACAGAACCTGTTATAGATCAAGACAAAGTACAATGGTGTCTTTTGTAACTTCACCTGTCTTCTTGTCATTTGCTAAGAGTTGTGTCACTGTCGGCTTTAGCATGATGCAATTGACTCTGTATCTGTATTTGATTGTATGTAAAGCGGTAACGATTAATTTCATTTGGGGTGCTAACTAGGCAATAAATTTCACAATTTTTCTATCAATAAAAGGGATCAGCGTTACTTTGAGCGTTAACTCGCTTAGTTCTAATACTAGAAACTTTTTTTAATAAAACAAAAATAACGCTTTTTTTAACACGTTTTTCCCTAAACGTGCTTTATTTTTGGTTACTTTACGTTGAAATATTCGATTTGGAATTTAAACAAAAAAAGCCTACCTTTCATGAGCTACAACTTTACTTCTATTGGTGTACACTGTACAGACCTCGCAAGTACAAGATTTTGTTTTTTCTTTTCGTTTTTTTTCAAGCTGCATTTTTGCTATGAATATTTTTTCGATAAAATACTTAATACAAATTACTCAAAAAGTATTGATTTAATGTAAAAACTCTATAAAACAAAATTTGCTTCTTCTTCTTAGAGTGCCGTCTCCCTACGGAGATTGGCAATCATAATGGCATTTTTATTTTAGAACTTGCTGCTCTAAACAAATCAATCGATCTGCATTGATATCAATCAAGTAGATTCTTTAACCATGAGTTCTCCCTTCGGCCAACAGATCTTCTTCCTTGAATCTTTCCCTGTATGATGAGTCTCAAAATATCATATTTTGGTCCTCTCATCACGTGGCCTAGATATTCCAGTTTTCTGGTTTGTATAGTGGTGATTAGTTCTGTTTCTTTACCAACCCTCTCCAGTACTTCTTTATTTGTAATTCTATCAGTCTATAACCAGAGTTCGAAGGCCTCGATTCTTTTTAAATTAAATTTTTTTAATTTCCAAGTCTCAGCTCCATATAATAATATTGAAAATATATAAGCGAATGGTACGTAGTCTGATCTCCAAATTTAGATTTTTGCACGTTAGGAGTGGCTTCATTCGTATAAATGCTAATCTGGCAATTTCTATTCGCCTGTTTATTTCTACAGTATGATCATTGGTTTCATTGATCAAAGTTCCCAAATACTGATATTTTTCTACTTGTTCTATCACGTTACCATTGATTGTCAATAGGTGATGTATATTTTGTGGTCTTTTTGTATTTAGCATGTACTTCGTTTTTTTAGCGTTTATAGTAATTCCCATCTCAGCACTATTCATACTCAAACTTACGATAAGATGTTGTAGATCCTCTATACTTGTTGCTATGATCACAGTGTCGTCACTTTTCAAATTTTTGTTGGCAAAATCAATTTTTGCAGTGGGTACGATAAGAGTAAATCGTTTTTCAAATCGGCAGCTATCTACTGATAAAGAATTAAAGAACAAAGGGCGTGGATCTTCTTTTGTTGCACTTAATAAAGACGGAATTATAATAACCAAATGGTACGATAACAAATCGGTTATTACAGCGTCCAATTTCATTAGAATCGGAAAAGAGGACTGTTGTACTAGATGTGACAAAAAAATCAAATAGTTACCTCTAAATAACAAGACCAGAGCCAATAAAAATGTATAATGAAAATATGGGAAGGATGGATAAGGTTGACTTTTTGTTAAGTATTTATCGTTTATTCGTCAGATCTAGAAAATGGAATATTAGGATGATATTTCACGGAATTGATCTGGCTTTAGCGAATTTGTGGCTGGAGTACAAACACCAAGCTCTTGTATTAGGAATCAACAAAAAGAAGATAATGGATCTTCTAGCATTTCGCGAAAGTATAGCAGAGCATCTAATATTCTTTAAAAATCCTCCTAAGCTAGGAAGGCCGAGTGACAAGGATTCGCCAGTTCCAGCGAAAAAAAGTGTGAAGCAAAACCTTTTGTAAAAATAAGATATGACGGCTACAACCATGTTCCCAATGTAGACAAAAAATAAGATAATTCTAGATGCAAATTAGAAGGGTGCAAAAATAAGACCCATATACCTTGTTACAATGTGAAGTTCATCTCTGTCTGATGAAGGGAAGGAACTGTTTCTCAAAATTTTATTCAAAATAATGTTTGTTTTGTTACTTTTATGTGAATAAATATTTCTAGCGTAAATAAAATTATGTATTATTTTGATTTACCAAGACGTAATGTCCCTTCGGGGGAACATTACAAAAAACTACTAAAGATTATGAAAATGTTACTTTTACGAATACGTAAAAGGTACTGATCGTATTCAATTCACTGAAAGGGTTAAAAGCAGCCCTGTGCGCAGGTCCAACAGTAAAGTAGAGGTCAAGAGGAACCTAAATCCAAATTAAAAAAAAAATTTTTTGTGACGAGGAAAATTTCATTCCAAAGCAGTCATTTTTTTATTATTTTTTATTATTAAATTATTATTATTAATTTTTGAGTCCGTACTTTCCAAAATTTTCAATATAAAATCCGATACGTACTAAACATTTTTTTTTATTTTTTCTGACATTGCCTTAAGATCAATGCAAATAAATAACTTTAGAACAAGCTTAAATGGTTCTTTTACCCGCCTGCGAACAACTACTTAGTAATAAAAACATCGTTTACTCGTTTACTCTTCCTCCTCGCTCTTCACTAGTTTGTGCAATATAACTGTATAAACCCGTAACATCATTCTGATTATTGAGCAAGTTCAGCGAAACAAAACAAAACATAATTATATACAATTGTGATTGTGGTAGCAAGCGAATTATATTCAAATGTGTTCGTACTCAATCTGAAGGATTACAACAGTATATAACTTGCTGGAACTTTAAGACTACTATTCATTAGTTGTGTCGCTGTCCATAAACTCGGAGTTTAGAACATTACACGAGTTTTTAGAGGAAACCAATTAACAGACAGAGTATTAGCGAAAACAAACATCTATTTTAATAGATCTTCTCCTAATGTGTTTCTAAATGATCTGAAAACTTTAGCTGTTTAAGAGTTTTATTTGATGTAAAAAATAGAAACAATAAATAGAACCAGCAAAGTAATAAACAGTAATAAACAAAGATGAAGGTTATTTGATATATATATATATATATTATATATATATATATATATATATATAATATATATATATATATATATATTATATATATATATATATATATATATATATTGTAGTCTTATTTGAATTTCGCGCCATTGACAGATCTGATTGTCACTCAATTTGAAAAAAAAGAAGATAACCACACACTTTATGTTTAGACTTAACACTTGTGATTATGAATTATGGCCATCGGAATGTTATGAAAACTATTATGTCGAATTATGTACAATTAGTGTTTCTTTCCGCTAAATAAACTTAAGAAAACTAGAACAATATTATTTATTAACGGAGCCTACAGAATCAGAAGTGGGATTACGTGGATCGCCGATATTTTTGCAGATTTAAAAATTGTGTTTAGTATTGACGATAGCCATGCCGGGATCAGACACCGAAATTGAAAATACAAGTGGAAACACCGTCGCTCAGGCGAGTATAGCTGAAATGTGTTCATACAGCGGTACAGGCAATCCTCGATTATGAAGAGAAAAAGAAAATTGCCGGTCCAGAAAATCAGATGCCGACACATAACCCCATAAAAATTACTAACAGTGAATTATCAAATTTAATGCCGGAATTTTCAGGCACAGACAAAAGCCAGAATGTTGCAATATGGTTAGAAAGAATAGAAAAAATCAAAACTGTGTATAATGTTCCAACTGATATTTTACAACTGTTAGTCATTGGAAAATTGACCGGAAAAGCGAAGGAATGGTACCTCAGCAAACCAAATTTAATTTCCACAGATTGGACAGGTTTAAAAAATGAAATTAGGAGAATGTATGGGAGAACTTATGATCCAGTGTCGTCGAGAAGAAAGATGGAGACTAGAAGGTGGAAAAAGAGTGAAAGCTTTTCAGCATATTTCCATGACAAACTGTTACTGGGCAACGAAGCAGAGTTGAGGATGAAGATATGATACATTATCTGATTGATGGGTTTGATGATCGCCTACTTCAAAATCAAGCCAAAATGATGTTATCCACACTCAATAGCACTGAAGATTTATATAAGTTAATGGGGAGTGTTGTTAAAGATGAGGTATCAGGAAGTGGACAAAGGTTTGCTACAGCATCAGTTATAGGGTAAGTTCTAGCCAGAACCAACCTCATACAGCAACACAGGGTCGGATGCCAGTTCCTGTAAAATGCTTTAATTGTGGTCGTACCGGACACAAAGTGACAGAGTGCAGACAAGCCAAGCGTGATAGGGGATCATGTTTTAGATGTGGAAGCAAAGATCATAATGGTAAGAGACTGTCCTAATAGAAACCAGCAAGTGGTGCAACAAGTTGCAGATTCAACTACCCGAGATAGTAATGGAGCCATGGGTCTAGTGGAACGTCCTATGAGCCAAACGGATCCTTTTGTATTAAACCTGGTTTCTAGATAAGTATAGCATAACATTAAATGGTATAATAGATACAGGGAGTCCAATATCATTGATATCAGAAAATTTTGTAAAGGCAGAAGATATTATTTCTTCTACTAATATTGAATCTTATTCAGGTATAAATAAATCTCCTTTAAAAGTGTTAGGGGTTTTTTATGACACAGTTATTTTTGATGACATATCAGTAAATTTAAAATTGTATGTTGTTGAGAAAGATTCTTTTAGTTGGAATCTACTTTTGGGTCGAGATTTTATAAACAATGAATCCATAGAAAATATAAGTTTTTCAAATGGTTCTTTTAAAATAAATAAAAACTCTTGTGTACAAACAGAGGAGGACTATCAGTTTCCTTTTACAGATGTTTTGTTTATTAACGATATGGTAAATTTAGATGCAGACTTGAATATTAATTATTGTTTACCTTTTGAAATAACTACTAGTGTTCAAACTTTATTGAAGTCATATTACTTTGATTATGATAAACCATTAAAACCACAGTGTGATTTCAAAGCACAGCTTACTTTAACTAAAAATGAACCTTTTAGTATCAGACCACGTAGACTATCTTATGCAGAGAAAAAGTCATTGGATGAAATTCTTGCTAATTTATTAGAAAATAATGTCATTAGGGAAAGTGATTCACCTTTCTGTTCACCAGTAGTATTAACCAAGAAGAAGTCAAATGAATATCGAATGTGTGTAGACTATCGTACTTTAAATAAATATCTTATTAGTAGATCAATTTCCCTTGCCGCTAATAGATGATCATTTAGACAGGTTAAAGAATAAGAATATTTCTCTAAATTGGATTTGAAAAATGCTTTTTACCATGTTCCTTTAGATGAAAGTTGTACTAAGTACACTTCATTCGTTACACCTTCAGGTCAGTATGAATTTCTTAAATTACCTTTTGTTTGAGCTCAAGTCCCTCTATTTTTGCAAGGTTTGTTAATAAAATTTTTAAAGATTTGTGCCAACAAGGAAATGTTTTTAATATATTTTGATGACATATTAATTGCTACTCAGACTATCGAAGAAAATCTAGAAGTGTTAAGAGAAGTTTTAATATTAGTTAGCCATGAATTTACTTGAGTTAAGACTAGATAAATGTTCATTTTTGAAAACAGAAATAGATTTTCTGGGTTACAGGATTAATGAAAATGGTATATGTCCTAATAAAGATAATGTGAAAGCTATTGCAGAGTATCCAGTTCCTACAGATACCAAGCAGGTGCATAGATTCTTAGGCCTTGCCAGTTATTTTTAGACGTTTTATACAGAACTTCTCTATCATCGCCAAGCCGTTATATGACCTATTACGAAAAAATGTCAAATTTGAATTTACAATGACACATTTACAAGCTTTTGAGAATTTGAAGTCAAAACTGACATCAGAACCTATTTTAGCAGTTTATGATCCGAGTAGGGAAACAGAACTACACTGTGATGCAAGCCAAGTAGGCTATGGATCATTTTACTTCAGAAAACAAAGTGATGACAAATTTCACCCAGTGTTTTTCTTTAGCAAGAGAACAACTGACTATGAGTCTCGCTACCATAGCTACGAACTTGAATGCTTGAGTATTGTGTATGCACTTAAACGGTTTCATGTTTATCTACAGGGAATCCCTTTCAAAATAGTTACAGATTGTGACAGTTTTCGCTTACCATGAGTAAAAAGGATATAATTCCAAGGATTATGAGATGGTGTTTGTTATTGCAAAATTATGATTACTCTATTGAGCACAGAGTAAATACAAGAATGCAACATGTAGATGCCTTAAGCAGAGTGAGTTATGTACTGGTATTAGAAGGAAATACTATTGAACAAACTTTGGCTTTAAAACAGTCCAAGGATACAGTTATTTCAGATCTTCGAAAAAGACTTGAGGAGACAGATCATCCTTTCTTTGAATTAAGAAATGGGTTAGTATATAGAAAACTGAAAGATAACATTGCATTTTATGTACCAGAGAGTATGGAGTCAGCAGTTATCTATCACTATCATAATGAATTGGGTCATTTCGGAACAGACAAAACATTTGAAATTATCTCCAAGACATATTGGTTTCCAAAATTAAAATTTAAGATTGGAAATCATATTCAAAATTGCTTAAAGTGTATTGAATTCAATCCTAAAGTGGCAAATCAGAAGGATATCTACATAGTATACCTAAGGGCAATTTACCTTTTGAAATGCTTCATATTGATCACTAGGGCCATTAGCTCCTTTTAATAAGAATAAATATATATTTGAAGTTGTTGATGGGTTTACTAAATTTATTAAGTTCTATCCTTGCAAATCAACAAATACAGGAGAAGTAATTAAATATTTAACTGAACATTTTGCCAATTATAGTGTACCGAGCGTTATCAGTTCAGACAGAGGATCCTGTTTTTACCTCTCATGATTTAAGAAATTTTTGGAGGAGTATACAATTAAACACATACTGATTGCAAGTGGTTGTCCGAGAGCCAATGGGCAAATAGAACGCATGAACAGGTTATTGACACCTCTTCTAGCAAAGATAACCGATGAAAAACAAATCAACTGGCCAAATGCATTACATGAAGGTGGAATTCTGCATCAATAATACAATAAACAGATCAACAGGAGAAACCCCAGCTAAGTTACTTTTGGAAGAGATCAAATAGGAAAGATTAGGGATAATTTAAGAGAAGCATTACAAGATATTGATAAGGAAGAACGGGATTTAGAAATGATTCGAACTAAGGCAGAAGCACAAATAATTAAGGCACAAAATGTAAATGAACAGTATTATAACAAGAAGCATAAGGAGGCTCAAAAGTTTAAGGTGGGGCAATATGTTATGATTTCCAACGTAGACACAACCCCTGGAGTAGCTAAAAAAACTTATACCAAAATTTAGAGGACCGTATGAGATTGTGAAAGAGCTACCAAATGATAGGTATATTGTGAATGATATTGTTGGTGTTCCAAACAACACAAGTACCATATGAGGGAGTTATAGACAGTAGTAGGATTAGAGCTTATGATAAATAATCAATTTCATTATTAGTTAGGGTTAAAATAAATTATGTTTAATTTTTATTCAATTATGTTTATGCTTATTTATAATCCATTACTTGTACCATTACATCGAGACAGTTAGGGTGTGTTATGGATATTATGATTTCCATTTGTACCCCTATGGACACTTCAATCCATTATTTATGTTATGTCGTGCTTATTTAAACTATTATGAATGTTATGCCTTGCTTATTTAAACCATTATGAATTATGATTATTATGATTTGTTTATTTAACTCATTATGAATTATTATTATTATTACTGTATGTTTTAAACTTTAAAGGAAAATGTTCATTTCAAATATCCATTATGTTATGTCTTATGAAAGTCATGAATGTTAAATATCTTAGTTATGTAATTAATATACTGTAATATTAGGTTGATCGAGGACGATCAGACGTGTCAGGATGGCCGAACTGTAGTCTTATTTGAATTTCGCGCCATTGGACAGATCTGATTGTCACTCAATTTGAAAAAAAAGAAGATAACCACACACTTTATGTTTAGACTTGACACTTGTGATTATGAATTATGGCCATCGGAATGTTATGAAAACTATTATGTCGAATTATGTACAATTAGTGTTTCTTTCCGCTAAATAAACTTAGAAAACTAGAACAATATTATTTATTAACGGAGCCTACAATATATATATATATATATATATATATATATAATATATATATATATATATATATATATATTACACAAAGAAAAAATGAGATAAAAGACTACTCCTGTATAAAAAATAAAACTATATAAACAATATTTTTTTATGTTAGGAGGTGGTAAATCTTCTAAAAAGCGTACGAGGCCGTAGTTTCGTTAATGATGCCCTAGCGTGTGTTGGATCCAGAGTGAAAGGGTCCATCTGCACGCAGACCTCCCAGTGTATTCATCCTCATAGATGCACCTATAGCTCCCTGCCTACCAACTAAAGTCCACCCTCTCAACCAGACTACTTATGAGGTAAGTCGTTTCCAGACCGGTGCATGACATAAATATCCCGTTTTTCCTTTGTCTTTCTCTCTCAATCTCCCTCTTTCTTTCTTTTTTCTGGTAACTTGAGTTACTGCCTTGAGTATTGCCTGGTATTTAGTCGTTTCCCTAATTCTTATTTCTTTATCCCCTTCATCCACTAATAAGTACGATTGTTTGTTCTGCTACCTCGCGGATTGCACCTTTCTGTCATATCTTTTATTCACTCTGCCATCTTTCTACTTGATATGTGTTTGACTTTAAGACCTGGACGATCTCATTTTACATTTCTCCCCTCTCGTTGGCGCTCCCATGAAATAGACTTTTCCTGCTACGCTTCCTACTATTTTCTCTACCAGAGTCTTATATACTTCTAGTGTGATATTAGAGAAGATATATTTTGCCACTATTTTGTATTGAATTGCTGCAGTTCGGTATGAAATTAAATCTGTACGTTTTAAGTGGACGATTAAAGTCTCCTTCTTTTACAAGCTTCCTGAACACAGGACAATTTTCCAAGATTCCAGTGAAATATTCCAATATTCCTAACCTTTGGACATATGGTGTATGTTTATGGTTAAGCTAATTACAGGGTTAGAATATTAATATTACAGGGTATTCAACGAGTAAATGAGAATAGACTTGAAATGGAAATGAAGATTTAAACATAATGATTAAACATAATATTTAGTTAATAGAAAGATGAGCGCCAATTATTTTTAGAATATAAATGGTAAAATTAAACCAAAAGATTAGAAATGAATAAAATCGCCAGAAATTGGATTAAAATAATGATTTAAAGAAAAATAACAATATGTAACAATATTTTTTAATGTCTAAAGGACGTGTTAGAAATTGATTTGAGTGTATATTAATTCAATAAACGTATCACATATAAAAATGATAGAATACCTATGATTGTATCAAAGATTATAACTTTAAAAAAGGTAAAGTTGTTATTTACCAAGCTGACAATGCCATAAACCTACATTTTCTAAAGTTTCCGGTAACAATAGGGAACTATATTAAAATATAGGCGAGGATCAAGTTTGTGTGTACTACTTATTAGTTAGTTGTTAATAAATACGTTCTGACAGATTTCAAGCCCCAACGCAACATCAAGAACCTAGGCCAATGTTTATAGAACACTAAAACGTCTCTCAGACACTGTTTGGCTTTCTCTTACTCATTATCTACACAATCCTTGTTTACCTATCAGTGTAGGCCTAGTGAAACAAGCATCCGACATAAAATTTAATGTCCTGTGAATACGCATTTTAATTTATTGATTTTTATTTTTATATTCTGTTACCTATTTGTGAACTGCTCGTAAATACATATATAGAAATTTCATGCAATAATTAGTTACAAAACATGTGTACTAAAAATTTTAATACAGTTTTTATGCGTATTATTACACAATTTTCTGATAAGGTGATTGTTATGATACATTAATACGATAACAACTGAACAGATAGTATGAAATCCCAAACTTATTTCTACAATTCTTCTTCTTATTTAATCAGGGGAGACATTTCCTCCCATTCCTCTCATTCCTGCATCTGATACTTGGTTATGCGATCATTGTACCAAAAGTCTCTATACTAAAACAATTTTTAATTGAAGGTGATTACTTGGCAACATCGCACTTAACGAACGACGATAACTTTTCAACGAAATCATATTCCACTTATCAATTTTACAGAGATGTACCTAAAAAATTTTAATTATTTATTTAAACACATAAGTAATTAATTAAATCGAAGACCGATATAGTTATTAAATTATCATGTGTCTTTTAACTAGTATCTTATTCGCTCCGTGGATAACCATGGTAGGGATACCTTGAAATAATGCCAGCGGGCGTAGCGGCGAAATATGACAAAATTGGACCTATCTTTTACGCATAAATTTAATCAAAAATGGGTGAAAATACATGTTGCGTATTTAATTGTGCAAATAATAGCAAAAATAGTGAGTGTCGGTTTTATAGGTTTGCAAAGATTACATATAAATTCAAGAAAAGAAAATGATGGATTCGTGTGATTAATATGAAAGAGTAAATATCACATAATTTCATTTTTATGCAAATCAAATAGGAAAAAATTTAAATAATTTACCTTAAATGATATTTCATAAGTTTTCAAGCTAACTGCAACCTGTCTGATGACAGTTTTTATATCATAACTTTTACTACTATTGTTTTTAACTACATGCTCTTCCACATGAAAATCTTGATTTTCCAGTACTAGATTATTCGCTTTTTTTCCGTTTGGGGTTGCAAAGATAAATTATGATGCATTTTTAGAAACCCTGTTTTAAAAACATTTATTTTGTACATAAACTGAAAAAATATAATTCAAAAACTAATTATTAATAATTGTCAATTTCGTATATATTTAACATATGTTTAACCCTAAATTGGGAGGTCCAAAACTCTCAGATGAAGGCAATAGGTCAATCACGCACGAAGCGAATAGCTCTTTAACAAATAAAGTAAAATTTTATTGTTTTTATAGAGTACCTACTACAGTACTTAAAAAAACAGAAATCTTTGTAAAATACTTATTTTTTGATTAGATTAAACAATCTGAAATTTTAACATACGATCTCGTCGTTGCACATCATTCTCTATTTATAGAATTGATATGTGCTGTAAACTTTATATTTGTATTTTTTTTTAAACTATTATCATGTGAATGCGTGTATATAGTAGTGCATTTGTTTATTTCAGTAAATTCTCAAAATATGAAATAAAGATGGCACTAACTCTTAAAGTGTTATTAGCTTTGTCAGAAGAAGACTCAGATTGTGAAAATGCTGACTCACTTAAAGTGTTTTGTTTGCCGCGAGGTTAAATTAGAAAGTTTCTTATGTAAAAGATATTGATGATAATATTATTTGTAAATAATTAATAAAATCGGATATTGCAGGTACATATGAAATACAAGTGATTGGGAATTCTGATGATTCTGATTATAATATTCCTCTGAACCACGGATAAAACGTCTATAGAAAAAACCAGTCAAAAATAGTAAATCCAAATTTGTCTTAGTTGTAACAACAAATACTTCTTTCTGCTGCTTTGTGCTCAGTAGTAATTCAACATCAATTTGATTGATATTTAGACAATATAAAAGCCAACCATGGAGGCAAGTCATGTATAGAAATTTTTTCACTCTTTTTTGATAAAAACGTAATTGAGAGCATTCTATATTTTACAAATATTTATGCATCGCAGAATAACCCTTACGATTTTGAAATGAATAACATATATTTGTATATTATTTGGTTCACACTCTGCTTCAAGTTGATATACATTGGCCAAAGGATGAGGATAAAGAAATGCACATTATAAGAATCGCTACATCAGTGTCAAGCTTAGTACATGTACGTCAATCTAAATTTGCTTTACCAGATGAAACCAGATTCTACAATATTGGCCACATTACAAAAAGAGACGATAGCGCAAGAATGTAGGTTGTGCAAAAGTACTACTATTTATTTATGTAAAAGGTGTAGCATGCATCTACACCCTGAATGTTTCGAAAATTTTCACCTTACAATTTAATTTATATTAGGGATGCAATATGTTCTTTTATTAAAAATTGTACTGTTTTTCTTGAAATTAGAAAAAAAAATTTTTTTTGGTTGTAAATTAGTCTTAATTTATGTGTTTTTAATCCAATCTAATAAATTAATTGTCAAATTTCTATTTGTATACTGACCGGCCGTTAACGGGGGAATACTATATAAATAATAAACTTGCGCAAATTTACTTTACATACCTCAAACTATTTTAAAGTTAATAATAAAGTCTATTTAATAAATATATTCCCAAGAAATAGAACACACTACGCCTATGCACATAAGCATTTGGAACGAATAAACATGAACTAAAATATCATATTTCACTCATTACCATTCTTTCTAAGAACGTAAATATATCCACCAGCAAAATATTGATAAGTTTGCGGATGTTTTAAACTATTCAATAAACTTGTTTTGCAATAAGATGAAGTATACACAATAACAATTACCCCTGTAAGAATTGACTAATGAAATTTTACACGGTTGCCCCTACTGTTTAGGTCAATTTGTAGATTAGTCACCTTTAATTGAACAACTGTCTGACTATATAACTTGAAAACTTTACCAATAAGCCTTATGATCTTCAAACATGCAAGCAACTTTCTTAGAGGTAGTCTCAGTACTTTTTCCTGGATCAATATTTGTTTTACCGGTGTATTTATGCTTGATAGTAGGAAGAATTTAAAATTCACAAAGAAAATGTGTGGAAGCTTCTTCTTCCATTTTGCATTTCCTGTACCATGATTCATTCCCACTACCTATGTCTTACAGGTGTTTTTCTAAATTGACATTGTCCAGTCACACTGTCTCTGTGATCTCGTTCAGTCAGTCTCTGTGCACATCTTCAATTCTCATCAACTAAAAACCGTTAAACTACGTAGACACGCATAACAAATAAATCCTTGATCCATATGTAAGATGTTCTCATATCCAAAGATCAAAGAGAATGAAGATACCGTCTCGACGACTTGTGGAAACCGACCTAGTAAACGGTGTTTGCTTACTCCCTAGCCGATTATCTGTAGGGTCTGGGAACCAAACCCGTACTTCACGGTGCACGACCTAATAATGGTAGTAATAAGGGAAGAGGTGTGCATTCCCAGGTGTATAATGCCCTCACTTTTGGATTTGGCCATGCTAAGCGCCCCGAATAGTAGACTAGGCGGGATCTGTAGAAATTCAGACCATAATGGACATTTTTCCATAGGAAGCTATTTTTTTGCTGGATTCCCTTCAGGGTGTGCCCAATATCGATAATCACGATATACGCCAGTCGCAAACCCTGTGCTAAATTTTTTATTTAACAAAATCTGAAAACAATTGAAGATTTTTTGCTCCTATTTTCGTTTATAATTCGGAAAATATTGATCCTCGAGAAAAAATTATAAGTAGTTAAAAGTTTCGTTATTCAATTTTACACAATATTTCGTTAGCTAGAAATAGCAATAATTGGAAAAAAAGTACAAAAAAATGAAGTTAATCCTTTAAATGTTTTCGACTTTCTAAACTTGACTTACGAGCTCCATATTCCGCCTAGAAAAACTTTTTAATATGTTTAAAACGTGTGCTAAATTTTGTTAAGATCGGCCATATAGGTTTTGCATAATAATTTTGCAATCCAGCCTACGGGAAAAAAATCGCAAATTTTCAAATTAATTGTAGACCCTAAATAAGGCCCTCAGATAGTTGCAAATTTTTTAACAGATAAAAGAAGGCTCAAGCTTTCAAACGCTTTTTGTAAAATTCAAATCGGTTCACTGGGAGAGCCTAGAAATTTTTTAAAAGTTTTAAACATTTTTTATTCTTATAAACAAATTGAATAACTTTACGAGCTTTAAACATATCAATTTCAAAATTTATACACTTAATTAAAAGACACTTCTTAAAAAAAAGATACATTCGGCTTACTGGTTGTCGAGATATTGAAGATCAAAGTTTTTATATGAAAAGTTTTACGTAATGCGCTTCATGGTAACATCTATAAAAAAGACAAATAAAAAACTGTTTTCGCGTAAAATGTCGCTCTGAATGCATGAGAGGTGGTGGTGAAGGATATTCACTCGAAATGTGAATCGGCGAGTTCAAAATCATAGCGCGCGCTAAAAATTACATTATTTCGGCTTCTTGTTAACCAATATTGCTCTTCTTTTTTGGATCGATGTCTCGGATAACAAAGATTTTAAATATCAATTTTTCAAATACCATTTTTAATTGCAAATTGGGAAATTTGCAATAAATTTGAATTGTTGGAAAATGTTCAATCCAAAACAAATCCTGCCTAAACTATAGGTGTTAATATGAAAGCCGATGATCTTGGGTGAGACGGCACCCGATACTAGTGTTAACTGCTGCGTGGAGTAGCATAGAACTGGCGAATATAAAGTATTTTTCCATTCGATCTACAGAGCTAATATTTGGCACAAAAAAGATGCAGTTAAGAGATTTAACTTCAAAAAAAATTTTCAAAACATCTACAAATTTGTTTCAAAATAAACTAGTTTTTAACTGGGACTTGCGGGACTTAGTAGGACTACTAGTTGGATATTCGTCTCCACTCACGCTCCGACTTGCTATCCAACTAGCGGTCCAACTTCAGTTCTAGTTTGTTTTCACGACGGTGTACATCGCTTAACCAAAAATGTATCGAGTAAAAACTACGCAAAATATAATTGGAGAGGAAAATGGCAGCATTGCGTTCTTATCATTTGAAAAAAAGAAGAAAAAATGTTGGATGAAGAAATTATTTGTTGATCGTGTGAACTATTGTGACACGAAATTGCTCAATGTCATTGATGAGGATGATTACAAAAACTACCTCAGAATGGACAACTTCACTTTTTCGCTGTTGCTGGAAAAAGTTGGTCTACTCATTTCCAAAAAAGATACCGTCATGCGTGAATGTGTCAGTGCTGAACAACGCCTTGTAGCAACTTTACGCTTTTTGGCCACTGGAAGGTTATTTGAGGATCTGAAGTTCAGCTGTAAAATATCTCCACAACTATTGGGAAGGTGATACCAGAAACTTGCAGGGCTATAATAATTTTTCGTGCAATTGAAAGTTATTTTCTATTATTTATTTGCGAACTGGGATCTTTTCGCTAAGCGATGTCGGACAGACAGCATCAATTGTGATCTTGTAGTAAATTTACTATTTTAATTGGGAATAAGCCACAATATGAGTTAGAAATTAAATGTACTTGACGTTTGGACTTCCACTTCGGAAATCTTATCAAAATATTCCGAAGTTGAAGTCGAAACGTCAAATAAATTTAATTTCTAACTAATATTCAGGCTTATTTCCAATTAAAATAGTAAATTTGCATAAGATGCCACAAGAAAATAACTTCAGAACAATATAAAGAAACAGTTACTTCTAATTTCAGTACAACTATGATTTAATTTTCGTTGTTTGTTGATAATTTCTTCTGTAGCCAATCCGGAGTGTTGGAAATTGTACCTGTGTGGAAGTGTCCGAAATAGATCTACAGAAAGGAAAATGATTTGCCCTAACAAAAAGTAGATGATGATGAAGAATCGTGTATTTTAATAGGGTAATTTCGTGCAATTGAAAGTTTATTTTCTTATTAAATATTTGCGAACTAGGGATAATTACGTAAAGTAATTCATAGAAATCTCATACGTGACAGGTGCCGAAGGTCAACTGACTGAGGAAATTTTCGATCCGACATGCGATCCGACTTCCAACTTCACCATTCACGCTTCCATTTCGTCGCCAGTCTGAAGTCGGACCTTCAAGTTGTCCCTCTAGATATTCCGACTCGTACCACTAGTTGTCCAACTAATTCAACCAGCCCACTCACGGTCCGATTTCAGATCCAGATTTATTTATATTCAGAAGACCTTGGCAGCTAAAACACTGGACCGTAATTTTTGTTCCAACGTGGTCGGTTCTGAAAAAAAAAGAAGTTGCTTACAATAATATAAACTGTAGAAGGAGCTAAACCAAATAATGCATATACGACTCGTCTCCTTAAAGTACCGTTTTCTTGTTAATCTAATTATGATTAGTGGTATTATGTTTCCGGCTACTTTGAGTTGTCGATTGGATGAGCAAAGAAACCACTCAGATTATGAATCCATGACATTTGTCTTCATTTAATACTACGTTTTCCTAGAATATTTCCCTATATGGCAACTGACAAAAACTGGTATAGGAATAAGACATGGTCACTTGCTTCTTGTCGAAAAACCCATCAAAACGTTGCTTTGTGTAAACTATTCATGACTTGGACTGGTCAGTGATAGAAGATAAAAGACAATTGGATTAAAGCAGACAGTTATAGAATTATAAATATTGTAGGATTCAAAGGGGTTATTTTCCCCTTATAGATATTTGTACAATGCGGCCTAAAAAATATTCTGTGTCTATGATTTAGCTCAAAAGATCTAGGCTTAAAAGAAGTACTATTATCCGTTAAGTGGATACTCTTATTACCTGATCAGGTTTCATTCCAGATATTTATGATATTGTCAAACAATTGACCTACAGTTGAAGATATATTAGACCATTTTCTATGCCTTTTGCAAAATTTCTATGTTACTGTATATACTTTGATCATTTTACAGAGATAATATATAAGTGAACAGTTTCCAGTGGGACCACTTATGATTAATTTACGTTCAATTTAAGAGTATGTTTGTATAGTGTATAGAAGGTTCTAGTAACCTTTTTGCTTGCCTTTAGTCTGGAATATTTTCCTTGTATTAGTCTGTACTTAGTTTATTTTACCATTTTTGAATAACTATCATTATATATATTTTTGTTATACCGCAGAATGGTTCTGGTCCAATAAAAAGAGTATATCAGCTCATTCTTTAGCTATAGTGTCAGAAATATGGTAACTAGCAATTTTTATGCCCTGGTGTCTATAACAGAGTTACTTTCTTGTGCTTTGGCGATTAGATGAGGTTTTGAAGTTCCTAGCTGTTGCGGAGTTACGAGTTATAGACTTGTCTTTACTGGTGCTTGGTCTTCAACGTATATAATCAATTTTTGACAGCATTGGGGTATTTTTCTGACACTATTGAGCATAAAAATCTATTGCTAGTAGTTTTAGAATGAAAGTTAGATGAGAGAAGTTTGGGATGCAGTTAATTGAGATCAAATAAGACTCTTGATTTTAAATATGCCTAGTCGCTGTGAAGAAATAATTAGAAATAAAGGAGGAAATACTCATTATTAAGTATTTTTGAGAGAGATGACTTGTTAAATAGTATGTTGGTTAGGTTTTCTTAGGATTTAGTTGTTTTAAACGACAATAAAGTTTATGTAAGTCGTTTTTTGCTTCCATTGCTCTCAATGGAAGCCTTCCAACCTCAAGCCTATTTTACGATAACTTAATCCTACATCCGCTAAAGTTATTGCCTTTACACAATCATCGCGTCTTAGATTTCTTAAGGTAAGCTGCTGCTACTCAAAATCTGCACTCTTCACCTTTAAAACTTTTTGATTTTTTCCATAGGACACTCTGATCAAAAGATATCGAATTTTAACCGTGGAGTTAATACAAATTTTACTTAAAATTTATTTCGGGCGCGTAACTTATATTCAAAATCGCCGCTCGCTTGTGTATATATTCTTCCGTGTCTGTTAAATTTCAGACTATTTCGAATTACAAAAAATAATAACTTGTACAACTGACGTCGCAGTTTTGTTTTGAGAATATTTTTACTTATTAGAAAACCGAGACTTAGAGACCGGACTACGATGACGCTGAGGTGCGTAAAACATTGTTTGTTATGCATGAAGTTTGTAAAGTCGTGAGGCCAGATGACACCAACGAGAAAAAGATTACCTTTAGATATTAAAACAAAACATATTTAAATGGTTGGTTGTTATCTGATAGATGCCTACCTAGCTTCTGTATTCAATATTTCATGATAGCCCGCGTCGTCTAAGCCATCCAACGTTGCCACGTTGAGTTTAATTAAAAAAATTGTTATAACGTTTTAAAACGTTTTCCTGCGTCATCCGATAGTGTAAAAATATCTACCGTTACTCCAAGATTGGTTTTCTAAAGCTCTAAGAGTCTTTTTAGGTAATGAGCAGAAGTTTGTAAATTTCCTTTTTATTTGTATTTGACATAGAAAACGATACAAGAAAAAATATTGTTGATAACATGTCTGCAAACTTAAACAAATAGATCTCATTTGAAATCATCTGGCTTAGGCGGGATTAGCAATATCCATTTATAACACTTCGATATGGTGGTCTTGTAAAAAAATTACTATAATAGGAAATACGTTTATTACTGCACTTTTACTATGAACAATTTAATTTTGTACATGGAAACTATAAAACAATTTTTATTATTGTTTAAACATAAAATGTTTATTCTAGAGTAAGACTTTATACAAAATTTTCACCTTGTGCGAGTTTGATCATGTAGGGACCAGTGTCCTACGCTATTAAATTGAACATCTTGCATGCACTAGTGCAGGATGCAATAGTTGTCTCTTATTTGGTGTATTCTCTTGTGTCGGACTTTCCAGCTTTCATTAACGTATGTTCAACTTGAAATTTGAATTGGAGAAGGGTGATGTATCTTACTTGGTTTTGTTTGCAGTTTCTTCGGCGCAGCAGTCAGGAGGATAATCCTCCTCCTC
Source organism: Diabrotica balteata (assembly GCA_918026665.1). NCBI lineage: Eukaryota > Metazoa > Arthropoda > Insecta > Coleoptera > Chrysomelidae > Diabrotica > Diabrotica balteata. The sequence goes on along the minus strand of OU898285.1, from coordinate 55,994,793 downwards.
AGTCCTAATCCCTTCTGGGATGTGGTGACACCATCAAGCCTTCACAGTTTTTTACGATTTCCCTTCATCCTTCTCTGTCCTGGACTATTTGTTCGGTTTCATGTAACCCTTGATTAATCAATATTTGGACGACAACGGCTTGGAGATCTTTCCCTGGGTCTCTTTCCTTCAACTCTACCCTCGACTATCAGTTTTTCTGACTATCAGGAGGATAATACATGTATTAACCCATTAAGCGCCGTTGATGCGAAAACGCAGCATTTTAAAAGGAATTTTTTTTTATACAACTAAATATTTTGTTTTAAGAAAATTCTTTATATGTTTTAATTCCTACAGGCTTGATGATATTGAAATATATTTTATAGAACAAATATAATTAATTGTTTATCTATTATAAATTAATTTCTTCAGCAGTTTTTTACATGATTCGTCATGACTATATAATCTTCTTGTAGAATTTTGACTTTGCTTATAATATTATAGTTCATATGATTTTTATAAAGCATAAACTACAGATTTAGCAATAACCATACAAAAAAATTAAATAATTTTATCAAGAAAAAGTTACATGCATTCAAACTTATTGTTGCGTTTTCGCAACAACGGAGGAATGTGCTGTGTCTAGGTAATACCGCCTACGCTACGTGACAAATCGAGTGTAACCGTACCTATTTGACTAGTTCAGTCTTGTCTAGTCTAGAGCGTGTTAGTATAAGCATATACAGCAATAATTGTGTTTCTCTGTATTGTTGCGGATAAAACATATATAATGAGTTCTGGCAAAAATAAGTGGAAAGATAATTATGATCGGAATAGACCTCTTACTATTCAAGAATTGGAAGCTGCTATTGAAGAAATTCAAAATGAGACCGAAATTGATGCTGTTATAATACCACCAGATGTCGATGAGCTTACTGATGAAGAGGAAAAAGATGACGATTTATTGGAAGGCATTATACGGTATAATTATATAAGATACTGTTATGTAACTTTCATTTTTTTTATTACTTATAGGCCATGATAAGCCAAAAGACATGCTTTACGGTAAATCACCAGTTGAAGTATTTTATAATTTTTTTGACGAGGAATTATTAGACATGATTTTAAAATACACTTTAAAATATGCCAAGGACAACAATCGACATGATTTTTCAATGACAGTATCTGATTTAAAGAAATTTATTGCTATTTTGATCTTGTCAGGATATCACACGTTGCCACAAATGCAGATGTATTGGAGCAGAGATGAGGACAAGGGAGTACCATTAATTAAAAATTGCATGAGTCGAAATAAGTTTCGCAATATAAAAAAATATATACATGTATGTGATAATGCTCAACTTGACAAGCAAGATAAGTTTGCTAAATTGTGCCCATTATTTGACAAAATAAACAAAAGAAACCTGCAGTTTGGTATATTTTCACAAAATTTATCAGTCGATGAGGAAATGGTTCCTTATTTTGGTTAAATAAGGAACCCGCTAAAATGTTCATCAAAGGGAATCCTGTTCGCTTCAGTTTTAAAATTTGGTGTCTTTGTTCTCAAGATGGATATTTGTTTCAGTTTAGTCCATACGCTGGAGCACGAGAACATAACAGTGATATGGGACTGGGAGCAGATGTTGTTGTAGATCTATTAAAAGTTCTTGAATTTCCTTCTCAACACAGAATATTTTTTGACAATTTTTTTTCGTCTTTTAAACTATTTCAATATATTACTGAAAATAATATATACGCCACAGGAACTGTGCGGGAAAACAGATTCCAAAAGTGTCCTTTAGATAGCTCAAATGATTTAAAAAAAGGGGGCAGAGGTGCTTTCGATTTTAGATATGATTTAAAATCCAAAATTTGTGTAGTTAAATAGAATGATAATTCAATCGTTATTATGATGTCAAATAATATACCAATAAATCCAATTCAGCAAGTAAAACGGTATGATAGAAAACAACGAAAAGAAGTAAGTGTAGACCAGCCATTTCTAATAAAAGAATACAACAAAAATATGAGGGGTGTTGATTTACACGATAACGGCATAGCCAATTATCGTATAAGAGTAAGAGGAAAGAAATGGTGGTGGCCTCTTTTTATAAATACTATAGACAGTACAATCGTCAATGTATGGAAAATTTATAAATTGGCAAATGACTCTACAATATCGCAATTAGAGTTTCGCTCTTATATTGTTATGGCGCTAACAAAAAACAGAAGAAAGTAATTCATTATCAGCCAGCGACGATAAGGGTACATCAGCTCCTAAATACAAAGGACGAGGAAGGCCAACAAAGTCAGAAATACCGAAAGAAATGAGAAGTGACAAAGTGAACCACATCGTAATATGCCACCCTGAAAAGTCAAGAAAAAGATGCAGACAATGTAAAAGCCAAACTATATATATATATATATATATATATATAATATATATATATATATATATATATATATATATATATATATATATATGTGTGTGTGTGTCAGAAGTGCAATGTACATTTACACTCTACATGTTTTGACAGCTTCCATAAATTGTAATATTAGGTTTTATAGTTTTTTTACAAATATTTTATTTAGTTTTACTACTTTTGTATATTTAATTTTGAAATAAATCTCATAATCCATAAAAGTGTATTTCATTAATTTCTTAACAGATTCCGCCATTGATGCAAAAATGCAACATTATTTTTTTAGAACACCCTGTAACCTAAAAAAAATTATATCCAGTTTTGTCTTTAAAACACCATAAATAACTAACCCTTATATTATTTTTATAAAAAATTTACATATTTCATACCTTGGCGGTTAATGGGTTAATAAGATGAAATTTTATTCCTAAATAGAATTTTTTTACCTTCATTTAGATTCTATATAGTTCCACAAGCATGTCATGCAAATAAACACTTCCCTTTGAAATGTTATATTCTTTAACAACTGCTGGCCGTTCGATTTCTACATAGGGTTTTCTCTTGTTGCAAAATCTTTTCACATTCTATGGATGTGAAGAGATTTTGCAGATGGATGGATTTAGAGGATGTTTTTCTATACAGTTCGATGGTAATGTGACGGACTTATTCTCATATCATTTGAGAGCATTTTTTTACTGTCTATTTTTACATCAGATGATCTATGGCTTTTGCCATTAGAACTTTGTCTTCTAAAAACGACAACCTACCAGCCTCCCACTTTTTACGGTCTACGCAGCACGGAATTTTTTTTCAGAGTAACAAGTAGATTATGAGATGTGAACCCAGTATCCTTGAAAATCTTGAAATTCCTGTGATTTGGCAGATTTCTGACCAACTTCAAAGTACTATTTCTCACTAATTCCAAGACCTAATTCATCTTGCACTTTTGCTTTTAGACTGCTATGCTCTTTGAATGGTATAATAAACTCATCGATGCTGTTGAATTCCTCAGGTGGTTCTTATTAATATTTTGCCGAACTTTTTTAATAAAAGGTTTTACTTTATATGTGTTATTGTTGCTAGACGAAACTTTTTATTATCGTTGCCATGAAAATTTGTTCGTAATTTATCCAAACGATTGCGTGACATGATATAGCTATCGTATTATATCGTGTTTTTTTCTGCCCAATACATTCTATACGAAGAAACATCTACAACTTTACTCAATACATGTATGTCTAAGAACAGTTCTATTTTTGCTGCATTTGTATCAGTATTTTTAGTGTTTTTTGCACAGAATACAAGTTTGACTGCTCAACAAAATTTTGAATAGTCTCATTGTCACAAAATGTTTTAAAAAATATTATTTTCATTAACCAAAAAATCACCACTGCATTCAGTGTTTACATCAATCAAATCGTTGTCTGTTTAAGTTATTTTTTTAATGCTTTTGTTTTGCTTGGTATGGCTGTGGCTCTTATATAATTTTTTCAACATTTTCTACCATGTTCTCTGTAGCTAAACTGCTCAAGCTATCTTCAATAATGTTTTCCAATAATAATTTTATTTGAATTTCTTCAATAATTTCTTCTTTTAAAGTCTCTTCTCCATTATCTACGCCAAGTTCGAGATGAGAGTCGTCAAGAAGACCAGCTATCTCCACCTACGACAAATTTACCAATTCCTGAAAAGAAGCTTTGGTTTTGTTATTTCTGAACACACGATCTACCTGAAATAACAAATATATTGTACTTTTGTATTTTATTGATAGAAACAAAATTCACACGACTTCAAAATGATGCTATTTGGAGACCCTCACAATTTCCCAATGATTCCATTTGGATTCATTAATATTTTTAATGTTTACCTAAACAATCTTGTAAATATGAGCAACATATAATGCAAATTATTATATAAAAACAATGTTAGGAAACAAATACATTTTTTAACGCAATTACTGGTTCAATTATAACTCACCTTAAGGGTCCCATTGGTGTACCTATATACTTGAACAGTATACATGCACAAGTTTATTGCACAAGTATACTGGAATGTGTGTTGAGTAATACTTGCGTAAGTCCGTTAACTGTACAAGTGACATGAGACTTTTGTACGTTTTACATGTCCGCATGGTCCGTAACATCCAAGGTGTTACGGACTCACAAGTTGTAGACTTTCAAACAGGCAATAAACATAATTTCTAATTTCCTCTAAACTTAGGGTAGGAACACGTAGAACACGTGTTGCCGGCGCTGGCGAGCAAGCGCTGACAAGCGCCAACAAGCGCATGTTTATATTAGCATACTTTGATATGGAACGGTACACAAAGAACACTTGTCTGAACTTGTCGGCGTTTGCAATAGGCGCTGACCAGCAAACAAGAATGTTTAATAACTTATTTTCCAGCATCTAGAACGCTGATAGTCGTATTTGGGAGTGTTTGTTTTGTGCGTTTACACAATAGTTGAGGCTATAAAAGCATTTATTAACATGATTGCCAACGATCAATTGATCAGTCTGGTATACGAAAGACGGGTTATATGGGATAAACTAGTCAAACCAACAGTCCAACAGGAATTATGTGGAAAAGTGCTGGAAGAACGTGAGTGTTCAAATGAAAATTGAAGGTAAACAAATAATTTTATTATATTACAGTATCTATTTAATTTTTGTTGTTACATACGGCCTGTCGGTCCTAATACATATTTTAGAAACTCTTAATTAAACAGTATGATTTCTATCATGTATAACATTTAGAGCAAAAATAAATAAGTCAAATAGATTCTGCACTATTACAAAATTATGTTTACACATCATAAACTAAAGGATTATTGGCAAAGTACGTGGTGAATAAATCCCTAACACTTTTTGCCTCATTTATCGGTCTTCCAAAGGGTTTTTTTTTATTGTTTGACACAGGAATTACTGCTGCATCAGCTAAATGATGTGTTATGTCCTCCATATCAATAACGATATTGTGCAAAATACATATACACTTAATAATTTTATCTACTATTTCAATATCTGTTTCAATGCTCTTCGAAAGCAAACGCCATTTTGCATGTAAAATTCCAAATGCGCATTCAATTGACTTTTTCATTCGAGACAACCGTTTATTATAATTTTTCTCATCAATGCCTAAAGCGTCTCTTGCATGATGGTTTAAGGAGGTAAGGGAGCAGTGGATATGACTCGTTTCCAACAAACACATATGGAGCTTTCACATTCGTTCCAGGTAAGAATGAGGGTTCCGGAATGTCAAGTTCCTGCTTGTTTAATAATAGATAATATAAATCAGATGCTTGGAAGGTCCCATCATCACTTTGTTTGCCATATCTGCCAAGGTCGACTGTTATCAACCGATAGTTCGCATCAGCAACGCCTTGTAAGACGACAGAGAAGAAATGTTTGTAATTAAAAAACATGAATCCTGAATTACTTGGACATTTAACTCGGACCTGCTTTCCGTCAATTGCCCCAAGCCCATTTGGAAAATTCCAAAGACTAAAAAAATCCTTAGCAGTTTCTAGAAAAAGTTGTTTGGTTGGTACTGGTATATGCAAAGGCTGAAGTTTATCCCATACAACCACCTCTCTAACAATGTTCCCTACAGTCGATGAACCTACTCGGAAACTGAATGACAAGGATTTGAATGATGCTCATGTGGCTAAATACCTGAAACCAAATAATATGTACCTGTAATAATAAAATAACATAAATAATAATAAAATAACATACTTTAAATTAAATTTCAGTATTCATAAATGTAGCTATACACACATAGGAATTCGACTAACCATAATGTAGTTAGTTTTGTATCAGTAAACCTTCTTGTGTTTATATATTTTCCCGTTTTTTCTTTTATTACAGAAGACAAACTGCGCAAACAGTGGAAGTATTTGCGTGAACAGTTTAGTACAGAGTTGTCGAAAATTAAACGCCCAAATCTGGAGATGAAGGTGGGGAATAGTACACCAGTAAGTGGCACTACTTTAAATCGTTGTACTTTCTGAAAGACATTATTAAATCACGACCTAGCTCGGGAAATTTGACCCGAACTGAAGCTCATAGGGACCAAGAAAACTCTCAGTGCGGTGCATCTCCTGTCACAGCTCTTGATGCTACTGAGGATGAAAATGAGGATGTCGTTATTCAACATGAACAATCACTAGACACCACAGATGACCAAGATTTGTTAGATTATGCCGAAGTACGAAATTACTTTTTCCGTTCTGACGATTCTGCAGCATTAATTCCGCAAAATACTCCATCCAATACTCCTCCTACAGCAACAATGTCACAGACTCGTAAGTTCCAGCCAATATTCAAACGAATAGTTAACCTATATTAGAGCCACCCATAAAATCTTACTTTTTGTTTAAAAATGGTATGTAATTGAGATATAAAATATAATTTTGTGCTTATATATATTTGAATGTGATTTAGAATCTTATAAAATTTACAAATATTAAAAATTAAAAAGAATTCGTTATTGTCTTTTAATGCCAAAAGTAAGTGAATAGAAAATTTCATGAAAATTGAAATACCTACCCAGGTTCTTGTTTATCATAAAATTTACACTGAAAAAATCAATATTTGCTGTGTTGGTACATATCAAACAACCTATTCCGTACTGCTCTCTTGAATAGATGTCAGAGGCTCTTAAGGTCTTCCATTATTTCTTTATAACTCAAAATGACTACAAACGAGCTCGCAAGATATGAGAATGACATCCATTGGTCGATAATGGAATTAGAAAAAAAAAAGAGAATAGTTAAACGTCAAAGGACAAATGATTATACCGCATCTATGCTGGAAATGGAACAAAAAAACTAGAAATCCTGGCTCGAAAGACCGATAACATAAATAAAATGGAGCCTGAAGACAAAGACTTGCATTTTTTCAAAAGCTTTCTTATGCACGTAAAAAAGATTATGCCAGAAAGAATTTTAGAATTTCGCGGGAGGATCCAACAATTAGTTCAAGAATTTGCGTACCCAAGTAATTTGCTTAGAATTCAGCCATTACTACCCGTACAATCTCCTTCCGCACCACAGTCCCATGCTACAACACCATCAATAACTCACAGTATTCCATCGAAACCAGACTCACAGTTTTATATTAGTAGATATGGATTTATGGAGGACAGCGACCAATATATACTATCTGTAGTTTTTATCCTTTGCATTATTTTGTAAAAAAAAACAATTTCAATAAAGTTATACTTCATCATCATCATCATATAACGGGGGTCCTACGGCGATTGCCGCTTCCCGCATTTCAGCCTCCATCTTTTCCTATCTCTCTAATCTTCCTCTTCTAAGCCTCTAGATTGCATTGTTTTTGTAATTTCTCTTCTCCAGGAATTTGGTGGTCTTTCCCTTTTCCTTCTTTCTGGCGGAACATACATTAAGGCTTTCTTTGGCCCTATAAAGTTATACTTACCTCAAACAAATAACTAATCGTTCTTCTGGAAGTATGGGTTGATGATGCCAGTTACACCACTTTTTTGATAAACCTTTTTCTACTGTACTCAGGATGTAATTAAATGTCTCCAACTTCATCCTCATGTATCTAAAGAATCTCTTACTGTCCATTTTTAGCTGCGGAAAGAGGTAGTGGTACTCCCCGAATTCCCGCCGTTCACGATTAATTTCATGCACCATCCCTCCTTCTATGTAAAATTTTTAAGTGAACATTTTCTAATAAAAACATTTCATCTTCAGTTTCGGAATCCAAACTGATGCTGATATCCAGCTTTTTACTTGTCCACGTAAAAGCAGGCAAGCGCTGAAAATAAGCGCTTGTCAGCACCAGCAATAATCGCGCCGGTTCGCCGGCGTTCTACGTGTTCTTTCCCTTATGCACCAAAGTATCTCAACAAGTGTCAACAAATTATAATTTAAAGGAAAACTTTTGTTTTTATGATAACTAGTTCGCACCGTAAATATTGCTAATTTTATATTGATCAAATTTTTCTCAGAAGTTTTGACATATAGCTTGTGTTGTTGACCAGTGTATTACTGTAGATACCACGTGTTGGTGTTTATAATAGTTCTTTGTGATTTATACAATGTATTTATTTGTTAAAAAAGATACTTAATTAGGTATATGATTTACTAGCAGCTACATGTATATTTAAAGTCATAAAAAATACATTTGTAAGCTGCATCTAGTCAAATTCTTCCTATGCTTTTGTCTCCTTCTGAAAGTCCTATTTTAACATTTTAAAAGTCATTCTAACAAGCAGAACACAACAACGGTACGACAATGAGGTATTGTGAAATACTCTACGGCGTACGCCATGTGTAAGTAAATGTTATATATTTATTAAAAACTTGTTTTATGTACTTAACATATATTTTTCATTCCGCGTCCATAAACAGGGAAACAAACTGCACAATTATGCGAATGTATGGAAGTATTTTTAATGGATTTGTCAATAATTGACATTTTCTATTCCAAGAGTAGTTTCTGTTTACTGTTTACAAACATTATATGGCCTTGACTGATTTATGTACGATGATTTCAGTTAGATATTATTCTGAGATAAATATTATATCAATTATTTCAAAATCGTCATTATAGTGATTATTTTACATTTCCACGTCACTTTTCAACAGCTTCTACAGAGTTAAATAATATTTTTACTCTTTTTGAAATACACATTATATATATATATATATATATATATATATATATATATATATATATATACATATATATATATATATATATATATATATATATATATATATATATATATATACATATAATTCTTGACTTTGCAACATCTAATGCGTTTGTTTGTGAATCTGTTGTTGATGATCTTTGTGAATATCTTGTATATGATTGGTAGCAGACTTTTAATCTTTCTTTTTTCAGATCTAGAACAAGTTTTGCTGTGATTAGTCTATAGTCGCTGCCTCTTTGAAATTTATTTATTTGTTGATAGAATAAAATAAAAAACAATGTTGTTTATCAGAATGATGTCAATTTCGTTCTAAGTGGTTCCATTTAGTGCTACTAAGTCCATTTTATGTTTAGCTGCATTTAGGTCGCTTATAAATTCCTGTATGTACTCTACTACTACTAAGGATTTCCACAGTTTTCACTGTCTTCCTTCACTCAACCGTTTTCTCCAATTTTCCCTGTCATTCCAGTCTCCATCTCGCAGGGTTCTTTTCTCCATAGCCTCGTCGATTTCGTCTCTGAATGACCTTCGGGGTCTTCCTCTCTGTCTTCTTCAGATCGGGCTCCATTCTGTGATTTTGTTTATCTAGCGTCCTCTGTCCGCTCTTCTGACGTGGCCGTACCAGGATAGTCTCTTCTCCTCTACATAGTAGATTATGTCTGATTGCACTCCCATTCTCCGCTTAATCTCTGCGTTTTCAATTCTGTCTCTTTTTGTAAGTCTACAGCTACTCCTCAGGAACTTCATTTCTACTGCTCTTATTCTACCTCTATTTCTCTTGTTTATTGTCCAGTTTTCGGACCCATATGTTCTTGACAGGATATTATATATTCTCTTTTTTGTCTTTATCGTAATGTTCTTATCCCACAGCACTGAATTTAGTTGTCTTATACAGTTTCTTGTTTGTCTTAGTTTGTTGTTTATATTTTCTTCTGTTGTTCCCTGGTTCGATATTATGGTTCCTAAATACTTGAATTTATCTGTTCCATTTACTTGTCTTCCCTCGTCTATCTCTAGGTTTCTCATATCCTTGTTTTCTGTTGATAGGTATTCGGTTTTCTCTAAGTTTATTTCCATTCCGTTGTTTTTATATTCCTCTTCTAGTTTTCTGAGCATAAAGCTGAGATCTTCATCTTGTGCGATGACTACTTGATCGTCAGCAAAACTTAAGGTGTATAGGTATTCGTCTCTTACTGGTATTCCCATTGTATGTACTCCTACAGGATTATTAACAATCAGAACGATGTTATCTACAAATCTTAGATGGCTGAGGTATTCTCCATTAATGAATAGACCTTTGTCCTGACAGTTCATTTTTCTGAATATATTTTCTAGGGTTTCAGTGAAGAGTTTTGGTGATATAGTGTCTCCTTGTAGGAAGCCTCTGGTAGTCGGATAGTCTGAAGTCTTCATAATGCTTGTCTGTATATATTTGCTTGTATATGATTATAATACAAGCAAATATTATATAGACAAGCAAAAGCTAAGGTAAAAATTAATAAACATACTCCAGAATTTTTCACCACTAGTGGCATTTGACAAGGAGACACAATATCACCAAAGCTTTTCACTTCAACTCTAGAAAATATATATTTAGCAAAATAAACTATCAGAACAAAAGCATATTCATTGATGGAAAATGCCTTAGCCATCTAAGATTTGCAGACGTTATCGTTCTGATTGCTAATAATTCTGCAGAATTACAAGATTTTATAAGCGGAATAAATGCAGCTAGCAATGAAGTTGGCCTAAAAATTACCTTGACAAAAACAAAAACCATATAGGTCTGTGTTTATCCAAATAACTAGTGGGTGTCCAGTATGTAATAATAAATAACACTGCACTTGAAGCAGCAGACGAATCTGTATAACAAGTCACTCAAAGGGCACTGGAGCGATGTATAACAAAGAGAGATGGAAAAAGAATAGAATCACATAGAAAATTGGGGTCACTGATAGAATCAACAGAGTTAAATTTTTAAAATGGCGGTGGACGAGACATTTAGCGAGAAGAACTGACAATAGTTCACTAGAATTACACTATGGTATCCAAGAGGAGTCAAGAGACAAAGAAGAGTTTCAAATTTAAGATGGGACTATGGCATAAGTAAACAAGCCGGTCCAGCATGGCACGGAAAAGCGAATATCAGACAATCGTAGTCAGAAATGAAGAACGACTATGTAAGAGAGGCTGCACCCTAATCGGTAGAATATGCTAAGAATGATGATGATATTATATATTAGAACCGCACGAAAATCAAATTAATGATCAGATACTAGATATTATCAAAGAAAGCACTAGGATACGATTTAATTGCTGGAGAATTACTAAAAACCTGCCTCGTAAAACCTTAGTAAAATTCACCAACCTAATTAATGCTCCATTTAGATTGAGTGTTCAAATTTATGGAAAATACCAGAGGTTATAATACCAAAACCAGGGATTTCACCAAACAAAATTTCCTCGTGAAGACCAATATCATATTTTAATCGAATTAAAGGCAGATATCGAGCACTGTTTTTATTAAATCTTGCGTAAGTACTTTCGGACAGAGCATCTTCAGGGACATCTGAAATAAGCCAAGAAACGCTTTTTCAAGTGAAGGAAAGTTAGTTAACTTCAAAAAACGGGAAGTTGATGGTTGATAAAAAAAATGTTATATAACGTTTTAAGCTTACTTCGTCAAAATTATAGGCTATCCAGGACTTTTATGAATGTTATAAACATTAAATAATACATTTACGCAACACTACACAAAGGACAAACAGTTAAAAAAATTTTAATTTGAAGAAGCTGTTGCGTAACAACAATATTTAATATTTTTAGTTTATTTTTGTATCATATTATTAGATCATACTGAATATTAGTTTAGATTTATAAAATTTCTTTGTACCAACTAATAATCTGTAAAGCGCCGATAGCTTGAATTTAAATAACTTTCTACACAAGTTTCTAAAACCTTCATAGAATCGTAACAATGAAAGGATTAGTATTTTCCAAATTATCCATTTGACTCATTCGAAAATTCCGAAAGTTGAGACAAATACCCTTCTCAAGTAGTTTTTACCAATGAATTGAAAGTCGAAGGTATTTGAAATATAAACATATCCTTAAAATACGTCGAGGGCTCAGGGGGGAGATTTCTGAATGTTAACAAAAATTACAAGCCGAGTGATTGAAGGGAGAGAGTGGACATCAGTTCGCAGTTCAAGTCAGTACAGTATCAGTTCAAATTCCAGCATCGAAAGAGCGCTAGGCTCTACTCGCCCCAGCGGCATTCAGAAGGTTTAAACCAGTCGGTATATTAATAAGTTCGTGTCAATCAGTTCGTGTCAATATTGTATCACCGAAAAGTTATCTAGTTTTATAGTTTCATAAAGTTTAGTTTCATAAATCAGCTATCGTATGCAAGTTATCGGCGTCCAAAATACGTTGTAATCGTTTAAATAGACTTGTTAAAACGTTCGTTTCGAATCTTTCATTTGTCCCACTCTTCTGGGTTGTCCTTCAAAGAAGTATATAAAGTGAACCTATTTCCCTAAGGAAAAACCTTGTTCCCCAAGGGAAAAAACCAGCGACATATGACTGGTGCGCGAAACAAAGCCATCAGGACAAGGTGTAAGGACAAACACACCTGCATCCTCGCTGAAAAGCTACATAGTAGGTGACAGCAGGAGAGAGAATAGCTCCTGGTTTTTACGGAAATGTTAAAGTGACATCTGCCATATGATAACTTGGATGAAGTCATAATCATGGTGGTGTAATCTGCACATTTCAAAATTCTACAATCTTTTTAGACGTAGCTTAGTCATTCCACAATTCGATACGACTTTCGAAACTATTTAAAAAATTTGCAGTCATACATATCTGACAGATATTTCAGAATTAGGCAAAAAGACTTGTACACAAATCTAAAAGAAATCACAGCAGGAGTCCCTCAAGGAAGAGTATTAGGTCCAGTCCCTCACCTGTTATACAGATACTACAGATACCTTTGCAGATGAGATGATACCGCGATCCTAGCAGTAGGTTATACTAGAGAAACAGAATGGAAAAATTACAGTTGTTACTAAAAAAAAGTCCATACTTGGACTAAAAAATGGAAAATTAAACTAAATGAATCAAAATCAATCAAAAGTTAATTTTACAAATAAAAAAATCCAAAACATTCCATTTAGAACAAATAATGCCCAAATACCATATGCATCGTCCACAAAATACTTGGGTATCACACTTGCAAGGCTTTGCTGAAAATTTTATTTTAGAAAGAAAAGAGACGAACTTGGTGTCGTTACAAGAAACTGTAATGACCAGTATTGATGTATGGTTGCCAACTCAGGGGCTATGCCAATTAGAGTAATCTCCAGATCATCCAGAGATTTCAGAATAAAGTATTAGAGAACATCATTGATGCTCCCTGGTACATCAGAAATGTCGAAATCCAAAAGGAGCTTGAGACGGAAAATGTAGATAAAGTTATCAAGAAGTTGGCAGGTAGTCACGAACAACGACTCCATAGTCGCGTAAACATTAAGGCCATCCAGCTCCTCGATAGCACTGGGTTAGAAAAACCACTTAAACGAAAAAAACCATTTTAGTTTTTGTAAAGTGTTAACTAGTGTAAAAGCAGAATATAATAGTGTGTTGTATGTTAGCTCTAATGTGCAGTTGTTTAAAGCTGTTAGAATTTGAGTATCCTTTAGTAATTTATGTCAAAGAATGATTGATAATTATTGGTTAACTGTGACCTAAATACAGCTAAGGTTTTTAGTTATTAGAAAACATACTCTATGACGTTATTGGTAACCTAGATTTAAATTCAGAAAGCTCGGTCTTTACTTCATCTTTAATAAATGCTACTGTATAAAAGTGAGCATTTAAAAGAAACCTATGCTTTCGTTTTTGATTTTCGTAAAAACTAAATCAATAATCATTTAAATTTTCAATGTTACAACTTACCCCTTTCACTAGTAGCTCCTCGCTCCCCTACATAACATTTTTTACATAATTCGGTATCTTTCGAGTTTTAACAAGTCTCTGCAAGTCTTTTATTGTCTTATTAGTATTCACAAGCAGTGTTGTAAATAATTTTCATATTACGACTTATTTTATACTACACTGTACCTATCAGATTTTTTGATAATGTGAATATAATACTATTTTCAGATATTAGATTACTGTATAAAGAAAACGATTTACTACAAACGTAAGGTGTAATTTAGTGCCGAAAGAAAAGTATGGAAACTTATTATTCAATTCTGGTGCAATAATGTAGAGATATAAACAGATGTACTTTTAATCAATCAGAAAATTATTTTTAAAGAAGTAACGAGGTTGTCAGAATATGACTTCTAAAATGAACATTGCTCTATTAACTACTTATTAATTTGAAACATACAAACCATAAAAGTTGCTTCGGAATTGTATTAATTTAAAGATGAAGAACCATGCAAACAAGAGACTCCATCATCATCATCATCATCAACCTGTATTCGTTCACTGCTGGACATAGGTCTCCCTCAGCTCTTTTAACCTGTCTCTGGCTTGTGCAGCTTGCATCCAGTTATAGTGCTTCTTGCCTTGGTAACCACTCGACAATACGTTTTGTCCATCGTTTGTCTGATAATATGGCAACGTGTCCTGCCCAAATCCATTTTAGTGACGCGATTTTTTCGATGACATCTGTTGCTTTTCGGTCTCTCAGAGAGACGCCGAACATCCGGCGCTCCATAGCCCTCTGAGTCACGTGAATCTTATTCACTACCTTTTTTGTTAATGTTTCCGCTACATAGGTGAGTACAGGTAACATACATTGGTCAAAGATTTTCCTCTTGAGGCATATGGGTAGATTTGATTTAAATTCATAGTTTAATTTACCAAACGCTGCCGAGGCTAATTTTTTGCTACGTAGTAACTCTCATGTTTGGTTATCTCTGCCCAACCGAATTGAACCGAAAGAATAAAACTGAATACTTCTAAAAAAACTTATGTTTATCGGCAAATGGAACTTATAACCAATCAATAACAGAGCATATGGAATAAAGTTAGAAACAGTCAAGAATATCAACTATTTGGGCGCCAACGTTAACAATAACTGGGATATAAACAGGGGAAAAAATACCCATTGAGAAAGACAGCAAACTCCTATAAAAGAAAATTCTGACTAATAGAAATATTTATTACATTAAAGCTTAAAATCAGATTAAGACGCTGCTACATATTCTCTACATTGATGTTCGGGATGGAGATCTGGAGCATTACAGAGATACTAATAAAGAAATTGGAAGCCTTTAAGATCTGTGACATATTTTTAAACCTCACAATACTGGGCAAAATCGCCGGAAAAGATGCCCAGGTCAAAGAAGAACATCATAATTCCGAAATTTTTGAGAGTGGTATGAAGAGAGATCCGCTAATTTGTTTCAAGCTGCCGTAAACAAAGTTACTATCAATATGATCATCAACGTTCGATATTTGGACAAGGTACTAAAAGAAGAAGTTCACTAAGAGGTGTCTATATCACTCAGCAAACGGCCTATAAACCCCGAAAATAATGTATCAATAGATGACTGCTAAAAATGATAACATCTGCATTGTTAAAATTAAGAATCTCTTGTATGAAATAATTGAGATCCTAGTTCCGGGAGTCTGCCATAAAGCTTATAATTATTATGCATCTCCATTTTGGGAGAAGGCGCTTGAAGTAGAAAAAAAAAGAACAAACTTAAGCATAAATTTAATATTACGTTTGCAATTAATTGCTGAAGAAATAAAACTTTCTTATCCGGCGCTTGTGCCTTGTAGGTAGTTAATAAAATAGTCAATTGCTATCATAACTAGTTTTATGCAAGGTTATAAAAATGATTACTAGCAACGCCGTAGCTGTACATTACATCACAGTCATTGGCATATCGCAGTGGTGCAAGAGAATAGTGGTTTTATTATGTTAACTAGGTATTAGAATCTCGTCAAAAGTAGAGTAAAAAGAGTATGGTTTATTGGTTATGGGATACACCCAGAAAAAGAAAAAAAAGTTTTTAAAAACTGTGTTTTATTCATTCGGGTTCATAAAAAACAGCTGTTTTACAATCTTAAGAAATTTTTATTCATGGACCAATTTTGATACGTTTTTAAACAAGCCGAAGAAAAATTTGTGTTATAAATATAATCATCTAGGCTTAATAAAACACTGGTGAAATAAAACTTTTGTATGCCACTCAAAACTGTCTTATATCAAAATTAATAAATAATAATTCGCATGCCGAGCCCAGTAGGCCCATGGCTTGATTAACCAGTCTCTTTCATCCCTTCTCTTCCATTGCTTTTATACTCCAATTTGTGACGTCTTTTTAGATGATCTTATAATCCATTTTCCACCTTTTTCTGGATGGAACTCTTCTCTGACGTCCTCCTATTGTACTTGACAATTTACTCGGGCATTTTCGGCAGTCTACCCTCTGGCATTCTATGTATGTGTCCTAGCCACCTTAGTCGTTTAATTCTTATTACTCCTAGTATGTTGCTCCCCTTATACCACTCTCAGATCTTCATTTGTCCTTCTGATCCAAACGCCATTCTCTATTTTTCCTTCAAATATTTTCCTTAGGACTTTTCGTTTCCATAACTGAACCATTTTTTACGGTTTTTTATTTAATGTTTATTAATGTCTGTTTAAAATCTATAAATAATATCATGGTCGGTTTTTGGTATTATACTTTTCCTCTAGTGTTAATTTTAGCAAGAAAATAAGAAAATTTGCTTTGTTGTGCAATTCACAATTCAGTGTATTCACCAATCTTTTTGATTGGTTGTCACATCCACGGACTTTAATGAGTCATGCACTTCCTGTACGCACTTCGGGATTTTGGGAATAACTTGTTTTCTACTCCAATAACTGAAACTAGCAGCAGTGTCTACTTTTATTCTGTTTTTGTGTCGGTTCGGCGACATCGATTTCAGCAATTGCTCTCAAGTAATTTCTTTACTTTTTTTTCCATTCGAAGCAATTATTCTGAAGTCATCTTACGCAGATATTTTTTCTTCAAGTGAATCTTAGTGTAATACAGCCGTGCAAATTTTTTACTTCAGACACATCTTGCGTAGATTAAGATTGATACTGAAAAAGAACCGTAAAGAAAATTTACTCTCCCGCCTCAGAAACATTGGAAACTGATATGAAGTGGCAGATGGTGAATCCATTTTCCAACTCGCAGAGGAGTAAAACTTCAGAACTCTTCACTAAGAATAGTGATGCAGATGGGTTGTTCTATGATGGTCGTCTATTTACTGGGATTGCCTATTTGATACCTTTAAAAAAATACCTCCTTTTACTTTTGCCAAATAGTTTTCTTCGGGCTTACGCAAATAATTATAGCTTCATTATAGCTCTAAAACTCGGGCTCATTTGGGTTACAAGACAGTGACTTATAGACTTACAAAGCTTACAGACTATTGAGAACTATCTAAAATTTTCTCAGTTGCGGTTAGAATGTAATAAACTTTCAGATATCTGTTTTTATAACTACATGAGAGGTCTGAAAGCAAGACTAATGGAGAATCCTAAGTCATTCTGGAAGTATATAAATGATAAACGATCCAACCATAGTCTACCCAGCTCAATGTTTTCTGGCAATCAAACCACTATGGACGATCAAGAGATGGCAAATTTGTTTATGGTATCTTTCCAAAACAGTTCGTACCTTTTTAAAAATAAAGTTATGAAGAAATTTTTATAAATATTTACGGAAATTGCGGCACTTCCAAAAAGCTTAGAAATATTTCTGATGGTATTCCTAACATGTTGCTAAAAAAATGTGTGTGCACAATTGTATTTACATTGTATCTACTATTTTAACAAGTCTCTGTTATCTTCAACTTTTGGAAAGAAAGCTATGTTGTTCCAATTTAAAAACGGGACAAAAAAAAACCATTGAAAACTATCGCAGCATCTGTATCCAATCTGCAATACCAAAATTATTTGATTGTCTGGGTAGCGAGCAGATTTCTTGAATATGTAAGGATCTTGTCAGGAGCAACATGGCTTCTCCAAAAACAAATTAACTTTGACTAATCTATTAACCTATCAACGTGATATTCTAAACACATTGAAAGCAGAAAGCAGACTGATTCAATTATTTACACAGATTTCTCTAAGGCGTTTGATTGTGTTGATCAGCAAATACTGTATACTAAGCTGATTTTGAATGGGTTCGACCTAAACTTTGTTTTTTGGTGGAGAAGCTCTTTCACTGGCCATCAAAATGTTAAAATATGTTATTTTTCTAAGGAAATGTGGTCACATCTGGAGTTCTACAGGGAGGTCATGGTTCTCCTCCCCTATTTAATATTTTCGTGAATAATATAGTTACTTTTGTATAGTGGCTGTGCGAAATTTGCTGATGATCTCAAAATTTGAACAATCGTTGAAAGTATTTCAGATCAGGAACTGCTTCAGGATTGCTAAAATCGTTTTTTGGAGTGGTGCCAAAAGAATAAGCTATATTTGAATACCAACGAATGCAATTTTATAAGTTTCTCTAGAAAAACTTCTAGGTTTGCGTCAAGTTACTGCATTGATAACTAGGCAGTAAAATACACATCTACAGTAATAGGATGGGTGTAATTTTCGATGAGAAATTAACTTTTGTCGATCGAATTAATTCTATATCAATTAACGGGTCAAAGATGCCGGGTTTTATTACCAGAAATTCTAGTTTTTTCTCCTGTTTCCTATATCCTATATCCTGTTTCCTTAGAGAGGGTTTAGCATAAATTCCTACGAGTGTGCGCGTTTCAAAGTGGGATGAGAATAGCAGACCATGACTACACTATCATGGAGAGGTCTATGAGCTTGACTGATTTAACTGTGAGGAGGGATCTGTTTGGTTTAACTTTGATTTTTAAATTAATAAATGGTAGAAGTGATTGACCCTCTCTTGTGAGCCAGATCGGTCTTAGAGTACCATATTAGCATGGTTTGCGTCATCTAAGTGCTTTTAATGTTCCATTTTGTAGAACAGCCTATGGTGCTAATAGCTCACTGAATAGATACTTATCTTTGTTAAACAACCTGAATGCAGATGTATTTAATATGTCTCTCAATAAATGTATATATATATATATATATATATATATACATGTGTAGTGTACATGCATGTGTATGTGTCTATATTTTTAGTCTACATTATTTAGTGAGTATTTAATTTTGTTACGTTAAAATACTGTTTACTTACCGTTT
Source organism: Diabrotica balteata (assembly GCA_918026665.1). Taxonomy (NCBI): domain Eukaryota; kingdom Metazoa; phylum Arthropoda; class Insecta; order Coleoptera; family Chrysomelidae; genus Diabrotica; species Diabrotica balteata. Next base: position 55,975,460 of record OU898285.1, on the reverse strand, counting down.
ATCGTAAATTATAACATTTAATGAAACTGTCCCGTATATTAAATAAAGAATGCAACTAAAATGCATATACGCTGCCAAACGTATGACCCAAGAAAAAAAGAACATCAAATGTCTGTTGTGGAAAATATAAAAAGTTGATAAGGTATCATAATCATAGCTACCGCAATCACAAAGTATAAAATTTTGTTGATAATCATTATCCTTTTGACATTATAAGTCTGTCGTTTGTAAACTAATCGCACTCAAGGTTTTTCTAATTGCCAATATTCGTTATAACCAGCTGTTTTACTACGAAGTTCATTAGTGTTATATCATTTGCATCCATTAACTTAGTCATGTCTGTTTACACACAAACACTGCTATAAATGATGCTACATCCAGCGAATTCATGTTCGATCTCAAACATTTAATTTAATTAATCGCCTATTTCTAATGAAGCAACGGTAGTTTCTAAAATCTACGAGGAGTGTCCAGTAAAATCTTTGTGATTAGAATAACAGTTACGCAGTTGACGTATCAACAGAAATGAATTAAATCTACTTTTCAATTATTTTGAGACTGATCCAATGTTTGCTGGAACATACCTTCATATATATATATATATATATATATATATATATATATATATTCTTCTTCTTCTTGATGTGCCTATCCGTTACGAATGTTGGCGATCATCATGGCAATCTTTATCTTATCTGCAGCAGCGCGGAAACGGAAAAGCTGCATAGATGTTGTATTGAACCAGATTCTGAGGTTCTTTAACCAAGATGTTGGATTTATCTCTGGATCATATCTGGATTCATTTCGCATAATATGTCCGAAGAATTGTAACTTTCGAGATTTATTGGTGGTCAGTACCTCTCGGTTCCTATTCAATCTTCTAAGGACCTCGTCATTTGTGACTCGGTCAGTACACGGTATCTTAACTATTCTTAACTATTTTGCGATATATTCACATTTCAAATATCTTCGTTCAAGGTCCACGATTTAACACCATATAAAAGGACAGAGAAGACGTAGCATCGCAGCATTCTTACTTTCGTATCAAGAGAGAGGTTGTGACTCTTGAAGAAGGCCCCCATTCGATTGAAGATGGATCTAGCTTTTGCGTTGCGTGCTCTAATCTCCTGGTTGTTGGTCCATTCTTCATTTATTATGGTAACGAGGTAGTTGTAGTGCGTCACTTTTTCTATAGGCGATTAGTTGACGTAGAGTTGACCTTCTTATCCTTTTCTTGCTAATTATCACAAGCTTTGTCTTTTTAACGTTTATATTGAGTCCATATTGTTGACTTTAATGACCAACACGTTGGACTGACGATCTAAAACGTTATCATAGGAATTGGATGCAAAAGGCACAAGATCGAAATAGATGGAAAATTATGAGAATGTCCAGTAGTGGATAAGCGAAGATTGAATGATGATGATGATGAGTCTATTTGATTCCTAATAATTCTCCCGAGTCTGTCTTGAGGGGATGTTCACGTGTACAGCCTGCGAAGTGGTAATTTTAAGAATGTGTTAGTGACAACTAGTTATGAGTCTTCTGCGAATTTTTCTAGGAGGTCTCCTATCTCGTTTCTGACTCTAAGTCCATGTGCTCCAATGTACTGTGTTTATCTCCAGGTCCAATCTTGGCATTAAAATTGCTATAATGATGAGAACTTCCTGTCGAGGAATTTTCTGTATGATACTGTTGATGTTCTGATATAACTCAATTGCTTCTTCCTCTTCTTTGTCTGCAGTGGGAGCATAGACTTGGATGATGTTTATAGAAATACGGTTGGCTTCTACTTGTAGTAACATCATTGTCTCTGATATTGGTGTAAAGTTAGTAACGCATTTGGCAACCTTGGGTGATACAATTATTTCGACTTCATATCCATATTCATGAGATCCATCACTTTTTCCCGAGTACTATACCCTGTGATCTTCTATTTGTATTTCTCCAGAATCTGGCCATCTTATTTCTGCTATTCCCATGATTTCAATATGCATTCTCTTTGCATATTGAAATCATCTCCTGTATTGCATTGTGGATTTTGCTTGCTTTGTATAAAGTTTTGACATTCCATGTGCAGATCTTGATATTCTTTCACTTCAATTTATTATCTTTTGGTAAACTTAAAACTGTCCTCCCCGGAGACCCAATCGGAGGACTTACTCCGGAATTTATTTTAGTATTGAGCATTGCCATGATTGATTGACTAGGGCATATCGCATTGGATCTTTAAAGAAGTGTTTGTCCTACTTGTGCTTCTCCATCCTTATGCCGTTGATCAAATATTTGGTTCATCCACCTTCAAGGCCGATTTTACAACCTTTAAATCTCATTCTTACAAACCATCCCAGTTTTTTCAATCTCCTTCAATCAAATCTCGTCATACGTATCCCCATCTCTTCATTCAGATAACAAACAACAATTTTTACCTTCAATTATAAATTTCCTAAAAACTATTAACATGCTAATCGGTTTCTACAAATTCTCAAGAACTAACGGAGAAATATACCTTCTAAATATTTTATTGTATTGTCTTATAATCAAAATAATTTATGCATATCTTTTAAATTTTGTTTATTATAGGTAATCCAGGATAATGGACTCTCATTTATTCGAAATATCTTTTATAGCTTACTAGTCGAATTATTTGAATTATTATATTTTGTACTTTAAAATATATTAAGCAAACCAATATTATTTTTAATTTTACATTGAAACCGCGTTGAGAATTTGATAGTAGACGTTTCGGCAACGTACCAGCATCTGGTTCTGTAGAAATAGAAGAACCGTCAAACGAAAGTGAGGTCTCAATCTGCCTACTAATCAATGTCGAGTCACTCGACATCGAGACAAACGGAAAACACAATAATTCTGTCAGAAAATATTGAAGGTTTCCAAAGTCTGCTTGATTGTATTCCCAAAGTAGAAGAGGAAATATGCAAACACAAACACAACCAAATTTTTAGTCTTTAATTTAAAACCGATACTTTGAACCTCTATAACTAAAAAACAATTGATTTCTAAGCCTTGGTACAAGGAGAACCTTTGATCAGCATGACAAAAACTACTACCTCTATGTAAAATTTAACGGAAACCACTTTTACATAAGAAAAAACGACGGGGTCCTTCCTCGTTAGAATGAAATAGGATTTGGAGAAATTTTTGCGCTACATTACTGTTAAATCTCTCTCCAAAATAATAGTAGATAATAATAGATTTTTTAATTTAAGTAATTGCTTTAACACTATAAATGTAAATATTAATTAAAATAATAATTGTTTTAATGGGTAACTTGTTTTATTCAGATTTAATTGTTTTTGATTCATAATTTCTCGTCTTAGAGAAAGGTACAATCCAACTCAAATTTTTACATTTTATTACATTTATTTGTTATTTATTATATTATTTTGTTACTATCACAACGAAATTGTCTCCCACTTCTACCTTGGAGAGACTTTAAAAATATAGACTTTTTTTTAATTATAACAACCCACTTATTTTTAAATTTAAACCCCATGAAAGATTCGTCATTCAATCCCACCTGTACAACTCAAAAGTACCAAGTGTGATTTAAACGTTTTCACTTTCTCTAACGTAAAAAAACAGGTAAAAGGATATCATAATGGCCAACTAGTTGGATTTTAAAATGGGTGCAATTTTGACAGAGATGCTCTGCACACCTGTTCAAAGAAAAAAAAGGATACGGTGGAACACCTGTGAATTGGTACAGTTAAAAAAATAGCTCCATATGCGATGGGCAGTAGTATTATAGTGAATATATTGTTCCCAGGTAGTAACTTAAAACTATAAACGTGCAAACACAATGGGGTTTGCATATTACGGTCAGTTTTTTTATTTAAAACTTATGTATATAGGGGAACTGAAAATTCTGTAATTTCGTATATTTTTTGGCTTTGGTTTTAGCTAACCAATTGCTAGTTATAGCAGGTTAATAAAAATATACCAGTAAGACAAGACTTTTTTACATATTGTTTACAAAACGGTGTAGTGTGCCCGATGTGGATTTTTGTACGATAAGCACAATTAATACCTTTATATCAGAAAGTTATTTAAAATTTTATTGTATAAAAACAGTTAATACAAATAATTTGTCGGCCCTACAGACCAGGCATTGAGTGCATCCAAAATAATATTGTCAGTTAATACCGTCAGTTGACGTGCAGCTTAGGTGAACATGAGCAGTACCGGAAATACAAATAAATCAACTGTTCCTTCCACAGAAGTGACACAACAAGATTCAACAATCTGTAACATCCAAGATACATCAAACAACAACACTTCTCTAATGTCATACGCAACAGCATCAAAAATATCACCGAAACCAACCTAACCAAAAAAGCAATCATACTCCATGCAGAAGATAACTTTAAACTGTTTAAGTACGTGAAAGCAATTGGTGATATTATCCAACCCAGGTACATCTGCTTCGCCTCCAGAATTTGCAACAATAGGGTATGTATATATTTAACTAATAAAACATAGTAAATAAACTTCTATCTCTTCTTCTATCTCGTCGGTCAGATAACTCAGCGGGCTGTGCGGCTGCCTCTCATTCGCTTCACTGTCGAATGGTTTAGTGGATGTGGGTCGAGCCCCAGCTCGGTGTACAGAAAACAAAAAGTCTAACGCAGCAGTTTAAAATTCTAGATGAATCTGCGGCTTAGACTAGGATATAGATAAGGGCAAGGATAGACAAGGACAAGAGATAAGGGCTTGCGGCTCGGTGATACTCCTCCATAGATCCCTACCGGACGGGCGTAACGCCTAAAAAACCGGATATATATATAAATAAACTTCTAACTAATAAAATCTCATTCTACTATACAAATCGGCTCCCTAATTTTAAACATATGTAAACTCGTTTCGTCTCCTACATAAAAAATCTTAATATCCTGTATCCTTGTTTATCCGTCACGAAATTATAAAAACTGCAGTTAAAAGCCTAGGTCTAAAAATAGCTTATCCAGTATAATTTTTTAAAGTAGGCGTTTCGGCGGAGAAATTCTCACATATTCTTAGCTTTAGAAGATAAGTTTGTGTGTTTTCCACCTCCGAAACTTTTTTGCTTCAAACCTCTTTTGTGATTTCTTTCGAAGACAATGAAAACCGTACGTTTCTTTCTACGGATAAAATGGAATGTTTTGTCTGTAAAAAATTAGTAGATACACGTCCATTACAATGGAACAAATCCACCAGAAAGTACTTCTAAATCCAGGCAATTTCTTCCTCTCCTTTAAGAGCTGAATCCACGTCTTTTGAAAAAATTACAAGGAAACTACACCAACAAATATATCAATTACTATTTAGCTGGTAATAAGCCACAATTAAAGATAAAAATACGTCTATTGATGTTTCAATTTCCACTTCGGAAATCGTTCTCAAAATACAAACAGTAAATTTTGTTTTTTGTTACATAGTGAAAAATTCTTCTAATAATTTAATTTTAACTGACTCATTTATATTGACAATTCAGATATACATTATGCATTTTAAAGTAGACGACTTTAAAATGATATTGATAATATTGTTAAGTTGCGCTCTTGGGACGACTTTACTTATAAGATAGTTCATTCGATTACATGAAATCAACCTTAACTTGAGAATATCCATCAGAAAAAAATCATAGCATGTAATTCGTCTTTAAAAAGACAAACACATGACATGATGACAGTAAAATTCTCCTGTTAGTGATTCCATAGTAAATTATGAGGGAAAAACCAGGAAAAAAACCTCATAATACTATCCCGACATGGTAAGTATTTGTTCGTGCATTTAGTTTACCTTTAATAAACACCAAAATTCTGATTTTATATGTTTCGTTATTTAAAAAACATAAATGATGTATCCTCTATATGTTACTGACTTACTAATACTGGTATTTTCTTATTAATAATTTCCTCTTTCAATATTGGTAACCAGATCCTACTACATTCTGCCGAGGAATTTGCGACACAATTGACCTCATTTAGCATATTTAGAGCCGCTTCTTTGATTTTTTTTACCATCCGTTTCTTTTAGGACTACATTTGAATTATTCCATTGAATCCGATGTTCATTATCCCATGCGTGTTTACATATGTGTGCTAAAGTAGCAGGTAATCGTTGAGGTGAGGGGACAGATTTCTGTTGTTCCCTAGGACTAAATTGCTGTTGTGATATCCCTGTTCTTTGTGAATATTGCTCTTGAATGCTACTTGCTGTTGATGCACTAGGACATGGTTTGCTAGCAGTAGACTTTGTTGGAATCTGTGTTTTTGTTGAAGGTTTTTTGAGTCTACTTTGCATGGGAATTCTTGATCCACCAGCTTTAGGAATTTTGGAAGTGGGTATTGCTGTTTTTTGTATTTATGTCAATTCATGTTGAGAGGTGGTTGATCTGTGCATACAGTAGGTGAATCAGGAGGACTTGTGGGAACAAGATCACTAAATGTTTCCTCAGCTATAGCTTGTACTGCACTTATATCAGGAAAAGGTGGAGTAGCTGGAAATATATCTGGATCTGGCTCATCTTGCTCAATATCTGACACTACATTTGCAACTCTCTTTAACATTTCAGCGGTCTTCCTATCATTTCTAAACAAGTAGTCAATGTATTATTTTTCTCTTTCTACGCGTGATAAAGGACGCATTGTATATTGAGGTGTGCTATAAGTTGACTCTGGTACCTGTCTTATTGGTGGTTTCCTATCATAGCAAGTCTTTCCTAGACTTGTGTCTGCGGGTAAACCAGAAATATCGACATCTTGATCAATAATTTTCTCGGCACGTGGAGTCTCTGGAATTTTTCTAGGTTGTAATGTCTCCATTAAGGAAGGAAATTCCTTAGAGATGAAAATACCTTCTGAGCAGCAGGCGAACCTCTTGCGATTGGATGCATCGGTTGAGGTTGTGGTACCTGTGGTTCTGGTAATGATTTATCTTTCTGTTGGTCTCGTGAAATATCCTCTTTAATTGAAGTATCTGTTTTGATATCACTATAATCCGGTTATAATGGAATAATTCAAATGTAGTCCTAAAAGAAACGGATGGTAAAAAAATAAAAATCAAAGAAGCGGCTCTAATTATACTAAATGAGGCCAATTGTGTCGGAAATTCCTCGGCAGAATGTAGTAGGATCTCGTTACCAATATTGAAAGAGGAAATTATTAATAAGAAAATACCAGTATTAGTAAGTCAGTAACATATAGAGGATACATCATTTCTGTTTTTTAAATAACGAAACATATAAAATCAGAATTTTGGTGTTTATTGAAGGGAAACTAAATGCACGAACAAATACTTACCATGTCGGGATAGTATTATGACACGAACAAATACTTACGACTTACGTCCTCAAGTAATAATCCTCATTAAAACAACTAAGTCAGTATGCAACAGATACACAAACACACAAGAAACCCTCAGAACTCAGAACTTTTTTCTAATTCTAATTCTAAACTAATTCATGCCGGGTTTTGTAAACCACAAACCAGAAAAAAGTAAGCGTTCAAAATATGACTTAATCCTACCTGAAATGGCAAAAAAAAATCATACACGAATTGTATTACAAAACTCCACAAATATTCTATAATATAGAATAGAAGAGCAAATATAATTGCTCTTCTTAAAAACTGTTACAGCAGTAGTGCTTCAAAAGCAGAAGCATTAAAATTCACACCAGACATCAAATTACGTATTTCTACATTATACCAAATATGTCTCAATCTTAACGACAAATCAACCAAAATAGACTAACTCGTCTTAAAAAAAATTTAAAAACAAAACCGATTTTTTTATGGATTATTCTAGAAAATTACCCAATCTTTGATTCTCACGCGAAACAACTAATGATGAGTACGTCTCTGACATCTCAAAACTCAGAGACATCTCACGAGTTCCCTTATTATTAAGTCCACAATTATTCATGGGTGGATGAATTATATTCTCACATTGCACGAATACAATAACTTATTTCCGAAACCAATCCTGACTTAATTTGTCCACAAGAAGAAAACTTTAAAGGAACACACAATCCTCATCTACAAAACTTAGTTATCACCATATCAGAACTACACACCGACGTGCTAGCGGAGGAACATCAATTTTCTTATCTACAGAAATCTTTTACCGTAAACTCCACCTAACCACTGCATTAGAAGCTGTTGCTATAACAGCATGGTGGCCAGAACATATCACAATATGTAAGCTTATACATTCCTCCTAATTATACATTGACAAGCACTAAATTAGAAAACTTAAGGTCTCAAATTTCTGGTCAATTTATTATTATTGGAGATTTTAATGGCCACAGCACTAAGTGGGGTTCTAAAAATACATATGGTAGAGGTAAAATAATCGAAGATGTCATTAATAATACTGATATTAATTTATTAAACATAAGAAATAGTACATACTTCCATATTTGGTCATTAAGGAAGCCTATCCTTATTAGACTTATGGGATCCCAAAATACACCTATTTATAAAAGGATGCACAGATATACGTAAATATAAAAATATCATAGACGAAGACATAAAACAACGCAACCATTGGATAGTTTCTTCCACAGATTCAAAATTAACTCAACTAAAAAACACGTTCCCTGGTGAAATGACTGATGTAAAACATCAATTCAAGAAAGAACAGAGCTTTAAACAGATTACGAAAAATTCGCGTTATAGCTGGCTTAATATATTTCAAAAGGCTTAGAGCAAAACAAAATTCATGGAATCAATTTACTAGCTCTATTACCAAAGATATTCCCCCCCCCACAAGTATCGTCAAAAATAAAGGGAATAAAAGGAAATCGCATATCATACAAAATTTCACCTCTCTTTATTCGGGACAATGTCATTACAAATCACCAACAAATCAGTGATATGCTTTCTCAACAAATCAAATAATCCTACCAATCCTTAGAACGAAATTGGTGATACTCAAAAAACTTGCAATAATAATAGGCCCATTATAATACCTTTTAGTATCCAAAAGCTAAACGATGCCATTGTGTCGATAAAAGCGCATCTGCAGGTCCAGACGATTTTTCCTGTATATTTTTAAAACATTTTGACCAAAATACATACGAAAAAATGCTCCAACAATGCATTAACATTCATTTTTTTCAAAAATTCCCATCACTATAAGTCAGTGATTTTTACCTAATTGGTTAAATAGGTCTAAGAGGACCTCTCATAAAGAAAATATCGTCCGCGCTCCACCCATCAAAATCCTACTGCCAGAAATGTTCACGCCAATACCCATGCTAACCCTCACCCCAACAACCACCCAAACCATGTCACCATCAACGGTATAAATAAACCGTCCTCTGTTCCCAGTACCAGTAATTCATTGCTTAGTGATCAGTGTTGTAGTGTCTAATTACTCGGGAGACTGATACCTCGGAAGCTCAGAAGAATGCATCGAAGAGGATGTCGAAAGCACGGCGCGGCGCAACGATAATCGACGCGATTCAATCCGGAAGACTGTTGAGTTTAATATTATTCCTGTAATAGTGTAGCGACAAGATAATTACGAATAATTAAACTTTTGTATCCAGAAATTAATTATAACCAAAGAATAGATGGAGTGAGAAGGAGAGGCAGACCCAGAGCACGATTTAAGAATCATGTGGAGAAAGACTTGAGAATTTTGGGAGTACGAAACTGGAAAGCTAAAACGAAGAATAAATAGGAGAGAATGGAGACTTATCCTTGAGCATGTCAAGACCCACCATGGGTTGTGTAGCCAATGATGATGATTCAAAAATTAAATAAAACGATCTCATGTTAAAATTTACATTTTCGCAAATGGTTATATGCATAAGAAGAGAAAAGAAATAAAAATTAAAATGTGTTTTTCAATATGTTTATTTACTACAGATATTAGATATGCTGAACACTTTAATTATACATTTTGAGTACGTTGCATTTTTTTATTTATTGGAAAGGAGATTTTTTAAAAACAAAGAACATGTGTTCTGTGTTTTGTTTAGTTTTAGTAATCATTGAGATACAATTTGCATCGGTCCGCGATACATACAATCCCTTCGAGAAATAATTACGCTTTACGATAATAAATATTATTAACAGTTTTTTCTACGTTTTATTTAATTTTATTATTTTTATTTTGTTTCCGTGGAAGTTTATCACACACGCATCCACACAACCACGGAACATTGGTGATCCCGTGAACGTTTAAAAAGAATAGTGTTGATAATATACAGTTGCCGGTTAAAACAGTGAAAATGCAAAATAGTGCTAATAAAGTGCTGCAGGAGTGGATCGCGTATCAGTGAAAATCCCACCGTTCTGGGCAGCGATTCCGAAATATGGTTCCTGCAAGTAGAAAACCAATTTGCACTAGCAAACATTACAAGTGACGCACCAAAATTCAATTATATAGTTATAATCTAGAAACGGCATACATATCCGAAGTGAGAGACATCCTTTTATCACCACCAGCTACAGACAGGTATGTAAAGTTAAGATCAGAATTGATTAAGAGACTCAGTACATCACAACAACAAAAAATTAAAAGACTACTCGAGCATGAAGAATTGGGCAATCGGGCAATGGGCAATTTACAGTCTTTAGCAAGCACAACGGTACCAGATAAAAGATTTCTGTGGTTAGGTAGAAGGCCATCCTTTACACAGCCTATTTTAGCTACCGAATCACACGCTGATTTAGACACAGTTGCCGAGCTAGCAGATACAATTTTCGAAGCCGTACCTCCTAGAACACAAATCTCGCAAACGGTCACTGCTCTTGAAAGAACCATCGGAAAATTAACAGCCGATTTAGCTGAACTGAAAATTCAGCTAGCTAATATCGCAACTGCTAAACCACAAACTAATACATACTGTCGTAACCGCAGCACCTCAAGAGGAAGACCATACCATAGAAACAGAAGCCACAGCAGGGAACATAATAGTGATATATGTTGGTATCACTACCGTTTTGGTAATAGTGCTCAAAAGTGCACACTACCATGCAAGCACCAGGAAAACAACACGGGCAATCGGTAAGTGCAGCAACCGATCCAAGCCCAAAGTCTCGCCGCCTTTTGGTAACAGACTTTGAAACTAAAAAACAATTTTTAATCGACACTGGGGAAGATTTGTACGTGTTTCCCAGAAAATATGTACGGGGCGCACGCGAAAAGACTACATATGAACTATACGCGTCCAATAACACTGTGATAGCAACATACGATTATGTTAACTTTTACAGGAACTGATTTTTTATCACATTTCGCTCTCCTAGTAGACATTGCTAACCAGTGCTTAATAGACAGTACTAAAACTCTTCGAACGAAGGGACTCGTTAAAGATTGTTTCGATAGCAGCGTAAAGACAATGGCAGAAGTGTCGCGTTACCATATGCTGTTAGCTCAGTTTCCGGAAATCACGTGACCAGCCGGTATTCTGAAAGACATACAACATCAAACCAAGCACCACATCGATATAACACCAAGTCTACCCGTTTTCTCTAAGTCTCGACGATTAGCACCTGACAAATTGTAATGGGCAAAAAAATTAGTGTGCACCTGTGCAGATTATCGACGTCTAAACCAAATGACTATTCCAGATCGATATCCAATTACACACATCGAATACTTTGGTCAGTCGCTAGCTGGTAAGATCATTTTCTCTATACAGCTGTACAAAATTTCACTCATCCTAAAACAGTAAAAGACCTGCGTAGATTTCTAGGTATGTTCAACTTCTACCGAAGGGTCATACACAATGCAGCTGAGCTTCAAGCACCACTACATGATGCCCTAAAAGGAAATGTCAAAGGAAAAGCACCAATTGAATGGACACCACAGCGGATCTAAGCCTTTGAGGACTGCAAAAGTAGTTTAGCTAATGCTGCTTTACTGTGCCACCCTGTAAACGATGTTGATATCTCCATCACTTGTGATGTTTCCGATTTTTGTGCTAGAGCTGTATTACAACAAAAAACGGATACAGGTATGAAACCTTTGGCTTTCTTTTCCAAAACATTCTCACCTAGTGAAAAGAAATATAGTGCACATGATAGAGAATTATTGGCTATATATTTAGCTAAAAAACATTTTAGACATAAGACCGAAAGCAAAGACCACCATATACAGTGATCACAAACCAATCACCTTCGCCTTTTTACAGAAGCTGGACAAATGCAGTTCTAGATAATTTCGATATTTAGATTTCATAAGACAGTTTTGCACCAACATTCAGCACATCTCTGGATTAACAAATATTGTAGCAGATGCACTATCTCGAGTAGATAGGATCAAGATAGATATCGACATCATGGACTTAGCTCTCGCACAAGAAACAGATCCAGAACTACAAACGTACTTAAGAGAGAAAACATCGTTGCAATTAAAGAAAATACGGTTTCTGGAACAAAACGTTAGTTTGTACTATGACGTAGCAACATCTACAGTCAGACCATTTATACCGAAACCACCCCAAATGGCAATTTTTAGCACCATACATAATCTAGCAGATCCTGGAATCAACAATTATGTAAAGATGATCACACAGCGATATGTTTGGCCTTCAATCAAATCAGATGTGAGAAAATGGACTCGAGCGTGTCTACAGTGCCAGAAATCAAAAATATCGCGCCACATTGTTTCACTGACTGGAAGTTTCCTACCACCTTCCAGCCAATTCGAACATGTTCACATAGACATTAAAGTGATGCCGATTTCTGAAGGAAACAGATACTATTTAACATGTGTCGCTATTTCACGCGATACCCGGAAGCTTTCCCAATGCCCAATCAAGAAGCATATACAGTAGCCAGAACATTTTTTCTGGTTGTATAGCTCGTTTTGGCACTCCCAAGTGTATCACAATGGATCAAGGTCGACAATTCGAATCACATCTCTTTAAATCAATCTGCAAAGGTGGACAATTCGAATCACATCTCTTTAAATCAATCTGCAAATTAACTGAAACTCAACCACAAGTGGAACAACCACTTATCACCCTCAAGCAAATGGAATGGTAGAAAGATTTCATCGACAATTACAAGCAGCAATTCGTTGCCATGAAAATACTCGATGGACCGAAAGTCTACCTTCAGTGTTACTGGGCATATGAGCAGCGTGGAGAAGTTACTTCAGCCGCCGAACTCGTTTATGGAGAACCATTGTGTTTGCCCAGTGAATTATTATTTTCGTCACAAAGAAACACCGACGACAGTGCTCACATTTATTTAAAGACACTTCGAAACCATTTCGAACATCTCCGTCCTAAGCAACCGTCGCAGCATGGGTCCAAAAGCACTTTTATTTTCAAAGAGATGAAAACCACCACTCACATGTTTGTCCGCCGTGACATAATCAAAAACGGTTTAGATAACCCATATAATGGACCTTTTTCAGTAGTTAAACGAGGAGACAAAACATTTATCGTCCGTGTAAACGGAAAAGAAATAACAATTTCAATCGATAGATTAAAACCTGCGTATGAGGTCAACGTAAATTAGGAATCAGAGAAAATTACAGTGTCCAGAGAAACAAACACCTATAACAATCTTGAGAACAGCAACCCAATAGACAAACGATATTTACGGGAAGTTATCAAGCAAGTCTTGAAGCAAGTTTTGAGGGATGCTGAAGATCTCTTGAACAGTGCACGTGACCAACAACGAGGTGCTAAGAAGAATGGGTACTGAAGGAGATCTCCTAAATGTTGTAAAAAACAGGAAAACGAGTTATCTAGGACATATTTACAGAGGAGAAAAATACAACTTCCTACGACTTATAATGAAAGGGAAAGTGGAAGGAAGAAGAGGTCCAGGAAGAAGAAAATGCTCCTGGTTAAAGAATGTAAGAGACTGGACAGGTATGGACACACATTCGATACTAAGAACAGCTCAATGTAGTTATGGCCAACCTTCAGTAATGGAGAAGGCACCTTAAGAAGAAGAAGATCAAGCGAGTGTCAGTTAAATCATTTTTTTTTCAGTTAAGATATTTTTTCAGTGTAACATTTTTTTCTCGTGTAAATATTGTCTTTATCTAATATACCTATTCAATTTCCATTGTAACTATGTATGTATTATCAATATTTCTCGAAGGGGGGCGTTGTAGCGACAAGCTACAAATGGTTATATACATTTTCGCAAATGGTTATATACATAAGAAATAGAAATTAAATAAAAATTGAAATGTGTTTTTCAATATCTTTTTACTACAGATATTAGATATGCTGGACACTTTAATTATACATTTTAAGTACGTTGCATTTTTTCATTTATGGGAAACGAAATATAATACTGTAAGCAATGACATCGCAAGAGACCAGCCCGATAATAAAAGTTTATCTTCTGGCTTTTAAAAACAAAGAACGTGTGTTATGTGTTAAGTTTAGCTTTAGTAGATAGATAGGTAGATAATATATATATATTATTAACAGTTTTTTCAACGTTGTATTCAATTTTATTATTTTTATTTTGTTTCCGTGGAAGTTTATCACACACGCATCCACACAACCACGGAACAATATTATTAATCTTAGCTCTAGGTTTAATTGTACTAACCGCGGAAATCTTTCAGAATATGTATATATACATATACATTTTTGAAATCAGTTTATCTAGCTGATATTTGATATCAAAAAGAAAAGAAAAAACTTTGTGGCTAATATTGGAAAATGTTGAAAGAGGATTTCTTTCAAAACTTGCCAGTAGCAGTGTCAATTTGAGTCCCAGAGTCAGACGGTTACACATTTCTTATAGAAACTTTGCTGCTCGTTCTTCTCTATGACGACCGGTTTATGCGGAAAAGTGATTTTTTGCACATACATATTTTATTATGGACAACAGATTTGTTTGGCACTACCCACACTTCGTTAACATTCAGTTAACCTGAAGACGTTAGCGCAGATTCTGCATTGACAAATATAAAAAATACACCAAGCCCATAAAATCTATGTAAGTACTAGTATTTGCATGAAATTTATTATTAGCATAATATAAAACTCTCCGTAATAATGTGATAAAACAATTTCAAGAGAAAATTATCCCTTCGTTGGGGTTATTGCACGGGACACTTTCTATATAATTAGGATCATTTGATATGGCAAGTTGAAACTAAAGTAACATCGAAAATTATAGCAAGTGTGTACCTAATACTTAATAGTAATTACATCTTCTAAAGTAAATAAGACACATTGATGATAGGGACAGCGACTCTAAAAACGGTAATGCACAAGCAAAATGTAGATTTTAAGTTTTGGGAAATATAATTGGTCTTTCCGTTCCAAAGAAGACGTTAATTTGAATGTTTGAGTAAATTTTAAAAATATTCTCGTGAGAAAATTTGTTTCCTTAATAATGTTTTTTAAATTCAACGATCAAGAAAGAACGCCAGATAAGATGGAAAGTACGAATCATATCAGAAGACATTCGTATCAATATTTGTGAACAATATATGCCAGACCAATCAAAAATTCCTATCAGTTGCAAATTGATCATAGATAAACAAATAGAACATAAAATAAAGTTTATGTCTAAAACATAAGTAAAAAATCTACTGTATTTGTATATATTATAAGGAGCACGTTTCGGCATATTGTCGCCGTTTTGGAACTATAAACGTTAAGAGAGGGGGGGTTTCTTTTATTTTTAATATTTTTAATATATTTTTAAGTTTTTTTTTTGAAAAATTGTTTAATATGAATTTATTAATAACATCAGTACATTGGAATACATCATTTCTGAAGTATTACTTGAAATTTTGGTACAAAAATATTAAAAATTGAGCAAATGACAGGTGAAAACCAACTCAAAAAAATTACTCCGAGCAATGTTCGTTTAACAAGAGTTTATTTTTTATTTTTTTTTTTATATTTTTTTATACTGACACAGTATGGTCTATACCAGGCCCATATAGTGAAGTGAGTCCTGTAAAATGTCTATAGCATCTTTTTACTCCTACCTTCGACAAACATTATCTTTTTGTGTTGCATTACAGCCTTTTTATCCGTTTAAGTAACTCGATTGTTGAACAGTACTGTTACTGCTACCCTTCAATGTCTACAGTGAAGCAATATTTAAAGAAGCGCTCTCAGATTCAATAGAAGGTATATCTATCAATAAAGAAGTTTTGAATAACTTGTGTTTTGAAGACGATAGTAATAATGACGGATAATAACAATGATTTGCAAAACGTAATGCAACGACTGAATGAATGCTGTTACGAACACGAGCTAAAGATAAATTTCATAAAAAATAACGGAATCTTCCTCTGGGGATGCACAAATCAGAATAGATGACAACGCGAATAAGGTTAAGCTTGTTTTGGAAACTGTTGGCTGCCAGGAAAATCAAATCACCTTCTACAGAGCCGGCAAAGCGAACCCACGATTTCCCCGAATGATAAAGGTAGTAATGGGTTCGGAATACGACGTTAAAGATATTCTGAGAAATAAAACAAAACTTCTGGAGAACAAAGCCACGGAAAAATTCTCAATAATTGACGACAAGACACCGATCCAATAAGTACGTTTAAAGAAACTCCGAAGTGAGCTAGAAAATCGCAAAAATAACGGTCATCATGATTTAACTGTTAAATACATCAATGGCACTTTCAGAATCACGAAATTTCGTTTATAATTTTTCTACCGATAAATTTAACGACTGCCTATTTCTATATACTAATTTAGATTCATTTTCAGCTAAGTTTGACAAATTTGTATGCACAGTCTTAAACCGGTCATTATTTGTATTGCCGAATCCTGGCTTAAACCCCTAGTTCCTGACTCCTCTATCAATATAAATGGATATACAATATATCGTAAAGCCAGAGAAAATCGTGTGGGTGGCGGTGTATGCATTGATTTATCTAATATTATTACAACTTTCAAAATTACATTAAGCTAATAGATAATACTGGAATAGATGCAATTCACTTATCTGTTACTAAAAGTTCTTTTTGCCTTAATTTAGTATGTATATATCGTCCACCTGTTACACTACTTACACACGATAATTTTGTATTTTGTATGATAATTCA
This sequence comes from Diabrotica balteata, assembly GCA_918026665.1. Taxonomy (NCBI): domain Eukaryota; kingdom Metazoa; phylum Arthropoda; class Insecta; order Coleoptera; family Chrysomelidae; genus Diabrotica; species Diabrotica balteata. The sequence continues at coordinate 55,958,441 of OU898285.1, read as the reverse complement.
TAAAACTTGAAGAACTGTCATCTCTTGATAATCTTATCATTACTGGAGATTTTAATTTCCCAGAGATCACCTGGCCGATGAACTTCATTATTTGATGCCGAAAACGCTCATAATTTATTTAAAAGCTTTGTAGTAAATTTGAACCTGCTACAATTCATTAAAGAACCTACTAGATTTAGAAATAATAGCCAACCTTCTACTTTAGATCTAGTGCTTATTAATGACGAATAGCTGATTTCATCTCTTGAAGTCAGTTCTCCTATAGGAAAGTCAGATCATGCAGTTATAACAGCTCATATCCAGTTCAATCGAATACTACCCCTCAAAAATATTATTGTAACATATGACACTACAGACTTTTCTGAAGTTGGCTATAGGAAAGTCGGATCATGCAGTTATAACGGCTCATATCCAGTTCAATCGAATACTACCCCGCAAAAATAATATTGTAACATATGCTACTACCGAATTTTCTGAAGTTGACACTGAACTCTCTCAAATCGACTGGCATTTATTTTTGCAGAATTAAACGACCCCTCATTAATGTGGACTGCATTTCTCGATAAAGTCCACAATATAATTTCTACAAATACCACCTTCCGTAAGATTTATAAAAACAACCTTAAACCCTGGATAAATCGAACTGCAATTAAACAAATTAATCACAAACGATATCGAAACAAAACTTAAACACACCGGCTTCTTAGTGATTTCCAAAGCCACCACAGATTTTCAAATAACTTAAAAACATCTCTAAAAACTCTAAGAAAAAATTTTGAGCCAAATTGAAAGGGGTAATATTAAAAAAGTCTAATCGTGTCTGCTAATCCTTACAGCAAGTTGAATTCACAGTGGATCATGTCAAACAACACTTAAGTAAACTTCGCACAGCCGTTTCGCCTGGTTTAGATGGTTTAACACCAAAACTGTTAAAAAGGTGCGCAGACACAATTGCAATACCCTTAACGTTAATTATGCAAACTTCTTTCATCCAGAACTCCTTACCCCCTAGTTGGAAATTAGGTTCCGTCACCCCTCACCCGTCACCTCCTGGACCTCTGCTTTTTACGGTTTATACAAGCGATGTTCCTTATTATGTCTCAAGTAAAATATCGTTCTACGCTAATAACACAAAAATATATGCCAATCCAATCAAAAACAAGCTAACCCTCCAAATGG